>BLKR01000465.1:0-514954 GCA_011170035.1 Teleogryllus occipitalis | reverse complement strand
AATATCCGAGCTCCTTTTACCTTCCACATCATTTCATCTAATTTCGGCGGTTTTTCATGACGAGCGATGGTCTTGCTATTGAGTTTCCTAGCATCCACACAAAATCTGATCTTATTGTCTTTCTTACGAACTATCACTATTGGGCTTACATACGGTGTCATCGATTTTTTTATTATACCATCCTCAAGCATCGTGTTTATTTGTTTACGTACTTCGCTTTTATATACATGGGTATGGGATTGGATATTGTTTCAGATTAAAAGGTTCCTCATCCATCAATTCAATTTTAAATTGATATCCCTTTACCGGCTCCCTTGAACTTCCAAAAATATCTTTATATTCATTGACTAACATTTCAATTGCTTCACTAGCATCTATTCCGTTTTCGTCGACCGCGCCCTCTGCTGCCGCGTGGATCTGGTCCCTGGTCTCTTCAATTTGTTCCGCAATATCGCAAATACACATATCTTCGCCCTCCTGTTCTTTGATCCCTAAACAATGTTGTTGCCCTTTGTCACCTCGTAACAATATACTCCTGTTACCTATGTCGACCTTGGCGTCATACATTTTTAGGCCATCAATCCCCAAAATAATCGGACGAATCAAATTTTTCACTACAATTGCCGGAAACTGAATTGTCATCCCTTGGACTTCCACTTCCACCCAAATTTGCCGACTTCTCGTTTCGATGCGCCTTCCATTAGCTGTCCGAATATCCAAACTCCTAGTGGGTAGCTCCTCAATTTTATTTCCCTTTTCTTTAACTGCTCATATAATTTTTCCGACACTGCACAAACATTAGCACCTGTGTCAATTAAAATGTCTACAGGTATATTCCGAAATATCCCCTTCAAAATTAAACACGTGCTATTCTCCGCCCGTTCGTCCGTATCTTCCCTTAATAAATCTTCCGCCGATACTTCAATGCTATTCAACTCGTTAAGAACCATCACGCCCTCATTATCATCGTTCGAAGTATCCCGCCCATTTACTTCGAACACTGGGAGTTTTCCTGTTCAATCGCATTAATTTCCACATGTTCCCGTTTATTGTCCTCTTTGAACCTCCGCGGATACCCGTTTCCTGTCTTTTTATTTTCCATTTTAGTACTATTTCCACTGTCATCCTTTCTTTCTGAGCTATAATTTCCTTGGCGGTTGTAATTATTCATTGTTTTTCCCGTTCCATTGTTATTCTCGTTCCTGCTTTCATTATACTGATACCCGTTACTACGATCATAATCACTATTCAATGTCTGGTCGAATCGACTTAAACGTTCGACCAGATCCTCAGAATCAATAGGCATGGAGTTCCACAGTAAATTTTGGATATTTACAGGCAACTGACGAATAATAATTCTAATTAATTCATTGCTATCCATTCTGTCTTCGCATGCCTTGAATGCTGCTATTTTACTTGTTGCGAAGTCACACATATTCTCGGCTCCACCCTTCTTATACCTTTCACTCATTAATTTGTATTTTAGATCAAACTTGTGGCTTTCGTTCCAATATCTTTTTAAGAATTTATCCTTCCATTCATTATAATTAGTCGGTTCCGGTACTAAAGAGGTCAACCAATGATGTGCCTTGGACGACATGGCTTGTTCTACTATATGCAATTTTAATCTTTCGGGGATATTATTTATCATAAAATAATTCTCTAATTTTGAAATAAACGACCACGGTTGTTCTTTCATATCACCATGAAATTTTAGGTGGCTTGGTATTACAAGCGCCGATGCATTCATTGCTATATTTCCCTGCGAACGTATGAATTCGTTTTCTAACTGTTCAATCTTGTCCTTAATGTCCGACATGTATTTCCCAGATTCAGATTCTTGCACCATTTTAATGTTTCTAAGTCCCTCCTGTATTCGTTTTTCTAATTTACTATCCGAATTAACTAATTTAGATTCTATGTTTTCAATTCTTTCGCCATGTTGAAGCGACATTGCGTTTAAATTATCTACACGCGATTCGACGATTGTCAACTTTTCGCATTGTTGGTCATGTAAATGTCCCAATGTCACAATGCTCTCCTGTAAATTATTAACTTTGGAATTAATTTTGTCGCCAAATTCTTTTAATTCCCTCTGTATTTGGTCGACTTGATTATTAAAAGACTCAATTTTACAATGAATAATGTTGAATTCAGCTGATGTATCCATCCGTAATTGCACTATTTCCTCGTGTATTTCCTGACGAAAATTCTTCAATTCTAATGACATTTTCGATGTCATTCCTTCCAATTTAGCGTTATTTTTTTCTAATTTAGTATTAATATCTGAAGTAATTCCCTCTAATTTAGTATTCATATCTGAAGTAATTCCCTCTAATTTAGTATTCATATCTGAAGTAATTCCCTCTAATTTAGTATTCATATCTGAAGTAATTCCCTCTAATTTAGTATTATTATGCTCAAGTTTTGCGTTCATTTCTGCTAACATTTTAAGAATTAAATTATTAGGGTCCATATTTCCTAACGGTGCAGCCATTATTTCCTTTTCTTGTGGTTCAATCTCAATAATTTCACGCGAGATTTCTCCCTCGGGATTAGTATTAGCAGACGCCATATCATCTACATTAACATTCTCCATACGCAATTTTTTGCTCCTAGTATCCATTTTGAATTCTAATACAAATTAAAATCTCTGTGTCAAATTATTTTAAAATCACACCAATGAAATGGTCTTGGCTCTTTCTTATAATTAACAATTAATTTCAAATGTCAATCCATAAATTTCAGATTCCCTTTGGATCACTTTATTATAATTTATAAGACTAATTTTATCCGTGTCACAAATTGTTATAAATTATAACAAATTATGCATCACGTTGGCGCGCCATTTTGAGATATACAAATTTTTCTCTCTACTTTAATATCTCGCAAAGATCTTAGCGTCCGGCTTGCTGGGTCAATGGGTCACGATATATATAATCCTTATTACCTTTATAATGGATTATAGGATCCGCAGACTATACAGCGCTGCTGGGAATCTGAAATTAGAATGATTCTAATTCCTAGTTCATTACTGTTTGGATTGACTAAATGAAAGATCACTTTCTTTTCTAAAGAACAAAATTTAACAAAGTTTATTGTTACCTTTTTGCAAACAATATAGTGAATTTAATAATGATTTTGATGTTAGGCCTTTTATTAAGATATCTTTGAATTTAGAGTTTTATACCGCGGTTAACTTATCTATTCTTCGTTGATGTCCCTCGAAGACTTCTCAGTCGAAATATCTTGCGAGCTTGCCGTAGTCCAAAGTTCCAAGAAATCCTCTTCTGCTCCTATCCAAGATGGTGTCAAACTATCAAAATTATCAGTCCCGATTACGTCCTATGACATAGTCCCGAAATCTATAACTCGATCACCACTCCCGACAAAGTTCCAATTTATGCATCAATATTACTTTCACATGCAATATCTGCAATATTATTTGCTGTCCTTCAAATTTCACAATCTGATAACCCGACTCTGACTATCTGCACTACCTCGCTCCCTGTCACGACCCACGATCCGTTCAGACACGCGATGCCGGTCAGAATGAATTCTTCTTGCATGATTCACCCCTCGAAGCTTCCTATTAAACTCCCTTCTTTTTTTTCATAACATTTGACCGTCCTTCTCTCACCCAGCCAATCCATGCGTTCGTTATATTTTGATGTAGCTAACCTTTCGATCGTCTAAACTTCTTAATGCATATTCCACCATATTGTCTTCAAATAAATGTTAGTTTATATTCATGTGACATATCGGTATGTCACACTACACTAAGTCATGTACTACTTAAATTTTGAATTTTTGAAAGGGAGAAAAAAAGAACAAACAAACTCCCATGTAATAAAATCTATTTTCAAGGATAAACAAGCAATAAATTTTGAATTTTGAAAGGGAGAAAAAAACAACAAAAAAACTCCCATGTAATAAAATCTATTTTCAAAGATAAATAAGCAATAAATTTTGGCTCTTATTACTTCCTGCCGCGACAACATGGAAACGATAATTTGAATAATTGTATTTCCCACTGAATTCTAGAAGACGTGCACAGAAAATGAAGTTACATTTATGTCCAGAAGCAAAACAAGGGGCCATCTCAGCACTTGCTCAATGGATCAGGGAAACTGGACGAAAAACCTGATCGAGATGGGGGTCATTGACCCGGAAGCTGTAGTACAATAGTTGTTACAGGTTGTTTATACTCATTTATACAGTCCAAATGGTAATTAATGCATTATGTATCATTGTTAAAAATAATGTTACTTTTCTTGTGATGCTCAGTATAGTCTCTAATTGTATAGAAACAGTTATGCAGCAAAAACGATTTCACTTGTGATTTAAACTTTTCTATTGAATTTAATCGTTTAATGTCATCTGGCAAAGTGTTGTAAAATAATGTACATGTATTCTATGTGAATTTTTTGTAATGAGCTGTTGATACTGTCACCTGATGAATATGATTTCTACGTCGAGTGTTATAGTAATAGACTTCGGCATTTTCTGAAAATATATTCCCGCCCTTAAGCAAGTCATTTTTACAAAAACCACTGATTCGTAAATAAAAAGACACGGTAATGGTAGAATTCCTAGATTAATGAAGAGAGGCTTACATGAATCACGTGGGTGGGATTTGGTTATTATTCGTACAATTCGTTTTTGTAATCTAAAAGTCTGGGAGCTATAAGATGTATTTCCCCAGAATATTGTGCCATATCTCAGGCGGGAATGAACATTCGCGAAGTATACACAACGAGCAGTATGAAGGCTGACTGAATTTGCAAGAATTCTGAACGCGTAGCATAATGAAACTTAATTTTGTGTTCAATTCATTTAAATGGACGTTCCATTTAAGGTTTGACTGAACTGAGAGACCTAAAAATTTTGTTGCCTTAACATCAGTCAATGGTACACTGTTCATTTTAATGGAGCACAGAATTGTTTATTTGATATGGAAAACTGCATTAAAACCGTTTTCTTTTCGTTTACTATTAATTTGTTATTTCGGAACCAATTTGAAACATCTGATATTGTACTATTTACGGTTTCTTTATTGCAAAGGATGTTCGTATCATCCGCAAAGAGAACTGTTCTTCCGTTTCGAATCGTCGAGGGCATATCGTTTACGTAAAGTAGGAACAGAATAGGGCCTAAAATCGATCCTTGAGGAACTCCACATGCAATGGGCAAAGAGTCGGAAAGGTGCGTACGTAATGTTCCATCATTCCAGTAAGGTATTTCAACTCTCTGAGATCGTTGTTTAAGGTACGAACATAACCAATCTAGAGCAATACCACGAATTCCATATGAAGGTAATTTGGAAAGTAAAATGTCATGATCAATGACGTCAAAAGCTTTTGAGAGATCTAAAAATAATCCAATAGGTGCCTCGTTTTGATCCAATGATGAGGCGACATCTTTAAGAAAAGAAAATATAGCTGTTTCCGTTGATTTTGATTTTCTAAATCCATGTTGGCAATCTGAAAGCGCGTCGTGTTTAGTGAGAAAGGTTTCCATTCGTACGTAAAAAAGTCTCTCTAATATTTTTGAAAAACTGATAGAAGAGAAATGGGCCGATAATTTTGAATTTCATTTTTGTTGCCTTTTTTGAAAAGCGGCTTAATTTTAGCTGTTTTGAAAATATCTGGAAACGTTCCAGTGCATAAAGATGCATTAAATATGTGAGTTAACGGGTGTATAATGGCATACGCACAAGTCTTTAACAAAGAATCCGGGAATTCATCTAAACCGGACGAATATTTATTTTTTAGTTTACCGATTATTTTGAGAATTTCATAGGAAGAAGTTTCGGAAACGAACATTGTATCTAAAATTTTGGGTGACCTGTCTGTTTTTGAATTTTGTGGCTGAAGACCCTTACTGAGATCGGCAGCAATTCTCGAAAAGTATTGGTTAAAGAGATTAGCCACTGTTGCCGGATCGTTCACATTTATATCGTTATATTTTAAAACAACATTCTCTACGGGTTTTCTAGTTGATTTGGTAGTATTTTTTATTATATTCCACATTGCTTTTGTTTTGTTATTTGAGTTCAAAATATCCTGATCGTTTTTCATGATTTTAGCCTGCCTTATGACTTTTCGTAACAATGTTTTGTATTTTTTAAAGTAGATAAGGAAATCTTGAGATACGTCATGACGTTTAGAAATAAAGTAGAGAGTACGTTTATTTTTACACGATGTTCTAATTCCTTTTGTGATCCAAGTATTACTTTTTCGTGAAATGTTTAATTTTCTCTTTTTAATAGGAAAGCATGCGTTAAAGAGAAATGAAAGCTTTGAGAAAAATAAATTATATTTTTCATTTGTGTCAATGTCGTTATAAACTGCTTCCCATGATTCTTTCAGCAAGTAGTGCGTAAATAACTTTATGTTAACTGTAGTAAATGCTCTGCACATGCGTGTTTAATTTATTGTGTCAGTATTCATGTTATTAGTAATTTTAAGTATTTGTGCATCGTGGTCACTGTAACCTAGATTATTCGTTATTATTTCATATCTAGTTGTGGTTTTGTTAATTATAATTTGATCTATTGCTGTTTGTGATTTAAGGGTATTCCGTGTAGGTACGTTCACTG
Source organism: Teleogryllus occipitalis (assembly GCA_011170035.1). Lineage (NCBI taxonomy): Eukaryota > Metazoa > Arthropoda > Insecta > Orthoptera > Gryllidae > Teleogryllus > Teleogryllus occipitalis. The sequence goes on along the minus strand of BLKR01000465.1, from coordinate 508,353 downwards.
TAATATCTAAATTAAAAGAATGAATTAAATTGAGAAACTGCTCTTTTTCGTGGGATTCGCTCAGAAAATCAATATTGAAATCTCCGCATACAACAATGGATTTAAAAGAGAGATTACTAATTTTGTTCAGAGTTATCTCTAGATTTTCTACGAAATTCAAATAATCTAAAGCTTGCTTTGTTGGAGGTCTGTAGATGCAAAGTAAAATAATTTTGAGCGTAGTAAGATGTATAACTGTTATTTCAAAAACTTTTTCAACTGCATATAAATTGAATTCTGACAAGAAGGCAGAATCAATATTATTTCTTACATAAATACACGAACCTCCGTAAGCAGGGCCTTTATTTGATCCCCTTGCTCTACAATAAGATCCTGCAAGGTAAAAACTAGGAATTTGGAGTGTGTTGAGATCATTATGAGATAACCAATGTTCTGTAAAGCAAAGAACATCTATTTGACTGAAATCACACTCTAATGCTGCCTCGATAAATTCAATTTTATTTGAAAGAGATTGCACATTATTATGCATTATTTGAATCTTTTGAATGTACCTACACGGATGCTTTTCTGCTGCATCTGACTGTAATTGCTATTTATTTATCTCATTTTTACCTCGTGTGCGTGGTCGAAGGAAGTATCGTGTCCCAGCAGTGTTAGGAGGTGAGGAAGGAGGGGTTACAGATGTAGGGGAATGAATAATGGGAGAGGTAGTACAAGGATTAGGTTCAGGGGATAAGGTAATTGGGTCCAAAGGGGTTCCGGAGGATGGAAGAGAACTAGGAAATGTAGGTGGGGATGAATCTTGGATAGGATACTGCTGAGGTGTAAGGATGTGTTTGGCAAGTTCGCTACCGAGTGCATGTTTTCCGACAAGGTTCAAGTGAAGACCATGCCGGGTGAAGTGTTTTTCTGACAGAAAGTTAAGCTTAAATAATTGAACATGTGCGCCTCTCAGATGGAGTTTTAATTGGTTGTTTGCGTGTTTAATATCTTTGCACAGTGTTGGTTTGTTGTACGAGAACGGCAGAGTCGAGATTACTATGTTCGTGTTTTGGGCGGCACGTTGTAGTTTGTCAACATGTTGCTCAAGTGTAAAGTGACCACCCAAATTAATGTCATTCTGCCCTCCTATGATGATGACTGTATTTCGTTTGGTGAGAGTTTTTGTGTGGGCGTCCAATTCACTGATAACGTCGGCAAACCTCCCGTTAGGTTTAAACACACACATGACAGAGAAATTGGATGGGGGTTTCCCACTGAGCAGGAAGGAGATTTGTCGCCCATGGCTATCTGCTAAAATTAGTTCCTTCTGCGTGGGCTCAGTAGGAATGTCCTTGTTCACTTGTGGGCCAGGTTGCGCCACTCTACGTGTCTTTGTTTCTTTGCGCTTGCTAACCTGTTTGCGTCGGTTTGTGGGTGGACGTGTCGATGATGGGAGGGGGTAGTGAGGATTGGGAAGGCATGGAAAATCATTGTCATAATCTAACACAGCAAATCTGTTTTGAGTCATGATTGGTAGTGATGATTGTGTTTTTGCTTTCGCGGATGGACGGTTGACAGTTTCTGCGGTGTTGCCTATTGTTGTCCAACCGTCTGAGTTTTGAACGACCTCTTCGAGCCTTCGGATATGTTCATCTAAATTATTGTTTGCGTGTGTGAAGGCTTTCAGAAGGTCGGCTTTGAGAGTGTACAGAGTAGAAAGTGTATAGCGAATAGTAGCCATGTCACGAATGCGTATCAAATGCGTGGCAAATATGAGAATAAATAATTAGATGAGAAATCAGATTATGTGTCAAAAATGTTTCCTAAATTATCTTTTTAATTTACGTGTATTAAATTATTTAATTTAAGTTACGTAATTATTTAAAAAATAAAAGAAATGTGATTCTAATTAGTATTTAAATGTGATTGGTTAATTGCGAGTAGAGTTGAGTGTGTTTCCGTTAATAGATCTAAGCTGCAAACTAATAAATACAATTAGGTTACTATACTTTACCTCTCTATAGGCCACAAAAATTCACCACTTTGATATTCTTTTGAAATCACAAGGTTCAAAATTTTCCGTTACTAATATATGCGAAACTTTGAATTTTGATGTTTTTAACAATTATCACAACACTTTCACTAGTTGTTTAACCCTTTACGCAAAACTAAATTTATTTGTACAGCAAATATGTATTAAAAGTCTTTGAACTCGTTAAAATGCACGTTTGTCCGTTACGCTGTCTTTTAAACAAATAACTATTTACTTCTTTTCCACTGCTTCGGACAATATAAATCTCTTTCAGCGTTCCTGTAACAAGTAAACAAGTAAAGAAAACAATTTAAAAACAAAAGGTACCTGAACGACGTAAGAAAGTCAAAATTAGCAAAATATTGGAGCACAGTCCGAGCACGTCAGTCACGCAAGGAAGCAATCCAACATAGTCTCCAACATAGTCTTCAATATAAACGGATGCGAGCGGTAGTAATTTCAAGAAGGGACATGTTCGACGGCACGCGGAAAATAGTTGTGTTTCGTTTTGTCTGTTTTGCCGAGCGGTATACCGCGAACACATATAATTTTATTAGTCGGTAACGGACTGGCAGCTGAATGGTAACATTTATGCGAATAATAGCGGTTTGCGAGATGTGGTTTCCGAAGGCAACCGCGAGCAGGAGTAGACGGCGACCACACATCGAAGAGCATTGGACGGCGGCCACCAGACATCCCTGTTACAAGAGCTGAGCCGCAAAACAGGAAAGTGACATGCGTATATATGTGTGTGTGTGTGTGTGTGTGTGCCTGAATTCCTTGCAGATGCTTCATTGAAGACGCATTCCATAACTAAAGAGAATTATCGAAGATCAAGTTTTGTCAGTAGAATTAAAATAAGAAATAGTCAAAAGAAAAGTAGGGAATGCGCATTCGATGTATCAATGGGATTTTTATATTGTTTTGTGTTATTGTGTGTGAGTGATTTTCGTTGTTGTGTGTTATTTTTTCTGCTTGGAATGTTTATGTTATAGGGCACTATGTACTAGTGTAGAAAGAAAGACGGTGAATTGTCGCCGTATACAATGAAAAGAGGGAAGGCTAGGAAATATTAATAAACGATCGAACCAAAATGTGGTTCGTTTTTATCGATCAAAAATATTCGTCGTTATTTACCCTAGCACGCACAATCCGTTTGGATTCCTGTATAGGACCACCAGCTTACCCACGGTACTAGATTGTCGAAAAGGGAAAGAAAAAAAAGGGGGATTCATTATATAGGGCTGTTCAAAGCGCGGGCGAGGATAAGCGAGGACGATAGAGAAAGATACATTACAATATCAAACAATAACTTGATTGGAAGGAAGATAGGAAGGAACTATAACTTGATTGGAAGGGCATCTGATGAGAGCGAAAATAGAAATTTTCATTCTTTGATCTGTTGCGGTTCTACCAAGATAGAAAACATGAACTAGATAAAAATACAGAACTTATTAGAAGCGTGAAACTGTGAACAAAATAATATATTAAGTCAAATACGCTGGAAAAGATTTTCAAACTTAGTTGGTATATTTATTATCAAATAAAAACATGAAACCCAGTGATGTTACTAATTGCTTTTTTAAGATATTTTTTGGAAAAGGAACAATGATGGTATATAGAAAGAAGGAAAACAATTGAAGAAATCTCTGTACTGAAGAAAGACGTCATTGAACAGCGAAGTGTGAATGTGAAACATTGATATAAATTTCTATTAACTTATGCTCACTACAATAATATTTAATATTTATCCGTACGTATAAGAAGTAGTAGAACAATATTAAACAACAAATTAGGCATTAATGTGTTAAGTGATATTCTCTTTAAAGTGTTGCACGAGAAAAAAATATTCAGAAAATCGTCGTTAATAACTTAATTTGCTTCATCAGCATCAAAATGCGAGATATAGTGCTGTAATTTACATTTTAAATCGATTGATAGTTTAAACTCGTCATTTAATAAGACTCGGTTTTAAAACAGTTTTTGAAGATTACTGTAGATCACATTTTGGTAATATCTATTATATGAATTAATTCATAAAAATACTGTAATGTTTCCTACTATATCCTCCCGTATTCACACCTACACGTTGGGGCGCCACTGTAATGTTTCGCTAGTATTCACGCCCCACGTTGGGTGCCACTGTAATGTTTTGGTCCTCTATCCTCTCCCGTGTTCACCCTATTCACGCCCACACGTTGGGGCGCCGCTGTAATCGTTTCCTCTATATCCGTCCCACCAGCTCCATTCATTTACGCACCCCTTACGTTCTTGGTCTCAAACACTATGGTGCCCTAGCCCTTACTATTTTCCTATCATAATCTTACACTTCGTAGAATATATTTCGTTTGGTTGAGCGCCTGGTCTCGTTGAGATTCTCTGACAAAACAATATCCTCACTCACCTGTTGTCCGTGCCTCAGCTAGCATATGCAAATAGCCTTACCTGGGCGTGACTACTGTGATTAATCCATACGGAATTGAAACGGAATACCTGCATGCTCGTGCCTGGTTCAGTTTCTAGCTAAATACAAAACAGTACTCATAATCCTGGTATACATGAACCGCAATGAGCGTTCATTCACTATTTGCTTTTTTTTCAATTAACTAGTTGTCAAGGCAGCTATTTGACACTCCTTTTATATAAATTACCCCTGTTATAGCATGCAAAATTTTACACCATGACATAAATACCCTGGATTGAAACAAAAACAAATACAAAACATCATTCATACTTAACGTAAACAAGGCAAACATTCATACCGGAATGCGCATTCTGTCGTTTGGTACTGTTATTACTCTTAACTTAATCGGCATGACTTGGTCTTCGACAGAATCTTCAAAATCCATTCCCCCTCTTTACCTTTCAAATAAAAATATAGATATATATTTGTTCATGCGACTTTCCTGGTGCTGCTAATATGCGGCGACACACACTGCCATCGCCCGTTGTCGACCAATGTTTTGGTACACAGTTCGTATACCCAACTCCATCCAATCAGCCGCTACCAGTTCTGAAAATCTATGAATCACCATCAAAGTGCCCGTTCAAAACTGTACGATGCACCTCGCACGAACTTGCATAAAATGTTCGATCATTTTCGCGTCCTAACTTACGCGAATTACCGTTTTTGCAACTTAGTCCACTAAATTGTTCGCAGATAATTTAAGCTTCATCTCCACGATATTAAAAACGTCTTCATCTAATTGATAGCGTTCCCGCATAAACTTTCATAAACTAATGACGCAAACACTCCGAATTTCCTATCACTCTGATACGAGTCATGCGTACCCTGCGAGAGCTCAACTCACACTGAACTATCGTCTCTTTGGCATTGGTGGTCCATAAGCTGGAAACTTTTTATAAAACACCTGCCCATCACTGCAAAAACATATCGTAATATGTTCATAGTTCTACGTTTTACGTTTTTTCTTTCTTTAAAATAATTATTTTCGTGTTATTCATCCATGATGACGTCACTCCACTTCGTCAGGCGGTGCGTCGTTTGTTTTTACTAATCCTTCACGTAATAAATCTAAATATTCAATTTATCTAGGTCCTGTGTTACTTTTCCCGTGCCGTGGCTAATTTTGTTGTGATCCTAATATTATACTTTACAATTCCAGAAAGTTTGAAGTCATTTTATCAAGGCGTTCTCGAGATATTTATGAAAACTGGTTTATTTGATTCTTTTGCTATCACAACAATGGGTTCCATTGTATACGTTTCTAAACGTTCGGCTGAAATTCTGTTCTGACCATTGTTTATATTGCCCTTTCACGCTTTTCGCGTTTTCTGCTAATTTCTGAAAATTATATGTCCGCGTCGTCGTCTATTGTTTCTTCTGTATAGTTTAATGTCTATCTGATGAAATAAAATGTCGCTTTCGAGATCTGCGCGTTGTGGGGTTGTTGCAAATCATTACAATACATCAAAATGAATATATAAGAAAACTGTTAGCCATTACTTAAACATTGTGCTTTGATTTTTTATTATATTCTCAGATATGAAAACCGAGTGAATGAAAAAAAAAAAAAGTTGAAATCGATGTATCTGAATCCATAAATCTCTTTAGAGCTGCAGTCACAATTCGGCACAGACAGCAGCCACTACAGCAATATTTCAAGCTGATGCACCATGTGAATGTCACGGGGACGTAATACGCAGTCGAATTTATCTCGATTTCATGGACGTATTTTCCAACTGTCACATTTTACGTAGGGAGTCCAAGTGACGTCACAAACCGATGTTAGATATTTTATATCGAATGGGAAGAGCTGTAGAAGAGTGAAATGATGTTATTAGGGAGTACAAACGAAAATCAGATATGTTCTTGTGTTGAAGATGTAGTCGCATCATGTACATTTAATTCAAAGAAAAGCTTTTTCAGTTTCACTGCGAGCATCATCAGCTAGAAATGAATAAAAATAAATTACATTTTGGAACAAAATATCAAAGAAATACGAATACGAATTATGTGAATCTACATGTAAATTGAAACTATAATACACGCGGTAATGAAATAACTTCTGTATGTATGTATATTTTCCTAAGGGAAGAAGTTGATTTTTAACAATTTAAAAGCCTCCTTCAACCCAAAATCTATACATTTGCAAACTGCTAGGTGGTAAATTTTACCATAAGGATGCATCAAACAAATTTAAGGGGGACGATTTAAAATTTATAAGATAATTCTATGAAGAAATTAGTACAATTAAAGCAATGTACAACACTCATTAGAAATTCCATTGTACATACAACATAAATGATCGTAGACTTTTAAAAGTCGGTTTGTGTAACCCCACTGAAATTACTTTTATTAGCTCTTTATCTACAAAACGAGACATTTCGTATCACTTTATTATGTGTCGTGACCGGCCGCACATAATTAAATGTGCCGCCACAGGAGCACGTCAGTAGAGCGTTACCGCCCCTGGCGGCAGCGGTCAACAAGCGCGGGCCAGCGGTGCTCGGCTGAGTGCGGCCGCCACGCCTGAGCGAGCGGGGCGAGACTCGACCCCGCCCCTACTACACCCAGTCGACGGGCCTACGGCCCGGGGCAGCTATAAAGCCTCGGCGCGGAGCTGAGGCAGGCAGAAAGTGAGCGAGTGAGCGGCGGTGATAGAGCGACGATCCGGTGGTTAAGTGGTGGTTACGGTGTGAAAAGTGAGAGACTACGAGAACTGCGAAACGACTACGGACTTCCTTTTCCGGCTACTTGGTGACTCGGCGTATAGTAGTACATCTCCTGGTTTTTACGGCAACACGGCTTCGTCTCTCTACCAATTCTCCTGGATATCCGGCACTATAGCACTGTACCTGTTTCTGTCAATAAATTGTTTATTGAACCCTGGTGTTTTCAATTTGGATACTTCAAATTGGCGACGAGGAGAAAACAACGACATGGAGTCCGAGCAAATAGCAACTTTGATTACGCTGATGCAACAACAGATGCAGCAACAGCAACAGCAGATGCAGCAGCAGCGGCAACAGGTGGAAGCGCAGATGCAGCAACAGCGGCAACAGGAGGAAGCGCAGATGCAGCAACAGCAACAACAGATACAACAACAGCAGAAGCAGCTCGAGTTACAACAACAACAGATGCAGCAGCAGCGGAAACAGGCTGATACGCAGATGGCTGCATTGTTGGAGGCGGTCAGTGCCCGCTCCCCTCCACAGTTCCCTGGTTTCCGGCCGGACGCAGAGGAATGGGCCGAGTACATACACAGGTTGGAGCAGCACCTACTGTGTTACAAGGTAGGAGACGCAAAAATGAAAAAGGCGTTCTTTTTGAGCTGCGTAGGTAACACGGTGACCAACCTAGTGAAAAAACTGTTCCCAGAGAGAGAAATATCGAGTGTCAAATGGGCAGAAATGCTAGAGAAACTCAACAATTACTTTAACAAAGTGCCTCATGTGGTAGCAGCTAGGTTCAAATTTTTTCAATGCAGAAAAAGTGAGGGGTAAACACACAGTGAGTGGATTACAGAGCTGGCCGGGCTGGCGCGGCATTGTCAGTTCAAGTGCTCGCCATCAGATAAGGAAGTATTATACGCAGAGACTTTAATAAGGGACATGGTAGTGCTACACACACCGGAGGAGAAAATTAGGTTTCAAGCCTTACAAAGTGATAACCCTTCATTAGAGGAAATACACAACCTATGTAAGACGTACGAAATGACTTGTGAGACAGTTCGCCAGATCGCGGCAGAATCGCATTTGAACATCAAAAACAGTGGGTTGGTTCGCAGCGGAAAGACGGCAAAAGAATACGAGACCGACAGTGACTCCAGTGAGTGTAGTGACAGTGCCGGGAAAGGTTACCGCAACAGAGGCGGCAACCACAGTGAGTGGAGGCGTAACCGCCGACCCAGCGGCAAACCAGTGTTCAAGAGAGCCAGTGACAGTGAAAGTGACAGTGGCAGTGTGCAAATCAAGAAGTCGTGTAAAAACTGTGAGAGGTTACATGCAAGAGAACAATGTAGGTTCAGAAATGCGCAGTGTTTTTGGTGCAAGAAAGTGGGCCACATTAGGGAAGTATGCGGAAGAAAGAGGCACGCGGAACGGTACAAAAAACAGGCGCCAGACATGGAAATCGATATGATCAGTCAAGTGCTCGATACCAGCAAGCAAGATAAACTAATGGTCAAAATTGAGCTGGGAAAAGTGCCGGTGAGTTTCCTGCTAGATACAGGGGCCGCGGTAACACTCATCAATTTAGAAACCTACCGGCGGTTAGGGGCACCCAGGTGTCAGAGGGTGCAGAAAGGCTTGTACGCCTTCGGCAGGACCCCAATTAAGGTGTTGGGGAAAGTGTCGCTAAGGGCAGCTTACAAGAAAAAGCAGGCTGATATTGAAGTGATCGTGGTGGACCGTTACGACGTGACGAACATCTTGGACCTCGACTCCTTTGATAAGCTCGGGTTTGGAGTAATTGACTCAGTGAACCAGGTTGCGGAGAAAGAAGAAACACAGGTCGTCGGGAAACTAGAACAAGAGTTTCCAGAAGTGTTCTCTCCCGGGCTCGGGGAGTGTAAGCACTTCCGAGCAAGCATCCAGTTGAAGGAGGGGCACAAGCCACGCTTCTTCAAAGCAAGACCAGTCCCGTGGGCCCTCAGGGAAAAAGTGGCCGAAGAGCTGAGACGGTTGCAGGCTGACGGTGTTATCACTCAGTATCAACAAGCCAGTGGGCCACACCTTTGGTCGTGGTAAAGAAAGCCAATGGTTCGATTAGATTGTGCGGTGATTTCAAGAGTACAGTGAACCAACAGGTGGAAGTAGAGCAATATCCAATCCCGAAGCCGGAAGATCTGTTCTACAAATTGTCCGGTGGACGACAATTCTCGAAAATTGACCTGCGGGACGCATACCTACAGCTGCCACTCGACCAGGAGGCCAAGGAAGTTTTGGTGATTAACACCCCGTTAGGACTCTTCAGGTACAACAGGCTGCCATTCGGCGTGAATTCCGCAGCCGCACTGTTCCAGCGCTGTCTAGAACAGTTGACAGCAGAGCTGAGGGGCTGTTGTAACTACCTGGACGATATTATAGTCACGGGGAGCACAGAGAAGGAGCACAAGGAAAACTTGAGGAGTTTATTTAAGGTGCTCCAAGACAATGGATTGAGGGTGAATAAAGACAAGTGCGAATTCTTTAAGGACCAGGTAGTGTTCTTGGGGCACGTGCTGGACAGCACCGGCATTTCACCCACTAGCCAGCACGTAGAAGCCATCCTACGACTGCCACCGCCGGCAAACGTGAAGCAGCTACAGGCATTATTGGGAAAAGTGAACTATTATAACAAGTTCATTAGGAATTTTTCTACTATTGCAGCTCCACTCAACAAGATGAGGAAGAAAGGAGTGAAATTTATATGGTCCCAAGATTGCGAAAGAGCTCTGAGCCAGTTAAAGGAAGCACTGATGAAAACAGTTAAGTTAAATCATTTTGCGCCGGGTAGGCTCACCACGGTAGCAGCGGACGCCTCGGAGTATGGTCTCGGGGCGGTATTATCGCAGAAGGACAACAATGGGGTGGAGAGGCCAATTGCGTTTGCGTCAAAGTCCCTCAACAAACATCAAAGGAATTATTCGCAAATTGAAAAGGAGGCGTTGGGGATAATCTTCGTGGTAAGAAAATTCAATGATTATTTATATGGCTGTAAATTCCATATAATTACAGATCACAAGCCGCTAGTGCAATTATTCCACCCTGGAAAGCGGATCCCGGAGAGAATCACACGAGAGATCACAGCGAAGAAGCTGCAAAGATGGGCGCTATTCTTGTCAGACTACAATTACCAGATCCACTTCAGAAGCACGACACAGCACGCCAATGCAGACGCTTTATCCAGGTTGCCAGGAGGCCCGGACCTGGAGTTCGACAAGTTGGAGGAAGAGTGCCTCCAGATCGATACGGAAGAATGCCTAGTACTGTCGGAGTTTCCATTGGGACCAGAAAAATCGCGCAGGAGACGGACAAGGATCCAGAGCTGCGGGCAGTGAGAAATTATGTAAAATATTTATTACTAATTTATTGCCAAAAATTAAATTTATTACTCCTCCCGTTTCTGAAATAAAGGTGGTTGTGCTAGCGTGACAGTCACGCCAGCACAACCCAAATTAAAAGATGAGCTAAATCGATTAAGACCATACAGAATGCACAGCATCACGCCAATACAGACGCTTTATCCAAAATGCTCATGCGGATCCGGAAAGTTAAAAAATTGTCAGTCTCAATTAATGCAATGCCTCCACATCGAATGGCGTATAGTAGAGTCAACGACATTAAAACACTAAAAAATAGCAATTACAGGACACAATACAGAGATGCGGGCAATGTATAGAAATTATGTTCATAATTTTTACTAAAAATAATTAAACCCAAAGTAATTAAAGTTTCGATACTACTCCTCCCAGTTTCTGAAATAAAGGTACGGTTGTGCTAGCGTGACAGTCTACGCCGTATAGCACAACCCAAATTCTTATAAAAATGAGTAATAAAATCGTATCAAAACAAATATCGAAAAAAGAGCATGACACTAATTTATTACTCAAAACATGAAATTTATAAATAAATACTTTTAAAAAAAGTCATAGTTATGAAACCCGCACGACAACGAATAGGTGGAGAATCCAACGACACTAAAAACTAAAACCTCATATATTTCAATAATCATTCATTTTAATATATTACACCAAAGAAAAAATTATAAACGTTGCAATGTAATAAATAAATATTGTTCAACACTATTTAATGTAATAAAATGTAATAATGTTATAAATAAATATTGTTAACTAGCGTTATCCAACCATGACAGATATTAAAATTCGAAAATAGAGAAAACCAACGAGCACCATCAAATAAAACTAACATAGTTTCTAGACATTTGATACTATTTTTGTATTTTATACGCAAATTAATTGCTTCTGACCTTTATGAAATAAATAATTTTTGAAACTTCGTAGTTATGCAAATACGTACGACTTTCGAATAGGATATGCAAGACTACCAACGAGCACGAATCACTAAAATCCATTAATTAATTAAATGCACATTCAATACTAGTTTATTACAATAAACATTAACTAATAAATATTTCAGTGCATTTTATAAACATTGTTGAAATTGCATCAGATTTATCGGACCAAGCCAGAAACTAAAATTCGGAAATACAGAAAATCAACGAGCACATTCAAATTAAACAAGGAACATACTTTCTATATATTTCATACTAAATTTTTATTGTATACACGAATTAATTGCTCCTGCCATTAATGATATAAATAATATTAAAAACATTGTCGTTATGCAACCACGTACAATATTTGAATAGGAAATTTCAGAGTACCAACGAGCACAAATCACTAAAATCTATGAAATAATTACATGCACAGTCAATACTAGTTTATTACACTAATGATAAATTAATAAATGTTGCCGTGTATTATATAAACATTGTAAAAACTACAGGCGAGTTATCGAACCAAGCCACATATTCAAATTCAAAAATAGCACCAACGAGCACAACCACATAAAACTAAGAACATCGTTTATAGTTATTTAATACTAATTTTCTACTCGATACACGATTTAATTGCTCTTGTAATTTATGAAATAATACTTTTTTCAAATTCGTAGTAATGCAATGCATGTTTTGATCATTACGATTGAGTTTATACAATATTTCATAAATGCGTTTCTACGTTCATAATTTGTTACTAGGTGTTAGATATTAGAACATAATGTCTATTTTTTTGGATGGGTTTAATTTGCTTGTGGCTCACTTTACTGTAAAATTACTTCACGAATACCGTGCGTTTTTTAATAAGTATGTCGTTTTATAAAAATATTTATTTCGTAAACAGCAGGAGTAATAAATTTCCAATTAGTTTTAAATAGTAGTGTGATACGTCTGTTAATTGTGCGTTTGGTTTAATGCGATTGTGCTCGTTGGTTCTCTCTATTTTTGAATTTGAATCTCTTGCATGTTTTGACCATTACGACTGAGTTTATACAATATTTCATAAATGCGTTTCTAAATTCGTAATTTGTTACTAGGTGTTAGATAACAGAACATTATGTCTAATTTTCTACAGGATAGGGTTCATTTGCGTGTGGTTCACTTTACCCTAAATTAACTTCACGAATACCGTGCGTTTGTGCGTAAGTATGTCGTTTTTATAATTATTTCGTAAACAACAGGAGTAATAAATTTATAATTAGTTTAAAATAGCAGTGTGAAACGTCTGTTAATTGTGTGTTTGGGTTCATGCGATTGTGCTCGTTGGTTCTCTCTATTTTTAAATTCGTATCTCTTGCATGTTTTGACCATTAGATAGATTTTATACAATATTTATTTCATGAGATTGCACGTTTATATTTTTTCCCAGGATTCAAAAACTAGACGTAAATGTCTAATTTTGTACTGAATAGGTTTTATTTGCTTGTGCGTTGCTATACTCTATAAAATACTTCATGTATATCGTGCGTTTTTTGATAAGTATGTCGTTTTATAAAATTATTTATTTCGTAAACAGCGGGAGTAATAAATTTCCAATTAGTTTTAAATAGCAGTGTGATACGTCTGTTAATTGTGTGTTTGGTTTAATGCGATTGTGCTCGTTGGTTCTCTGTATTTTTAATTTGAATCTCTTGCATGTTTTGACCATTACGATTGAGTTTATACAATATTTCATAAATGCGTTTCAACGTTCATAATTTGTAACTATGTGTTAGATAACAGAACATAATGTCTAATTTTCTACAGGATAGGGTTCATTTGCTTGTGGCTCACTTTACTCTAAAATTACTTCACGTATACCGTGCGTTTTTGCGTAAGTATGACGTTTTTATAATTATTTATTTCGTTAACAACAGTAGTAATAAATTTATAATTAGTTTTAAATAGCAGTGTGAAACGTCTGTTAATTGTGTGTTTGGGTTAATGCGATTGTGCTCGTTGGTTCTCTCTATTTTTGAATTTGAATCTCCTGCATGTTTTGACCATTACGATAGAGTTTATACAACATTTATTTCATGAGATTGCACGTTTACATTTTTTCCTTGGATTAAAAAACCAAAAGAAATGTCTAATTTTGTACTGCATAGGTTTTATTTGCTTGTGCGTTGCTATACTCTATAAATTGCTTCATGTATATCGTGCGTTTTTGCGTAAGTATGTCGTTTTTATAATTATTTATTTGGTAAACAGCAGGAGTAATAAATTTCCAATTAGTTTTAAATAGCAGTGTGATACGTCTGTTAATTGTGTGTTTGGTTTAATGCGATTGTGCTCGTTGGTTCTCTGTATTTTTAATTTGAATCTCTTGCATGTTTTGACCATTACGATTGAGTTTATACAGTATTTCATAAATGCGTTTCTACGTTCATAATTTGTTACTAGGTCATAGATAACAGAACATAATGTCTTATTTTCTACAGGATAGGTTTAATTTGCTTGTGGCTCTTTTTACTCTAAAATTATTTCACGAATACCGTGCGTTTTTTAATAAGTATGTCGTTATATAAAATTATTTATTTCGTAAACAGCTGTAGTAATAAATTTCCAATTAGTTTTAAATAGCAGTGTGATACGTCTGTTATTTGTGTGTATGGTTTAATGCGATTGTGCTCGTTGGTTCTCTCTATTTTTGAATTTGAATCTCTTGCATGTTTTGACCATTACGATTGAGTTTAAACAGTATTTCATAAATGCGTTTCTAAGTTCATAATTTGTTACTAGGTGTTAGATAACAGAACATAATGTCTAATTATCTACAGGATAGGTTTCATATTCTTGTGGCTCACTTTACTTTAAATTTACTTCACGAATACCGTGCGTTTTTGCGTAAGTATGTCGTTTTTATAATTATTTATTTCGTAAACAACAGAAGTAATAAATTTATAATTAGTTTTAATGAGCAGTGTGAAACGTCTGTTAATTGTGTGTTTGGGTTAATACGATTGTGCTAGTTAGTTCTCTCTATTTTTGAATTTGAATCTCTTGCATTTTTTGACCATTACAATAGAGTTTATACAATATTTATTTCATGAGATTGCACGTTTATATTTTTACCCAGGATTCAAAAACTAGACGTAAATGTCTAATTTGGTACTGCATAGGGTTTGTTTGCTTGTGCGTTGCTATGCTCTATAAATTACTTCATGTATATCGTGCGTTTTTTGATAAATATGTCGTTTTATAAAATAATTTTTTTCGTAAACAGCAAGAGTAACAAATTTCCAATTAAATTTAAATAGCAGTGTGATACGTCTGTTAATTGTGTGTTTGGTTTAATGCGATTGTGCTCGTTGGTTCTCTGTATTTTTGAATTTGAATCTCTTGCATGTTTTGACCATTACGATTGAGTTTATACAGTATTTCATAAATGCGTTTCTACGTTCATAAGTTGTTACTAGGTCATAGATAACAGAACATAATGTCTTATTTTCTACAGGATAGGTTTCATTTGCTTTTGGCTCTTTTTACTCTAAAATTATTTCACGAATACCGTGCGTTTTTTAATAAGTATGTCGTTATATAAAATTATTTATATCGTAAACAGCTGTAGTAATAAATTTCCAATTAGTTTTAAATAGCAGTGTGATACGTCTGTTAATTGTGTGTTTGGTTTAATGCGATTTTGCTCGTTGGTTCTCTCTATTTTTGAATTTGAATCTCTTGCATGTTTTGATCATTACGATTGAGTTTATACAGTATTTCATAAATGCGTTTCTACGTTCATAATTTGTTACTAGGTCATAGATAACAGAACATAATGTCTAATTTTCTACACGATAGGTTTCATTTGCTTGTGGCTCACTTTACTCTAAAATTACTTCACGAATACCGTGCGTTTTTGCGTAAGTATGTCGTTTATATAATTATTTATTTCGTAAACAACGGGAGTAATAAATTTATAATTAGTTTTAATGAGCAGTGTGAAACGTCTGTTAATTGTGTGTTTGGGTTAATACGATTGTGCTAGTTGGTTCTCTCTATTTTTGAATTTGAATCTCTTGCATGTTTTGACCATTACGATAGATTTTATACAATATTTATTTCATGAGATTGCACGTTTATATTTTTTCCCAGGATTCAAAAACTAGACGTAAATGTCTAGTTTTGTGCTGAATAGTTTTATTTGCTTGTGCGTTGCAATACTCTATAAATTACTTCACATATATCGTGCGTTTTTTGAAAAGTATGTGTTTTATAAAATTATTTATTTCGTAAACAGCGGGAGTAATAAATTTCCAATTAGTTTGAAATAGCAGTGTGACACGTCTGTTAATTGTGTGTTTGGTTTAATGCGATTGTGCTCGTTGGTTCTCTGTATTTTTTAATTTGAATCTCTTGCATGTTTTGACCATTACGATTGAGTTTATACAAATTTCATAAATGCGTTTCTACGTTCATAATTTGTTACTAAGTGTTAGATAACAGAACATAATGTCTAATTTTTTAGAGGAAAGGTTTCATTTGCTTGTGGCTCACTTTACTCTAAAATTACTTCACGAATACCGTGCGTTTTTGCGTCAGTATGTCGTTTTTATAATTATTTATTTCGTAAACAAGAGGAGTAATAAATTTCTAATTTGTTTTAAATAGAAGTGTGGAACGTCTGTTATTTGTGTGTTTGGGTTATTGCGATTGTGCTCGTTGGTTCTCTCTATTTTTGAATTTGAATCTCTTGCATGTTTTGACCATTACGATTGAGTTTATACAATAATTCATAAATGCGTTTCTACGTTCATAATTTGTTACTAGGCGTTAGATAACAGAACATAATGACTAATTTTCTACAGGATAGGTTTCATTTGCTTGTGGCTCACTTTACTCCAAAATTACTTCACGAATACCGTGCTTTTTTGTGTAAGTATGTCGTTTTTATAAATATTTATTTCGTAAACAACAGGAGTAATAAATTTCTAATTAGTTTTAAATAGCAGTGTAAAACGTCTGTTAATTGTGTGTTTGGGTTATTGCGATTGTGCTCGTTAGTTCTCTCTATTTTTGAATTCGTATCTCTTGCATGTTTTGACCATTACGATAGAGTTTATACAATATTTATGTCATGAGATTGCACGTATATATTTTTTCCCAGGATTCAAAAACTAGACGTAAATGTCTAATTTTGTACTGAATAGGTTTTTTTTGCTTGTGCGCTGGTATACTGTATAAATTACTTCATGTATATCTTGCGTTTTTTGATAAGTATGTCGTTTTTTAGAATTATTTATTTCGTAAACGGCATGAGTAATAAATTTCCAATTAGTTTTAAATAGCAGTGTGATACGTCTGTTAATTGTTCGTTTGGTTTAATGCGATTGTGCTCGTTGGTTCTCTCTATTTTTTTAATTGAATCTCTTGCATGTTTTGACCATTACGATTGAGTTTATACAATATTTCATAAATGCGTTTCTACGTTTATAATTTTTTACTAGGTGTTAGATAACAGAACATTATGTCTAATTTTCTACAGGATAGGTTTCATTTGCTTGGGGCTCACTTTACTCTAAAATTACTTCACGAATACCGTGCGTATTTGCGTAAGTACGTCGTTTTTATAATTATTTATTTCGTAAACAACAGGAGTAATAAATTTATAATTAGTTTTTAATTGCAGTGTGATACGTCTGTTAATTGTGTGTTTGGTTTAATGCGATTGTGCTCGTTGGTTCTGTCTATTTTTGAATTTGAATCTCTTGCATGTTTTGACCATTACGATTGAGTTTATACAATATTTCATAAATGCGTTTCAACGTTCATAATTTGATACTAGGTGTTAGATAACAGAACATAATGTCTAAGTTTCTACAGGATAGGTTTCATTTGCTTGTGGCTCACTTTACTCTAAAATTACTTCACGAATACCGTGCGTATTTGCGTAAGTACGTCGTTTTTATAATTATTTATTTCGTAAACAACAGGAGTAATAAATTTATAATTAGTTTTAAATAGCAGTGTGAAACGTCTGGTAATTGTGTGTTTGGGTTAATGCGATTGTGCTCGTTGGTTCTCTCTATTTTTGAATTTGAATCTCTTGCATGTTTTGACCATTACGATGGATTTTATACAATATTTATTTCATGAGATTGCACGTTTATATTTTTTCCCAGGATTCAAAAACTAGAAGTAAATGTTTAATATTAACTGCATAGGTTTTATTTGCTTGTGCGTTGCTATACTCTATAAATTACTTCATGTATATCGTGCGTTTTTTGATAAGTATGTCGTTTTATAAAATTATTTATTTCGTAAACAGCAGGAGTAATAAATTTCCAATTAGTTTTAAATAGCAGTGTGATACGTGTGTTAATTGTGTGTTTGGTTTAATGCGATTGTGCTCGTTGGTTCTCTCTATTTTTGAATTTGAATCTCTTGCATGTTTTGACCATTACGATTGAGTTTATACAATATTTCATAAATGCGTTTCTAAATTCATAATTTGTTACTAGGTGTTAGATAACAGAACATAATGTCTAGTTTTCTACAGGATAGGTTCCATTTGCTTGTGGCTCACTTTACTCTAAAATTACTTCACGAATTCCGTGCGTTTTTGCGTAAGTATGTCGTTTTTATAATTATTTATTTCGTAAACAACAGGAGTAATACATTTATAATTAGTTTTAAATAGCAGTGTGAAACGTCTGTTAATTGTGTGTTTGGGTTAATGCGATTGTGCTCGTTGGTTCTCTCTATTTTTGAAATTGAATCTCTTGCATGTTTTGACCATTACGATAGAGTTTATACAATATTTATTTCACGAGATTGCACGTTTATATTTTTTCCCAGGGTTCAAAAACTAGAAGTAAATGTTTAATATTAACTGAATAGGTTTTATTTGCTTGTGCGTTACTATACTCTATAAATTACTTCATGTATATCATGCGTTTTTTGATAAGTATGTCGTTGTTATAAAATTATTTATTTCGTAAACAGCAGGAGTAATAAATTTCCAATTAGTTTTAAATAGCAGTGTGATACGTGTGTTAATTGTGTGTTTGGTTTAATGCGATTGTGCTCGTTGGTTCTCTCTACTTTTGAATTTTTATCTCTTGCATGTTTTGACCATTACGATTCAGTCTTTACAATATTTCTTTAAGTCGTTTTCACATTTAATTTTTTTGTGTTAAAAATTAGAACTGAATGTGTATTATTGATTGTAATTGTATTTTTGGAATTGGACTAATTGTTTTAATGTCGTGCGGGTTGCATAACTAATTGTGTTTGACAATTTTTTAATTTTTTTTAGTAAACCGCATGAGTAATAAATTTCATTTTAGAGTAATAAATTAGTAATAAATATGCTCTAAACATTCGTATTTGTTTTGATCGATTTAGCTAATTTTTTAATTTGGGTTGTGCTAGCGTGACTGTCACGCTAGCACAACCACCTTTATTTCAGAAACGGGAGGAGTAATAAATTTAATTTTTGGGTAATAAATTAGTAATAAATGAGTACTAAATATTCCACTTGGTTTGATGTGATTGTGCTATAGTGGTTGTGCTAGCTTGACATGGCCCATTTTGGGACAAGATGTGGTTGGTCGTAGTAGACGCCAAGTCTAATTATCCATACGTGGTGGAAATGGCTAACACCACGTCGACTCAGACCATCAATGAGCTAGAAAGAATTTTTGTGACCGAGGGGCTCCCGGTCACGTTGGTATCAGACAACGGAACCCAATTCACGTCCCAAGAGTTTGCGAACTTCTGCGCGAGCAATGGAATCCAGCATGTCTGCGCACCGCCGTTTCACCCGCAATCGAACGGGAAAGCGGAGAGGTTCGTGAGAACTTTCAAGACAGCTATGTCGAATGCGCGCGCAGCAGGTACACACAGGTCCAGAGCGCTGCTGCGGGTCTTGGTCACCTTCCGCACCTTGCCAGGCGCGGACGGCAGGAGCCCTGCCGAGGTGCTACACGGGAGACAACCGAGAATGTTGTTGTCTCTGCTGAGCCCAGTGGATCCTTACAGGTCGGTGGGAACGCAACCAAGATTCCAGGTGGGTGACATGGTATATTGTATCTCTTTTAAAAAATGCCCAGCATGGCTTCCGGGAATAGTAACGGCGGCCAAGGGAAACAGGACATACCCAATCCGCACGGAGGGTAGGGTGGTGACACGCCACCAGGGGCAGTTGAGACCCCGGGTGAACCTCAGCAGGGTGGACTCACTTCCCAATGTATCTCGGCAGGAATTTTACAAAAAGGTGATGAGGGAAACTATTTACATCCCGCAGGAGGCAGCCGCTGCGGGGCCAGCGGCCAGGACACAGCAGAACCCCCACCAGAGGAGGTCAGCGAGCCAGTAGGGGAAGGCGCAGTGGAGACACCCAGGACGCAGTGGCGCCCCCGGAGGAGCACCAGGAGGGTGCGTTTTGCGCCGTACACGACGCAATTGGGCGCGGAGGGTGTCGTGACCGGCCGCACATAATTAAATGTGTCGCCACAGGAGCACGTCAGTAGGGCGTTACCGCCCCTGGCGGCAGCGGTCAACAAGCGCGGGCTAGCGGTGCTCGGCTGAGTGCGGCCGCCACGCCTGAGCGAGCGGGGCGAGACTCGACCCCGCCCCTACTACACAGCCAGTCGACGGGCCTACGGCCCGGGGCAGCTATAAAGCCTCAGCGCGGAGCTGAGGCAGGCAGAAAGTGAGCGAGTGAGCGGCGGTGATAGAGCGACGATCCGGTGGTTAAGTGGTGGTTACGGTGTGAAGAGTGAGAGACTACGACAACTGCGAAACGACTACGGACTTCCTTTTCCGGCTACTTGGTGACTTGGCGTATAGTGGTACATCTCCTGGTTTTTACGGCAACACGGCTTCGTGTCTCTACCAATTCTCCTGGATATCCGGCACTATTGCACTGTACCTGTTTCTGTCAATAAATTGTTTATTGAACCCTGGTGTTTTGAATTTGAATACTTCATTATGCTTTTAGAGGCTTCTATTTGTGGTGTCCCACTCCGTGGTCAGAAATGTGCAGAATCTGGAAATGCATCTAATATGAAAATGAGTGATATTCTATTCCATCTCACATCACATACAAGCATACGTTTTTCTATTATTTGTCAATAAGACTTAGCAATATTAAAACGTTTCCCCACGCATAGTTCCAGGATTGTGATGAGCCAAACAGTTTAGAGTCCAACCATTTAAAATTTTGTTCTAGCATGAAGACATTTTCACTTTTAAAATTATTGTCTGCAAAGTGCGGAATATTTGCACAGAGAGAAATCACACAGAAATATAATAACAAGCATTACTAAGGATTTGTCTAATGGGGACCAGAGTAATGAATCATATGATCAACACAGTTTTTAACTGAAAAGCATCCATAATAATCAACGTTTTGTTTCATAAACTCCTAAAAAAATGTCTTTTGTAGAACTTTCAATGATTGCACGCAAATTCCAATAATTTTTTATTTAGCCAGTATACAATGAAATGTTGTTTGATAACTGAGCTTATAAACCTGCAGTGTCCAGAAAATTAATAAAAGGAATTTCATTGCTTAATACAAATGTGTTATTAAAGGGAGTATAGCATTCAGATTTATATTTATGTAATACCGTTTAAAACCAGAAAGCAATTTAAATAAGAAGCTGACTAAAAGTTTTAACAGTCTTTTAGTGAAAACTTATATTTTCTAGGAAGAAATAGAATTGTTCAACGAGTTATTGCGAATTAGTTACACCACGAAAGCATGAAATTGAATCCAGTTATTACTAAAATGAAGCAGTTAAACATATTTCAACTCGAATTCCCGCCAGTTTTCCAAAATATAGATTATAAGTAAGACTTCAAGCGATTTATAAGAGATGCAGCTAAGCAGAACGAAACTGCCAACGAAGATCAAACAGATGCAAAATTACTGCGGTTAATTTACGTTATACGCTAGAAAATAAGCTCATTAAAAAGTTGAAGCCATCAAAAGGAAAGGACCTTGCCATTTTCATCCTTCCTCCAGTTGAGATGGAGAATTATTAATCACATATTGAAGCAAATGCAAATTTTTTAAATGTGATTGAAATTTTAGAGCTTGAAGATGGGAGATGAATTTGGAGATGGAAATGAAGATTTCCAAAAGATTAGAAAGGAAAAGTGGTTTTCCAAAAGGATGAAAAATAAAAGGGCCACGGACCGCGCGCGATCTGTCCTTCCTCTTCCTTGTCATATCCTCACCCCTTCCTTACCCACACATACACTACCACACTTGCCGGAAGATCGGTCGGGAACTTTGCACTTGTCCCGGCTGGGGCGATATCCCGCTGGTGAGAGATACCTGGTCAGGAAAAACCGGATGCCGACGGGTAGGTCGGCGCCTTATCTCGCCATTCAGCGGGGAAAATCATCACCCCGCACATATATATGCACTACATTTACGGGACTGATCTTAGTAGTTGAAGCGCCCGGAATCACTCATTACTGGCGAGAATTATCAATTTTTAAAACGAATGGAATTGTAAAAGGTTTGGTGACTATTAGAAGAATTTGTGAATTAAATTAATACACAAAAGGTACTGCAATAAACTTTCTTGGACTGGATGCTTTTTGAATGAAATGAGTTCGAATGGAGAAATAATTGACTGTGCCGTGTACCCATTTATTAAAAAACAAGGAAATGTAATATCCCTTCTATTCCCACGCTATCCATTGTACAGGAGTCCTTCATTGTATGAGGAAAGGATGAAGACTTGCCACTGTAGTAAGTAGTTTTGTTATTAATTTCTGTCGGCAGAAGACAAGTTTGGGAGCCTTCATGTGATACGAATAGAAAAAATGTGAATTAATATAAAGTTCTTCAGACGGCTTCTAATCGTTTTGAGTGAAAACAATTCCTACGTGTTTTCTTGTGGTATTGACCTTTCCGAACCATCAGATGATTAAGTTTAAGGGATGTTTAAAGAGATGTACTTCAGTGGAGATCACTCAGTAAACCGTTCGCAATAACCATCTACTTTTTATGGATGTAATTCTTCATTATATCAAAGTTATTTATTATTCTTTATTATATCAAAGTTCCGAATAGTCTGACTGCAGATGCTGAGTCATTCCTCATGTGTCCTTATTAAGATCAAATCGTTTGCTTTTTAAAAATGAACGATCGGATTAGGTGGCGCAGGGCATCAACTGATATCACTGTAGTGTCTCTGACCGAGAGGTCCTAGGGTTCTAGTCTCGGCGGTGGCAGGATTTTCGGCACTAGCTACATAGTCTAGCTAGGTCGAATTCAGATGCTCTCTGGAGGACCATTCTTGCGGCCGGCTGCTCTGATCGGTAGTGGTCCGTGATGTCTTCGATCAACACCAGACGAATACTGGATCAGTATCCTTACAAACGGACCACGGAGCGCGCGGGATCTTTCCTTTCTTTCCTGTGCCCTATCCCCTCATTTATTTACTAAACACACGCATATACATGCACTACACTGCGATCCGTGCTAGGAGACCAGTGGGGCGCTTAGACTTTGTCCAGGTTGGGGTGGTGCCTCGCTGGTGGGAGATTCCTGATTGAGGCAAGCCCAACAAGCCGACGAGTAAGTCGACACCGAATCTCTCAATCCAGTGGGGGAAAATCGAACGCGACGAAAAGTCACGATTAAAACATTCACTTTACGCATTACGATACTAATGACCCCTAGCAGTAGACGCCCCCGGAATAAGTAATCAATCCCTCAAATGTTAGACACAAAGCGGGGCAGGTGGATGGTTTCCAGAATTTGGATCCGCTTTATATGTAAATGGACTTCTCATGAGATCCTAATTATAAGAAAAATATTTTAAAACAGGTGCCAAATTTGCAGCTCTCCGAACTGAGTTTTCTAGTTGTTTAGAATCACAGTAATAAAAAATAAAATACTATATTTTAATGTAATAATTGTTACTACATTGTGAAAAATAGGCGTAAGGCAGATAATTACAGTATACTGGTAGAAATATGGATGCTAACATATGAATGCATACATATTATGTTTTATGAATTATTAGTAAACAGCTTACGCTCCCTTTTTTTATTCTTTGCTATAAGTTACTTATGGTGGATACGTCCAATCTCTATTACTAATTTTCAATGTTCGCAGAAATTGAAAGGAAACTATGCGGCCTCCGGCCACGTGAAAAGTGTGTTTTCATTAGATACCCAGCATATCGGGAAAAAAAAAAACATGAGGTGACGTTCATGTTACCTCTTTTCTCGGGGATAATGTGGTCAAATGCAATGCGTCTTTGCCCTTGGCTTGAAAAAAATGTTTCTTAAAGGGAGTATGTAATGTACGAATTCGTAGTGAAATAAACTAAGCATTTGGCTAAGAGGCAAATCATCAGAATTTTTTCAAAATATTACAGACAAGTAGAACTAGTGTGCTCAAATAGCTCGTATTTTATAGCCTTTAGTAATGGTTATGTAATACCACAATTTTTCTCCGAATTAACACATCTCAGTCATAATTTTTTGCAAAACTTATTACAAATCGTAGATTCTTGGTGGAGAAACAAACTATTTTCAAGTAAACATCAATACAAATTTTAAAATTATATATGCTTTTCACATACCTAAATCATGTCACAACAATTCTGAAATAAATATAATATATGATTATTAAACACATTATATTTTATGCGTTAGGGGGCTGAAGTTGAATTCTGTGATTAAAGACTCTAGCGTTGTAGAACTAGGAGATAACATTGGATTTTAGCTGAATTATTATAAAAATACTTCACAAATCAGAATCTGACATGTGTCTACGAAAGATGTTTCTCATTTTGTGTTTTGTGGTATTTTGGATATTTTGTAACTAACGGCAATGCAGAAGTTGTTAATGCTTTCATTGCTCAATATCTAAAAGGGCCAGTTGAAGGGCTGCTGATTCCTGTTTAAACACTCCTAACTTTTCCGTTTCAAATCAAATTTGGAATCAAAACGCTTTTTACCAGTAAAGTTTCCCAGGCAAAAATCAGGAATTTTAACCCTAACAAGTAATTTTTACGAAAAGTTTGTTAAAACCATGCTATTTCCAACGGCGTTTAAGATTTAACGGTTACTAACATTTAAATAATCTTGACATAATATAAGCTCTCTAATCTCCTTATTTAAAGAGGAAAACCAATTATATATGAATATATTACTTATAACATCTCAAAAGAAGTAGACACGTTGTCAAATAAGCAAACGTAGTCCTAATAAATAAGCTATTATTTGAGGAGTTTTCTTTCTCAAAATAATGTTGTAAAAGGGTCATTTCTATTCCATGAAGTTCTCGTGATTAGAAGTATTGTTATGTTTGTATCGGAGAAATTAGTGTCAAAACATGCATTGATATATTCATTATTAATGTATTTTTCAATTGTAACAAATATTTTAAATAAACTCTTACATTATTTGTGAGCAAGAGCAATTAGGGGAAATTGAGAAGGTTATTGCCCCATTAAATAACGAGTTATCATTTTACCGGGATCAAATGCCAATCAACAAGGTCAGAATTAACGGAGTTAAAATGGAAAAGCATGGTCGATGACCTTTTCACCTCGACTTTTAACTTGTAAGGTCAATGACGTATTTGTAAACATTACTATATAAAGAAGGCGATAACAATATTTTTAGATGGACATTGACACATTTTCATTTTTTTATGCTTATTGAAATGCTTTTTCCGTAAGTAAGATTTTTTTTCTAATTTTTATAAATGTAATCGAAATAATTGAATATAGATTTTAAATTGAAGTTATATTTTTGACTACTTGTATTATTTTGTTTTTTTACGTTTTTCTTTTCTAAATTATCAAAAATGGGTTTAGATTTTTATATTTTCTGAGCACAAAATAATTGATATTTCAAACTTTTGGTAACAAATAACTTGGAAATTGTTATAATTAAATATACATTAAAAAACCTGTTTAACCCTTTATTGCATAATTTTTTAGTTTTACTTGCAATAAACATTGTTCATTAAATTAAAAAATGTTTTATTTAAAGTTGCTTTTTAACAACAAAGGTCATCAGCGATCACAATTAAGTGTACATCAATGTATTAAGTATCACGTTTAAGTTTCACACATTAAGTATCCACAATTCATTAAGTATACACAATTAAATATCCTTCCAATGAAGTATACATCACATTACAAATCATATTGCATGACAATTTATAACATTATAACACATATTTTTCCTCATAATTGCATTACATCGAATTGCTAATTAAAATTAATAACATCAAATTTTATATTATATTTCTTCACTTAAGTTAACAATTTCTAGCAACCTCAGTACTTTAGCACACCCGTCTGCAGAGCTGGACAATTTATGTAAGTTAGTTTCTAGTTTCAGTAGGTTTCTTTCCTTAGCTATACCGTGGCATTCTAAGATAAGGTGTTGTGTAGATATTATTGTCCCATAATTAGGGCATGGTTAGGTGTCGAATTTTTTGAATACAATATTGCAGATTAAAATGACCAATCCGTAGTCTAGTGATAATAACTTGCTCTTTTCTTTTAAGAGAGATTTTCGGCAGGGCTGGTTCGAGTACGAAGTTCCTAACCAGATGTAGTTTCGATAATTTTAATTTCCATTGCGACTCCCATTTTTTAATCTTTTGTAGTGCCACGAATTTGAGAATCAAAACTTAGAAATGATGTTTCAATTTTTGGGTATTTATCAGCTTTCTCAATGCCACCGATTGCCCTACGGGATGGGATCCCAACAAATTCGATTTTTATCCCTTTTTCACGTTGAACAAGTTCTTGAATTGTTTGTATGATTGGATTATCAGTATGTCTATTTTCTATGGATTTAAGGCTTGACATAGTAAAGATTGCAATGGGCAAGTAATTTGTTTGTTTGAGGCTGAATTCGGTGGCTTTAAGGACTGCGCATGAACAGATGGAAAAATAATCTGGGAGGCGTTGTGATTCGACTATATTGGGGGACTGAACGTAGAATGCACAAACAGCTTTTCCATCACATTTAAAACCATCTGTATACATTTGGTAATAGTTGACATAATCTTCTTGTAATCTTGTTATTAAATTTTGGAAATTATCATTGGGACCAGAAGTAAGGTGAGGGATTTTCGCTAAATTTATAATTATTACAACATTATGATTGCCAGGCTGGATGGAAGGCATAATCTAAGTAAGGTAACTGGTTCGACAATATTAAGTTCCTTCAGGTACTTAGGAATCCTCTCTCTTAGTGGTAGTAGTGAGTGACATGGAGTGCTTCATAGACAGATGTTTCTGGTGATCGAAAATATTTGTATATTTGGAGGGACATGAAGTTGAGAAAGCATAATTTAAGTATCGTAAACGTCGTAGGTCTAATGGTATTTGCCACGTTTCCACTAATAGGCTATTAACTGGGCTGGTTCTAAAAGCGCCAAGGCTTATGCGACATGCGCTTGAGATTATTAGATTTATCATTTTCAGTATTCTCTTGATGCTGAGTTATACTGCACCGTAATCCAACTTGGCCAGGATGAATGCTCGATATATTTTCACTAGACATTCAGATTGTGCTCCCCATTTGGTGGACGACGACATTTTTATTATATTTAATCTCTTTTTACATTCCAACTTGAGAGCGGCTACCTGTTGTTTCCTCGAGTGAGTAGAATCAAAAAGCATACAAAGAACTTTACAGACATTTGTTCTTTTGACTTGAAAGGTTCCAAGTATAATTTGAATTTCTTCATTCCCATCCTTGCGTCTTCTTGAAAACACTATAAATTCCCATTTTATTTTCTAAATTGTGAATCCCGAGTTAACTGACCAATTACTGATTTTATTTCATGTTTCTTGGATGATATTCTCAGTTGTCTGAAGGTTTTTTCCACTGTAGAGCAGGGTCATATCGTCGGCAAAAGGTATATTTTTTCAGGATGTTGGACTACAAGATTCGCTTCATTGATGGCAATTAAGAAGAGTAATACGCTACGAACTGATCCCTGTGGGAGACTATTTGTCAACTCAGTAGGTTGCGATGTTGTATCTTATATTCGGACTCTAATATATGTATGTTTTAGAAAGTTTATGGTGAATGCTAATATGTTCCCTTTCATTTGCATGTTTGACATAATGTTAAACAGTCTTTATATATAATTTCGTATGCCTTTTTAATATCCAGTGAGACAGCAATCACATGTCACTTCATAACCATAGCATCACAAATTTCGGTATCAATATTGAGTAGGTGATCATAGGTGGATCTAAATACTCTGAAGGCTCTTTGTTGCGGTGATATCTGTTTGATGCTTTCTAATATCCATCTCAGCCCGTTGCAGACAATTTTTCTAGTAATTTGCACATATTACAAGTTGGGGAGTTTGGGCGAAAGTTAGTAGGTTTGGTGTGATCTTTGTTTGGTTTGGGGATTGGTACAACAATTGCTTCTCTCCATTGCTTGGAGAAGGATTGAGTGGTCCAAATAAAATTATACAATTGGAGTAGATATTCATGACCAACTTTAGGCAGGTTTTTAGGAAACTATTCGGTAATTTATCAGGGCCTGGTGCTGAATTATTACTTTTGTTTAATACAAATGTGAGTTCGCTCATTAGGAACACTTGGTTATGCTGTTCTTCATTATCTCTCAGAATCAGTCTGATGTGTTCTTGATTTGAGTTGATATTTGAAGCTATTTAAGATAGGAATTTTGAGTCATAGTTTTTATTACTTGAGTTATCATCAACGTTGACAGCAAGAATATTACTAAGAGCTTGAGGATCAGAGTGTTGTTTTCCATTTTTGTCCATGAAGGTATTGTGCGATCCTGCAGTAAAAAGGTTCTATCTGCACAGCAGTAAATTTTACAGGAGAGCATTCCAAAGTTTTGGCCCTCTCTAAAACCAAATCTATTTTATTAAATGTATTCAAACTTTGTCACTGTACTTGATATCCAAGCACGAAAATGTAGACTGATAATTATTACAAAAGCATCGTAACTTTGGTAGAAACCAAGAACCTATTTTTTCAGATAGAACCTTTGTACTCTCAATATTTATTTCCATGTTCGTGCAAAAAGGTTCTATCTTTCATGGTAGGAAAATTTGACTAGTGTATTACTTCAATAATCGAAATAATCAATGTAACTGTAAGATTTATTAAATTTTATTGAATTTAAAGTAATCTGCTTACATTTTAGTAAAAATCTTTATAGTTATAAATATTATTGACATTTTCATTTAATGTCATTACTTAGAATTGGCCAACTAGAAGAGAAAAAAGTATTTTATTGTAAATTACTGAATTATACTTAAATTTGTAACGATATTTTACATAGGTATTAAAGTAAAATATCGCGTAGCTATAATATTATTTTTGCTTTTTTTACAATTCTTTGAAATAGATTTGATCCAGAGTTGGCATCCATTTCAACATGTAGGCTAAATCGGCTACAGTTTCCTTATTAAAATTTTACCTTTGGCCACGTACGTCTGCACAGGTGGATAGATGGGAGAACTTTTCGCCACCCACCTTATAGAAATGTGCGGTCGCACATTTACGGTGTAAAATTGTAAATTATAATGTTTAATTTTATAGTCTATTTCAACTAGTCTGTGAGTGAATTTTAGTTGCGAAACTTGGGAGAACGGTAGTTTATTAAAATGCAGATCTTTGTTGCTTTTATGGAAGTCCTTGAAATGAATTGTTAGCAACTGAATAACATTAAATAGCTTATTTCTATTTACTACCAAAAGTATCCGCATGAAAGAAATACGTGACAAGAAATCACTAGCTTTCATATCTGGGAATGAACATTGTCTACCTCCTAAATACACGAGTGACCAGCTGTAGAGTATTTCATAATTATGTCATAAATGTGTGGGTGTCGTCTGAGCAAGTTCTTCTTGGCCAGAGACATCATCTGATTTTTTTGGGAGGATAGTTCTCGCTCCACATTATACGACTTAACATAAGTGAGTTTGAATTATTTTTTTTCCAAAATTTAGGAAACGGCATTTGGAATGTCATTTCCAGAACGGCCTGTGTAGATTTCTGTTCAAATTGCGCAATATTTGGTTTGGTTGGGAAAACAGACTGAATCTAGTAGCCCGATGCTATACTTGTTGTTTTTGTACATTCTAAGGATCTGTTTGAGAAAATTTTTGATGTATTTCTATGAGAAAGTATTAGAAAGGACTTTAATGAGACATGAATTTCAGTATATATTGCATATTTTAAGGTCGATTCAATAAACATAACAAGAAAACATAAAATCCCAATTTAATCCTAAATAAGAAGTTATAATTATATTCCTGATTTATTCATTCAAAATAGTGGCGTTGTTTACATGAAGGCATTTATAAATAATTATTGGCACGTTTGCGTAAATTTCAGAAAGTATCGCAGTTTTTGCAATCAAATTTTGTAAGACTTTATTGGTTTTTGTAGAGGTCCAGCACCTATTTCTCTTTGTACTTTGTGGTTTCGTGGGAATTTTACTTTTTGTAGCATTTATTGCATTTCTCTAGAAAGACAAGTAATATTAGATCTTTGCAATTGCTGGAGTAACACGTTTTGAGTTAAGTTTTTTATGTAGGTACTCTCGCCGATGCTAAATAAATTGCTCGCCGTTTCCTAAATAAAATACTCTCCCATTTATTGCATCAATATTTTGAAGATGAGAGAAAATCACCATCGGCAGTATTTTGTCATGTTTGTATATCTACGAAAAAATACGAGTCCTCCAAAATGTTATGATATTGTTCTAAATCCTCTTGCCTACTTCATGGTCCACATCTAAATACAACAAAAAATAAAATAAATTTTCTTCGAAATATTCATTTCGAACATCATATTTTAAAAGTTCTCTTTCCTACATTAACTGCCTTTTGCAGATCAAAAGGTTTACTTGTTAACAGCTTATTAAGGGAAGTACAATGTTATTCTAATGCATACAAATACAGGAAGCACGCACGAATGCTGAAGCGCGAGTGAAGCACACGGTTCTAAGTCTTTCAAAGAATTGCATGTGTCGGCAAGGAAAGAGGAGCTATATGACCTATCGTCCTCCAACTTATCTTTTGGTAACCTTGCCTCTAAATGCAAAATCGTTCATCACGTCTGCAAAAACTGACATTGCACGAAACAAAACAATTGCAAAAACTTACACTCACAACTCAGCGAGATATTGAGTGCTTAAAACGGATTGGGTTTAGACTAGATCGATGCGCGCCTAACGTGTTAACAGCACATTTGTTAACCGAATAGAAGTAAAATTGTAATAAGGAGGAATTAGGCGCAACCAATTTTATAACATTATATCAACATATGAAGCGGAGAGCAAGTACGTAGTTGATGTCGCGTAATCTATAAAATAAATTCGTAGTTAGCAAGACATTCATTCCCGCGTCGTTCGAAGTTCTCACATTCCCCAACTTTGGCAAACTATTATAAATTTTTGCTGGTTGCTAATTAGACCTGATAAAGAATAAATAGTTCGATATGTATAAAAATATGTTTACCTTCTTACAATATTATTTTGTTTTAACACGTCTCCTTGGTGTCGCGTCTCTTTGAGTACTGCTTGCCGCACTAGGATCGCATTTCGAACTAGAATGCTCAAATACAGCATCTTCAATTTCACTTTCGCTCAACATTGCAATTAAATCTGCTTCTCAAAAGATCTTATAAAACGTGGACACTTTTTGTGGGAATCGTGCCAGCAGGGAAGCCAGAGATAGTGTCCACATACATGGTTTGCGCGGTGAAGCAGATTAAACCTTCTTTCACGAACTTGTACATACACTTTGCAGATAGTACCTTTTTACCTTAACTGTATCTCAAAAACTAAGCTTCGTATATCGATATAACTTAGAGGTCATGTAAATCTCATCGCTGCCATTACAAACGTCACATAAAGTCATTTTTGGAAAAAATGTTAGAACCTTTTTACTTAAAGGTCACGATTGGATTTACTAGGCCAACTTATTCCACTGATTGACTTTACTTACTGCCAAAGTTCAGTTGTTGAAGTTTGATGGGTGATGGTGGATGTGTATTTTTGCCAGGATTGTATCATAGCAGATTTGAGGGCAAGTCTTGCTAAGACTCTTGCTTTCCTATATGCAATTCCATTTTCTAATGTGTTTGTTTTCTTGAATTTTCTGAAGGTTATCTTTTTATTTTTAATAACTGTGGTACATTCTGCATTCCACCATGGCACTTGATGCTTTTTTATTTTTCCTGTTGTTTGGGGGATATAATCATCGGCTGCTGTTAAAATTAAATTAGTAAAATCACTTACTAAATTATTAATGTCTTGTGGGTTTAGATTGTCCGGTTTTTTATTTATTTATTTTATTTATTTATTTAGTCAAAAACAGTCAAAAACTGTATGTGACGTATAATGAGATTGTTAATACTGAATCTAATAATCTCTTGAAACTATTGCCAATTTGCTTAATGTAAAATCCATTTAGGCCAGCACGTAAGTTCGGAAACTGTTCATTAGATGGAATATGAATGTTAATGGGGTAATGATCTCTGTCATATAGGTTTGGGTTTGAAGACCATAGAATTCTTACTGCAATATCATTAGAAGCAAGGCTTCGATCAATTGCACTATCTGTACCATTACTTATATTAAAATGTGTAGGCAAGCCAGTGTTTAATAGTTAAGGTTGGTGTGGTTGTTTAGCCACTCTTATTACTTTCCCTCTTCTGTCCAATTTGGTGGAACTATTTGCTATGACTATTGAAATCACCCACTATATTTACGGTTTAGGTAGCTGCGTAAGAATATTATCTAGTTCATAGGTGTCAACATTTTGACTATTGGGGATATAAATATTACAGTTATAAGAGTATTAATTTTTACCTTGATCGCAATGGCTTCTAGGGTAGATTATAGAGGGATTTCCTGCATAAAACAATCATTCTTTACATAAATTGCTACTCCTCCACTGAAAATTTGTGTACTATTTCTATTTCGAATAGATGACTTATAGCCAGATAGTTTTCCAATGTGATTTTCTTTGAAGTTGGTTTCCTGAAGGCACAAAATCTCTGGTTTAGTATCTTTTATTAACAATTTCAAGTAGGATAATCTTGCATACAAACCATTATAGTTCCATTGTGTAATTTTCATTGACACATTCATTCAGACATTTCTGTGTCATTTTCATCTTCCTTTGGTTGTGAACTTTTTAATTTATTTATTATTTTTGTGAATCTAATTTTTATAGATCTTTCAGTAAGTAAAGGGTAATTAACTGTCATCATTTTAATAATAGATTAAATATCATTTGTATAATCTCTAGGTATTAAGGTTGGATTGTTAGATCCAGATCTATGAAATTTTTCAATTGGTTACAACCAATCAACCAAGGGGAAAATCACCACTGTTGGCCTCAATTGTTTCCTTTACTGAGCAAATAAGATCTTCAAGTGATTTAGTGGTGGGCTTTTCTTTGATGCTGCTTTTTCAATTACTTCTTGTCTCTTTTTTCTTCTTTGGCTGTTTTCCTGACTCCATGTTAGGGTTAACCATTTTATTATTGTCTTGTTCAATTTATGATGAGTCTTGAGAATTTATGATGAAAGAGTTCATTTAGGCATAGTAAATACCATATTACCATTCATTTCCATGGTTTCATGCTGATTTTGTGTATTTACTTCACTGGGTTTTTCATTAATTGAAGATTCTGGCAAATCACAGGAAATATCCCTAGTGTGATTAGATTCTGTGGGGACAGTGGTTAGGTTGCTATTTTTATTATGATTAGAGGTGATAGGTGAGGGACATTGTCCAGCTAAGTGACCTGTTTGGTGACAATTGAAGCAGGACATGTCATCAGTTGTAAAAAAATATCCGATATGATAAACCATCATAAAACACAGTAGTAGATTTATTTAGTAAATCCACATCATCAGTTGTCTGCGGAAACTCATGATGTGGGAAAAACCCGGTCCTGAAACACCAGCTTTTACAAATGAGATTTTAGATGCCAATTTGATATTTTTTTGTGAACACAACTTCTATGACTGAATGGGGAATGATAGGACAAACATTAGAAATAATAATTATTTTTGCCTTCGTTAAAAGAGGTCTCAACTTCAATTCATAGTTTTTGATTTTAATAAGTTTATGACTGTTCGTAAGGTTATAAACAAAAGTTTTAAAACTTAGAAATCTACACACTATTATTAGCAATTCGTGATATGAACCTTATTTATATGGCATCTATAATATTGGATAGGCCGTTAATATAATATTTAATAGTGAGACCTTCTTGTGCGCCGATAATTATAGCCTGATCCCTAGTGGGAAAGACTTCTGTCGTCATGGCATTTGTGTAAGTTTTCATACTTTGGTGAGGTTTGGATACCTGCGGTGACGAAAGTGAGGTTAAAGGAGCCCTCATGTCCGACGACTCCATCCTTTGGCTGGACAGCCGCTGCCCCGGCTGACCATGCACTTGTTGAAACACACTCACACTCGTAGAACAAGGATTTTGACACTCCGTAAGTAATGCGAAGTTAACACACACAATAACTACTTAAATATTGCTTGGGACGATCCGCGCACAACGTTACCACTGCGCAACCTGGACGCGACTGCTCATTAAATTTATTTATTTTAATTAAGGGAAACGTAATGACAAAATTCAGAAGTAAATATTGCTTGAGAAAAACACAAAATTAAGTTGTGTCACTCCAACAAAATGTGCTATATTTCATCATTTAAAAAAATTCAAATTGTTTATATGATAAAATGAGTATCAAGCAAGTCAATAAAATAAGCATCATTCGTATTTTAGTTTGATTATTTTCGTAAATGCGTTCTGTTTCTGATATACGGAAACTAAATTACTATCACTTCATTCCGATATCTTATCACGTATACCGCCTAATAATGTATGGGGGGACAACTCATGATGTACATTATGTGCACTAAAAATAGCTCATAATTAAATGGTTTGAATGCGTTTACGATCTGGAAAGATGTCACAGATGAGTTCTTCTTCTTCTTCTGCTTCATGGATTTAGGCCTTAAGGCGTGTTTCCACATCAAGAGAGTGAGTCTCTCCATCTTGTGAAAGGGCGGCCAATATTTCTTCTTCCTTTAGGATTATACGTGTACATTATTATGGGAATTCTGTTTGGAGGCATGCGTTGAATATGATCATGCCAGTTGCTCCTAAACGATTGAATTCTGTCCATCAGATTGAATATATTCAGTTCGGGAGCTGACAGCTGAGTTATACTCTGTAATAGGTTGGTAAATTCGTGGTGGTTCTGGGTGTGTCAACTGCAATGGTCATTAGCAGGGGGCGGAATTTGATGACTTAAAACATCGCTAAAATGATCAATAAAATGCATTAAAATGCCCTAAAACCAAAGGAAAATGGCGTAAAAAATCTTATCAAAACCAGTTCGGATGAACAACTCAAGGTGTTGGATACGTTGCTGATGTAATCGAGGATTCTTCCATTCGTTGGAGTGACCTCAGCTTGTAAACTTTTGGTTTGGACGGTTCTTTATCAGGAAATCTATGTAGTTATCCCAAAATCGGCGGAACTGGCAATGGCGCTGATACACGTCCCAAGAATTACATACAACGGCTGTCAAAACAATTTCTATGCGAACAAATCGAATAGGCTACTAAGTAATTCTGTGAAGAACATTTGTTGCATCTCGTAAATATTATTTGAAGCAAGTACCATTAAAACTGACATTAAAATCGATGGAATCAGGAAAAAAAATGCATTAAAAATGACGGAAAAATGTAAAAAATGACTTATTAGTCGAAATTGACACAAAATGCAAAATAATGACCTATAAAAATGGGTCATTTCCTTTTTTTATAACATAAAATGAATTTCTATACTAAACGACATAGTTCTAAAGTGAAAAGAAAAAAATGACATTTCATTAAAATCCTCCCTTTTGTCATTAGTCTCATACGAGTTATTCATGTTAAAATCCGGATGGTTGCGCTGTTCTTCCCCCGCTGGAAAGAGTGACTAGGCGACGAACTACACGTCGGTTTGCGGGATTTCACTCAATGCGTATCTCCCTCCAGACGGCCACCGCTCCAGCCAGAACTCGCTCTAAGTTCTAAACAGGTCCCCCGGCATGTATGGTAGAGCAGTGCATACAAGTATTTTTGCGTATGTGTGTTTAAATGTAAGTAAGGTGAATGGAGACGAGGTCGGATCGTGCGCGATTCGTAGTCGGTTTGCAAAGGTACTGGCTCCGGCATTCGTCAGGTATTCACCGGAGAAACATCAGAAAACTACATCAGAAAACGGCTGAATTAGACCTACCAACTGTGGCGCGATTGCCGGGGCAAGAGTACACAGACGTGAACGGTTTGTAACATAAATAATTTTATTTCAGATATGCTCCGACACCCGAATCACAAATTTACAATATGTACAATAAACAATAGACTGACCAGTTTCAAGGAGGAACAATTACTGGTCACCACAACCGCTTGCCTGGTTATATACTACTCCTGCGGTGTGAGGCACCGTTACTTCCTCGTGCGCATACAAGCGAGTATGCCGCACCTCACGTCTCGACGCATGCACGCCGGCTCCAGCCGCTTGCCTCCGTGGCCTACACATCTAAGTGCCACACGCCGCGCACAACTCACACGACGTCCTACGGCCGAGCCCAAGAATCAGAAGAAGAATTTTTGTCTGGAGTTCGCTTATATACTTTCTGGCCCGGCTGACGGAACTTCGTCATCTAGACGTTTTCACCTCCCCAGCCAGCAAGCCGACGGGGTCTACAAGTCTGCCCCCGTGGCCACTCACGTCACGGCCGCTCTGCTGGGGTGCCTCTCGTAGCACAGCTCCAACACAGGTCTTCCCCGTCCAAATATACATCATTTCCTTTGTTCCGCAAGCGTTCCTTTGTTCTTTCAGCAAGCGCTGCCCGCTGTCGCCCCCTACTTGTGCGTTTCATGTGTATGAAATGCACGTAACTAGAAGTTTGTACAAGGCGACTGTTATGAAGCCACACAACCTAGTCGATAATTCCTACTGGTACCTACCATACGTGCCAGTGAAGAACCAGCTACTGTCGGGACTAGAGCCTTAGAACCTCTTGCTCACGCACGTTACAATGGCAACAACAGCTTTTGTTAATCAAAGTCGGTGTTACGTACAGACTGGATGGAACGGATCGGTGAAGCGAGGCGGAGGCCTCGCAGAAGGAAGTTGCAACGAGCTGGGAACAGAGAATGGGATAGGCGTCGGGGCCAGAGCGGACGGATAAGTACGTTAGTTGCAATAAAAATTCAGTACACGTCGCGTAATGAGCTATTTTTCACACAAGACTTTTTCGCGCCATTTGCTAATCTTAAATGATTACTTCACTCCCGTACTCAGTGACCAATGATAAGAAATAATTCAATCATCAGCCAATTTCACTTGTCTATGAGCGAAATAATTTCTAATCTTCTTTTATTTTCATTGTGATTTACGCTGCGCGCATTTTTTTCTTTTCCAAGCCAATTAAGTTATTTCTACGAATTGTACTTTTCATTCATAAACAAACCGTATCCGCATTAAAGCAATGAAAAGCATTGCAACGCATTTTCAATATTTGTGGTTAGAGGCGATGCAAGGCGATGTATTTGCAATACTTGTCGATTTATTTGCTAGCGAGAATTTAACAAAAGAAACTTCTCTTAATTTCTCTCAGCTGTAATCTGACATTTAGCCACATCAGTTCTGAACCCCTACATATAATAATTATTTCTCAATAGAAAATGAAGTATGAAGACCTACAATTACCATCGAACGTTCTTCAGCAGTCTAAGACAAATATATTGAAATAATTTAATTTTAATACTTGATTGCGTGGACCACCGCGGCCGGAGTTGATATTGCCTTGGTTATCCGAGCTGTGCGCACTGCTTTTGTGGCTCTGAGGAACGCAACATGATGACAGAAGTGTCAGCTACCACGACAGAGACGCAATGATTGACTCATCCCGGATATAATAGACAATAATTTCAATATTCATTCGTTGATTGCATTAGGTGGTGGAAGGGCAGTGTGTGAAACTTTCTGTGATTAGCGGCGAACGGAGCATGATAGTCTATGTTCGGAGATGTTTGCTAGATCCTTCATTCAATAGAGTTTCAATAGTGGTTCTCAAGGATGTGAAAATAACCAGTGTCAGCTAGTTATGTTCTCTGCTCACAAAGCTTAAAAAGCAAGCTAGTCCGAGCACAGCGCGTGCCAGTCCACCCGTGTGCAGAGTCCCACTGATGACTAACGAAGTACTTTGAAGGGCAATGAGTGTGCCAATCCTCCAATTGCGCAAAACCATGCTGCCCGTTGCGTGAAAGAGGAAAGCAGTGTGTGAGCTAGTCTTCTCCTTGTGCTGCTGGAGGATGTGAGGGGGAGTGCAATGGTGTGTGCGCAGAACCCTGCTGGTGTCGTTGCTGGGGGCGTCGGAGAGTGGCGGGGAGCAGAGTGCGCGGGGCGCCGTGACCCGCTTCTCCGTGCGCGGGGGCTACAACGCCTCTGGCCACTGGGAGGGCGAGGTGCGCGTGGAGCGGGACGCGCAGCTGCGTGGGCGCCCGGGGCTGCTGCTGGAGGTTGTGAAGTGTGGAGGGTCGGTGTGTGTGTGTGAGGGAGAGTGTAATGGTGTGTGCGCAGAGCCTTGCTGGTGTCGCTGCTGGGGGCGGCGTGGGCGTCGGGGAGTGGCGGGGAGCAGTGTGAGCGGGGCGCCGTGACCCGCTTCTCCGTGCGCGGGGGCTACAACGCCTCTGGCCACTGGGAGGGCGAGGTGCGCGTGGAGCGGGACGCGCAGCTGCGTGGGCGCCCGGGGCTGCTGCTGGAGGTTGTGGGGAGTGTGGAGGGTCGTGCGCAGAGCCCTGCTGGTGTCGCTGCAGTGTGGCGGGGAGAGCGGGGCGCCGTGACCCGCTTCTCCGTGCGCGGGGGCTACAACGCCTCTGGCCACTGGGAGGGCGAGGTGCGCGTGGAGCGGGACGCGCAGCTGCGTGGGCGCCCGGGGCTGCTGCTGAAGGTGGAGGCGTGGCCCTGCCGCTGTGCCCAGTTTGCCACTGATATCCTTCTTGTACGCGCAACAGGTACGGTATTCAATGAACTTATTTGTCGTGGTTGTTAAGAGAAGCCATATAGGCTGTTCTAATGATGATGATGGTGGTGTACCTACTTCTGTCACAATATATTCCATGTTGATTATTATTTTTGTTTATATGATTTATTTTGTGTTTGCAGTATCTTCACTGATACGTACTGATACTTAACAAACATTAAAATATTTTCGCTATATTCTTGCGTTCTGAGCGTATTTTTGTCATATAGTTTGATACAGTCGGATAATTGCGGGAACAGCGATTCCTTTGCAAAAGTGGCGATTCGGAAGTCTAAGTTTTGAGCCCCTATGGGGTGGATATCTGCGACTACTATAATTCTTGCAGAGGCGATTTCTTTGGGTGTACCAGTTGTGTGTCAACACGAAGGATATAAAAAATACCAATTTTTCTTTTCATGTTTTTAGATTTTTTCATTTATTCTGTCTTCCTTGCTATCGGCGTCATAGATCGGCCCTAGCGCGCCTATACAAAGCAGGAAGTGAGCGAGCGCATCTCAGGTTGTTGGCGAATGCCTCCGTCTTCAGTTCGAATCGGTAGGCGACAGCGCATGCGCGGGATGTCCCCCCACTCACGGGCCAGGCGTGTCAAGGCGTTGGATCTCCATTCAACGGCCTGCTGGAGAGCGAGCGTCTTTCCGTTGCGCGTTGCAGCATTTAGCAATGTTCATGAAACTAGTGTTATTTTTTATAAGAATCGTGAAAAAGTGGAACCATAGTATTAAATAATAGCTTCCTTCCCTTTAGTATGAAGAAAAGAAACTAGTAATTGAGTGATGGACGATCGTGTCCTAACCTGATAGTATTTCAAAATTCAATTTTTAAAACGAGAATTGAGGAATGTGAAAAGCGTCAAGTATGTCTTTTTAAATATTTTAAAGTGTATCATTCCAATCTTCGCAATAGAAAGTACAACATATGCATTATTGTTGTTTTGCGACGTTCTTTTTCACATTCTTCCAACATAATTTAAAATAAATAATTATTTTGTTTACATAATTCAATTTTATTCGGAATATATAAGCGAAAAGAGTGGTATTTACATTTTCCTTCACTGCCAACACTCTAGGTTCAGAGTGAGGAGACGCCACTGAATTTAAGGATTGTAGTACAGAAAAAATTCTAATCTCTGGATGCTTTGATATGTGTTTTGTATTCTACATATTTTTTTTGTATTATAACATTTTTTATAATAGGAAATATTTTGCTTTCTCGCACTTACTAACGTAAGCAGGAAGTATTGTAATCGTCCGCCGGAAAACGGCGAATTTTCGACGAAAAAACTCTTATTGCGGGGCCCTGGTAACGGAAAAGTTGGTTATAAAAGAAAAAAATCCCATAATGCACCTTATAGCCAGAATCCATGTTTTGTGCGTCCTTCATATCGGAAAACCGATTTACGTGTTGAAATCCATTGTTGTAACGCCGCACTGATAATAGAAGGCGTTCATGACGACTGCCTTTCGTTCGCGGTAGTATTAACTAAAACTTTTATGTATTTGTAGAATACTAGAATACCATTGTATTTAGTAATTACTATTGTATATTTGTCAATCTCTTTGCATTTGTTTGCCAAGGCTATCAGTATTGTATTATTTATTAACTTTTAATTATTTTACTTTCTCGCATACGGCTAACGAAGAATATTGTAAGGCTAAATTGCTCATTCCATATGTTCGTGAATACACTACACCTTATACAATGAATTCAATGCCATAAATATATTTTCATTTAAAGATTTGAATAAAAAACCTATTACTTGAAACTATTTTATTTTCGCTTGAAACTACTTACTTTCCATTACTAATGGCGAGAAAGTACGTGCTATTTTAGCTTCACTAGTTCACGTTTGACATACAATAAAGAAATAAGCTGTTTTGCTTTCCTGTGATGACTTCTTAACTTGTGGAAATAATATTGACATCAATATTTTTATATTAAACAATTCAATCGTTAGTGGAAGTTTAAATTATTTAAAAAATAAAATGATTGATAGGAAATATGAAATGTTTTCTTGTGTTCATAGATATGTCTCCTACTCCTGCTCCAAAACAAATCACCCGTGAAGGTTACCAGGAATTACCATGGTTGGGGTCCTACAAGCTGCATGGAATGCCTGTCTCCTGGGATGAGGCGAACAACACCTGTGTTTCTGAAGGTGCACATTTGCTCGTCCTCGACACCCAACAAGAGGCTGAAGAAATCCAGAAACTCATCAACAAAGTCCCCAAACCATCAGATTGGTTTCATCTTGGCTTCCACGACAAGAGGAAAACGAGAAATTATATTACCGTTTTAGGTATGCTGCAGAGTGACTTAATGAAAATGATAGTGTCATGTAAATACTTAAATGCCTGATATATTAAAAAACGTAGTTTTAAAACAGATTAGATATACGTAATATAATCACCATGCTTTGTGTTTTGTTGAATCAGTTTTCAATTGTTTCAAAATCTCGGAAACAAGAGAGTTTTTGCAAGATGGGAAATCAACTGTTGTAGTATGTAAACATTATCGTCAAAAGGAAATAACTTATCTTCAGAAAAATGCGTGTTTGCATATCGTATAATCGAAAGCGTACGTTAAAACTAAAAACTAATTGAAACTGAATACCTCTAACAGGATCTAAAGTCTTTTATTGAACATCTGTGTATCTCTGACTCTATTTTTACTTTTATTAGCGTTACAAAATAGCAAATACATAATAATAAATGAAATCTCATTGTATCATACGAATATGCAATACTTGTCTCCAAAGAAAAAAATATAGCTTCCTAGATAACCCAACTATTTTCCCATAACATATTTATATTGTTTATGTTAGGAATGGGAAATATTTTACAATTATAACGTCCTATGGATAAATAATAAATTTTTGGTGACAAATGTAGCTTCAATATAGTATACATAACCTCCAAATCCTAAACAGTTACGTTAGTTTATTCCCATCCTATTTGAATTAACTTGAGAAAAAATTAACCATTAAGTTCCTGCCATATTATATTGGTAGTATGTATATTGTATATATCATTACTTCCATGATCATTGTGTGTTAGTGTTGAATTCCGACGATCGAAATCCTGGAATTTTATGCCGGCGCATGCGCAGTACAATTCTCCCCATAATTGTCTTGTTACGTCTTTTAAATCCACGACTTGCAAAAACTCTCTAACACACACACACACACACACACACACACACACACACACACACGCAAACACACACACACACACGCAAACACACACACACACGCAAACACACACACACAAAAACACACACACACACACAAAAACACACACACACACAAAAACACACACACAAAAACACACACACAAAAACACACACACACAAAAACACACACACACAAACACACACACACACAAACACACACACACAAACACACACACTTGTGTGTGTGTTTTTGTAAGCACACACAAACACACAAAAACACACACACAAACACACACACACAAAAACACACACACACAAAAACACACACACAAAAACACACACACACACAAAAACACACACACACAAAAACACACACACAAAAACACACACACAAACACACACACACACACACACTGTGCGAATAACATTGCAGTGCGTCGTGTTAATGATAATATTATAAGACGTGATATTGGCATTATCTACCATGTAGAATTTTCAATTGGAACTATTGTTAAGGTTTATTTATTTACTTATTTTTTGTCGCTTTTGAAACAACGAAGGTCATTAGAAACCACTCTTATTTTAAGCTTCATTTTATCACTTTAGTAACAATTAAACATATATTTGAGGGCTGAGTCATGAAACTGCCATCAAGAATAGCCAGCTGTTCTCTAGTGATTTCTAGACGCTTCTTCTCTTTATACAATGCAAATTAATTAGAATGTTCACGTTCTCATTTTTAATTGTACTGAGTGGTGATTGCTGCAGGGTGAGGAAATCGTCCATCAATGTCTGTTATTATGCCTATAATATTCGAATTTATACATATGTTTCTGTTACAGGACACCCTCTTCTTTCAACTAATTACAATAGATGGCATCCTGGAGAACCAAACGGCCAAATGACAGAATTCTGCGGAGGAATGTCAAAACATGTAGCCCTGGTGGACGTGGACTGCACTATACATAAATTGATGTTTATCTGCGAAGTATAATTCTGAATAACACATGAAGATGCGTGAATATACGAATTTCAGAATTTATATAGAATATTTCAATTATGAAGTCTAAAGAGTTTTCTTGCTCATAAGAATTACTAGGTAGACTTTTGTTTACAAAATTTTTATCATGAAAACAAGAGACAGCCATTATTTAAATGACATTGTCTACCAACCATTGTAACCAAAAATTGTAAGTTTTACTATGTAAATGGCCGCACCTACTGTCGGCAACTGTAATAGGTAAAGCCTGTTATAAAGTTTCAATAAATAAATAAATATAGAATATTTCAATTAACATTTAGAGATAGCAACAAATAAAAACCATTTTAAACATCTTGTTGTATCTTCTGAAATGTGCAAGGAAAGTACATTTAATGTGTATTTTTCTATGTGTATGAGTACTATGTATTTTGTACAATTATTCGAAAAGCTACGCGTGAGATGTAATTTGTTTTTAATTCCATATGTAGTTATTCATCTTTTATTAAAGTGCTCTGACAATTTCCTGGATATCAAAATGTTTTTTTAGAGAATATTCTCTCAGAATCTGGATGTCAATACTAATAAGAAGAAGATAAAATATACCTGGAATGAAATATTCTTTGCACTTTCCAGCTTTACAAACAAACACACGCTAAACAAACCTTATTATGCAGT
Organism: Teleogryllus occipitalis; assembly: GCA_011170035.1. NCBI lineage: Eukaryota > Metazoa > Arthropoda > Insecta > Orthoptera > Gryllidae > Teleogryllus > Teleogryllus occipitalis. The sequence goes on along the minus strand of BLKR01000465.1, from coordinate 464,926 downwards.
TAATGAGAGTTTTAGAACCTTGCTATTGGTATAAACATTTAATACGTTTATTCTAATAGCGTGAATAACTTCACATACTGTAGCAGACACTAACAATTTGGCTTACCATGATAGCCGTTTTTTAATTTTTTTTTATTTTTAAGGTCGCATCAACAGCTAGGTCATTAGCGACCACTATTAGATTGAACTGTAGGGGAAACAGTAGGAAGAACACGTATGGATAACACAGACACACACATCCATGCCCGAGGCGGGATTAGAACCCGCGACCCTTCGGTCCGAGATCACTATGACACTACTGCCTTAGCGATCTCGATAGCCGTTTTCTTAATGTATATTTACACGTTTTTGATGAGATGTTGTATTTATGGATCAATGATCTGGAAAACGTAATAATTAACAATGTGCTATTTAATATCGCTGGGAAATCCACATAATGTTTCTTTAACCTTTTATCTCTGACATTGACTTGGTATTAGAAAACGTTCTCATTGACGCAATATTTGACATTTAGTATATAAGAAAGGACAGACAAGTAATGCTAGGTTGGTAGAGATTTATTTAAATATGTTCATCAGGTATGAACATTAAATTTATTATCTGTTTTTGTAAGACTTTTTCAAGCTTCATTTCAAACCAATATAGTATCATATGTGTGCAAAATATCATTTATTCAATGTGAAAGTGACGTTTTGCATGTCTTATTTAATGTGTTCTGGAACTGGTGAGTAGATTGCATCTTCAATTGCACTGACAATTTATCAAACATGACACATTATTAACAACTTTGCGAATTCTTCTCTACACAATACTCGCATACACTCTTCGCAAAGAAAAGTAAATATAACAAAGCTTGCAGGAAGATACTGAGTTATTAACATATTGGGTGAGTCACGTTTCTGGAGCTGCTGTATTGGTTGATCTCAGTGTACGTGCTATTTCCCATTGCAAAGCGAAAGTTACATTTTCTCAGTTCCTCTGTCTCTCTTTCCATCAATCCTTTGAAACCTTACACGTAATAAATTTTCTTACATTTGTATAGTAATTTGTGTAATGGTTCCATACTGCTGAGGCATAGGAAGAGGCAACACACGTTTGACCAGGGGCAGATCCAGTCGATCATTTTGAGGGAGGTATTATTTATTTATATTATATAAATAAAATACTACACAATATTATTTTTAAATAATTACATTATTCAAACACAAATATTTAAATCAATTTTGCCAAATAAAGGAAGGTAATAAATGAAAACTACGACTTGGGAGCGGGGGCACGGCCTTCATGCCCCCCCCCTCCCCCAGATGCCATTGACATTGTTCGGTTCATTTCATCATGGCGTAGAGATTACTTAAAATAAGAAATCAATTGTAGATGAATGAAAAGTCTGGGAAGCAAATAATACCGCTTTGATAAAGTGAAATGGTAAAAGTTATTTACGACAGAATTTTGATTCTGTGGTGCGTTTATAGGACGTTCCTGAAATAGCCGCCGGCGCGAGCAAGTTATTGGAACTCGCAAGTATTTTGAACTACTGCCGCAGATGAAAGTCCGTACATCGTACATCGGAGGAATCACATTAAAAAATATCATATGGAAAATAAAATAGGTGAACTCTTAATAGGTGAACTCGTTTATTTCATTTTGATGAATATGGAAGTTGAATTGTTTTAGTGAAATTTGTAATTTTAATATTGATAATACAGTTGAATAAGTTACACAGAACATCGATATGAGGGTGATGCTTTGTTAAGTTCGTAATATTGAGAATCGATTAGTGGCCGTCCATACATTACGAAACGCAAATTTGGAGTATTTTTAAAAACCCCTCTATCCCCTGTAACGCGCGCTCTAACTCCCTTGAATAATTACTACAAGAACCCCCATTTACAATAAATAAAAATAAATTATGAAGCAGTAACAACGAGTAGTATTTATTTTATTTGTGGTAAGTTTTAAATTTATGATAACTAAAGTCAGAAATAGTTGGCGATGATAACAAGAAGATTGGAGACAATTTTTGAAAGTAGGAATGCCACGTAGACGATAATTTTGTGACAGCAACCCGTTCATACGGTATCATGGATACATGGGCGAGGGATACTGTGCCAATTATATTTTAGAATGAACTATCGACCTATCGATACCTAGTAACCTAACTATCGATCGATTCTGAGTATTTTCTTCGAAATTTAATGGATTCAATGAATATAGTACTACCGATGAGAATATATTTACGTTGATTGTAACAATTTATACAGCAAAATTGTTTAATTTTTTGGATTTAATTTGTTAAGCCTGGAAAGGACAGAATTAAGTAAAATGGTATGATATAAAGACACGTAAGCGATCGGTAAATGTTCCAGAAAAAAAGTTGAAGACACAAGGCAACAATGAAAAAAAGATGATGCGTAGCAAGCTCGAAGTCAGACGTGGGGAAGAATGCTCCGGAAAAAGATAAAAAATTTAGTACAATTGTGCGAGAAACACGGTGAACATGAATGGATAATGAGTTTAGGCAATGATGTTCGTAATAACAATGCGTAACGCGGAAATATTTTATGTGTCGCAGTATATTCAACAATAGGACATTTTGGAGGAAACCACGCGATAGACAGATAATCGCTGCATGATAGGGGAATGAAAGGACATGCTAAGAAGATATTAGCGAGCTCGATGGAGAAATGCTGCGCGCTGCGTAATATACATCGAGGACGGCGCGCAGCAATGGTTTGCTGCGGATTACAGCGTTTTCTGCAAAAGGGAAGTTATGAAACTCACTCTGTACAAGATCAAGTTCTGTCTTAACGTAAAATAGATTCAATAGATATACAGGCAGAATGCGCATTCGGGTGTGAATGAGTTTATTTATCCTCATGTAATTTAAGGGTATTATATCGTTCATGTGTTTATGTGTTTATTTTGTTTGTCGTTAAGTGTATTATGTGAGTCATGGGAGAGCAACGACCCCAGTTTGTATTTATATATATATTTCAACTGGAATAACGACTAGCACAGCAGAAAATAAATGGCGAACATCACTTGGTTCGACATTAAATTATGTTTAATTGTTACATGTAGCTAGTTAATGACCTACGCCCACGTGCCCGAATAGTTGTTAGATCCTGTACAGGTCAGCCACAACCTCACGCCCAGATTTTATGTGTAAGTAAGAAAATATCGGAAGTTCTTAGTCGACGGGCAACCTTGGAGGTGGAAGCTGAGTATAACCAGGGCAATTGATAAGAGCGGGTTTTGGTTATTATTTTGGCGTTATAACGCCGGGCGATTATAAAGATTATAGTTGATCTAGAGCAGGTAATGGTTCATTACATATTTTGGTGCGCCTAACGAGGAGTGATTATAGTTGTTTTATAATTTTTAGTACATTCAGTAATTTTAATTCCGAGATTACCGTGTTATCTATTATATAAATTATATAATAGGTTTTTTGAAATGCTTTGTTTTACTTTGAAAAGGCTCAATATTCTCTTGCCTCCTTGTCCATAGTCTTATCCTTCAATCCCCACAAAATTTTAGGCTTTCTTTGTCCAGAGGTTTTGCTTTTAATTTAATATTAAAATTTTTAGTTTGTATGTTCCAGAATTATCATTACACTGTCTCTTCATTACTACCTTTGTCTGACTATATAATTTTCTCCCTTCATTTCTCCTTATAATTAGTATTAAATATTTTTCATCTTGAGTGTATTCAATCACCATTAACTCCACATTTCTTTGTGGTCATTTTGCATATCACACAAATTTCGTCATTTTTTATCAACTCTCAATTGATAATTTCAAATTGGACTGATGTATTATTTCATTTTATTAGATATTTCTTAGCTTTAAAAAGAAAATGGGAATTAATATAGCTAAATGTGACAATAACTGTCAAGTACCCTTTTCATAAGACTATCATGAGCCGGGTATCCATGTAACCCTTTCTTTTAAATCCCGCGCCAATTGTTCTGGACGCAGTGCCCGCGATCTGTGGGGAAACTTGTTATCTGTGGCCATGACGTACCTGCCGTAATGTAAGAATGTAAAAATCCCGGGCTTTGATCGAGTTTGAACCCGCGAAGTTAGGTACATCAGCCCGATACGCTAACCGTTACACCATCGCCACCGCCAAACAATATGAACGGTCAATTATCTTAAGCGCTGGGGGATGTGAATAATCATCCACGGTCCAAGCCAATCACATTTGCGAACCTTCATTGCGTTCTCGCAATACGGTAAAAAAACTCAGAGAAAATGTTTCGTCTCAATATTCCTCTGGTGATCAGCACTTCGTTTGTTGGATTTTCCGGCGACCTCACTCCTCCTGAGTGTAAGTAAAGGAGAGTATGGAACAATAAAGCGGAAGGAAAGATCGAGTGTGATCAATGGTGCGTTTGTTACGACAGACGGACATGAAATTATGCCTTAAACCAATTTTTCGGCATTAAGGATCTACAGAACATGAATTGTGACTACACAACGTATTAAAGGAAGTAATGTATTGAAGTGGCAGCAAGATTATCCACTTTTTAGGTTCGAAAGAGCTACAATTCGACATTATGCACAAAACATTCGACGTTTTCACTGGGAACGGTGTATCAGAGCATCAACTGATGTCAATGCAGTGCCTCTGACCGGGACGTCCTAGGTTCCACTCCCGACGGCGGCAGGATATTCGACACTAGCTCTCAGATCGTTAGAATTCAGTCGCTGTCTGGAGGAGAATTCTAGCGGTCGGCTGCTCTGATCGGTAGTTTTCCGTGGTTTCTCCGATCAACACCAGACGAATGCCGGAGCAGTACCCTAACAAACGGGCCATGGACCGAGCGCGATCGTTCCTTCCTCTTCCTTGTCCTATCATAACCCCTTACATACACACACACACACACACACACAACCACACATGCCGGGAGACCGGTCGGGGACATAGAACTTGTCCCAACTGGGGCGGTGCCCCGCTGGTGGGAGATACCTGATTGAGGAAAAAACCACTAGTCGACGGTAGGTCGGCGCCCGGTCTGGCCATCCAACGGGGGAAGACCACCACCACCACCACCCGAACCCGAGCGAAAACAAGCACTACACTTAAGGGACGAAAGGCCATAGTAGTTGACGCACCTGGAATCACTAACAATCAATCATTCAATCCGACGTTTTCTCCTCAACTTCACATAAGTTTCTCTATTGTACTTGATATGCCAGAAATTAAAAATACGTTTATAGTGTTCACTTCAATGGGTATTGTGCACGATTTCTAAGCACAATGAAGTTTTGAAGAATGGAGTACATTTTTTAATATTTACCCCACAAGATGCGCACACTTGAAAACCGCATGGTAGTTCTATTAAGACAGATTGTCACTAAAGGCGAAGAAAAATATTTCTTTTGATGAAGTTTGCGTCAAAACTTCGCGAGCATTTTATATACTCATATAACAGACCATTTCGTACTATTCCAACAAGTTACAACCCCCGCACAGGAAAGAAGATTATGTGCTGGATTTAACGCTTATGTACAAAGTACTGGGAGGGGGATTCTGTGCAAGTACGAAAATTAATGTATCTACGTGTGAACATCATATTACCCATGGGGAGAGCGTTGCTTTAGATTGTCGCAATCTGTGAGGATGTGCATGTATATATTAGGACTATTCCATGTGTAAAGAGGTGCATGTGAGTAAGGTCTAGGTAAGAAGGCTGTGGAGGAATCCCATTGCTTGAGAGCTACACCCTAGTGGTGGCTATGAGGGTACTATTGAAAGGGTGAGTGTTCTAGTCCTCCTGCTATAATAGTGGTATTAGGGAGCTATATGTGCTAGATGTGCCCCTAATGATTGTAAGGGAGGTGTGTGCGCAGAGCCCTGCTGGTGTCGCTGCTGTGGGCGGCGTGGGCGTCGGGGAGTGGCGGGGAGCAGTGTGCGCGGGGCGCCGTGACCCGCTTCTCCGTGCGCGGGGGCTACAACGCCTCTGGCCACTGGGAGGGCGAGGTGCGCGTGGAGCGGGACGCGCAGCTGCGGGGGCGCCCAGGACTGCTGCTGGAGGTGGAGGCATGGAATTCCCGCTGCGGCCAACGGGCCACGGACGTCCTGCTCGTCCATGGAACAGGTACGGTATTCAGCGAACTGATTTGACGTGGTTGTTAAGAGAAATATCGCCTTATTGACTATTCTAATGATAATTGTAGTGAACTAATTTCTTTCTTAATATATTCCATGTTTGATTATTTTATATCTTTAATATCTTCGCAGATATATTTCATACACTTCTATTAGGCTTTAAATAATTTCTAAAAAATTAATTTGTAAACGTTAAAAAAGCTCCTATGTGGGAAAGAAAGAAAGAAATACGAAATACGAGAATAACGAAATAAGGAATACGAAAATATACACGTTGTAAATTACGTAGGTTCCAACTGTGTTCCATGTGTGCCATCTCGAAGTATGACTGAAATAGTGTGGTATTCACCGAAGTACGTACTGTTGAAATAAATATTGTTCTCGAACCGAGTGTTACAAGTTGGAAACCGAACTGTACTGTACTATACTGTTCTATACTGTTCTATACTGTACTATACTGTTCTATACTGTTCTATACTGTTCTATACTGTTGTATACTGTACTATACTGTACTATACTGTACTCTACGACTGTGTCCCGAGATTAACATTTTGTCCTCATAACTTCCTGCTCGTAAAGTTCGGGTACGCAAACTAACTCCAGTGAGCTAATTGGAGGTGTATTTCTTGTTTGCGTGCTTGGGTTCAGGTGTGTTCTGCAAAGTCTACAATTGTTGGTTTGATGTGACATGAAAACTTCGCTAAGATCATCTTTATAATGACTAGGGCTGTGATTTATATGCATTTGCATATTTTTTTCTATTAACTGAAACATCTCATTTCAACAGATTGTATGTGTTTTGAGGCATTTAGAATCAATTTAAGCTATTTTTATTTCGCATATTTTCGCACATATCACCATAATTACATATTTTTGCATATTTGTGTTATATTTGCATAATTTTGTTGTATATCCATCCCTCATCCGCGAAAAGAGCATATTCACCTCTAATTGCGAGGTATTGGAATGAATCAATGAGTGATCTTTGGCCGGGTGGAGTTCTGCATGAAAAGGTTCTACTATTATACGATCTGATGGTGCTCCTTATATGACAAAAGCTAGGGCTGCAATACATTTTTGTATCCGAAACTGCATTTAGCTTGCCTTGCTCACGCTTTTCATCGTGTTGCAGAAACTATGAGATTTCAATTCGCAAATATTGATCAGTTGATATCAACTGTCAAAAAGTGTTCTTGAAGGCTCTAAGTCGTGTGGATATTTTTTAAGACAAATTGTCCTGACCTACCTCTTATCTCCCCAAGCAGTCATAGCAAGGTGGGGTACTTGGCTGAAGGCAGCTGAGTAATATTCCAAATACTTTGATCGAATAAAAGATGTTCTAAGTTACCTGTTGATTGTTGATATGGAGCGACCATTCAGACAGTTTAAAGCGATTTTGAGGCCAAATAGACATTCGTTTCAGTTTGAGAATTTCAAGAAGGTGGTCGTTTGCAATTGCAGCAAGTTTGCAAGTGATCAATAGACCTTGTTCACGGTATATCCCATTTTTTCTATGTACTAAAGTTTCTCTTTTAACAAAATATCGTTTGCTCACAAGTGAAACACATTAAGTCAAGATTTTCAAGTTTTAAGTTATTTGTTTTAGATTTTATTATAATTGAAAGTCATATTTTTGTTGCAATACCTATATTTTAATTTTGTGAATTGTACATTAACTGCATCTCCCATTTTCCCCCTAAGAACTGCGTGTTATACAAAATAAAGTCCTTGTTTAACGTACATCTCTTTTAACAATCTATATGATTTCTGTGTCTTTTTATGCTGTAAACATATTTTCCACATTACACTTTTTATTTATTTTTACACATACACATTACATTACACTATATCGCATGTTATCCTTTTTTAATTGCATAGGTTACCAAATATATTTACATATTTCGCTGTTTTTATTGCATATAAATCACAGCCGTAGTAGATAGATAGATATTATTTCTGCCGGTAGATTTTTACAACACGGTGACAGAACACTACAAAATGCATATTACAATAAGAAGTATTAATAAAATTTAACTTTAAATTATTTTAAGACAATAATTTAATAATAATAATATTAATAATATCATATAATATATTATATCAATAATATGAGCAACAATAACAATAATAAAATTAACTATACATTTTAGGGCTGACCTGCACAATTATTTCAAGCTAATATATACACTACTTTTAAATTACACCACACTTCATTTCACAACACGTCACCACACTTCAATACAATACTACTTGAATATAATTTTATATTTAATAAAGCAACACATTTAGTAGTAATTATGACAATACTAATTATAACAATAACAATCATAATAATAATAAATTATAGTAAATAATAATAATAATAAATAATAATAATAATAATAATAATAATAATAATAATAATACCTGTTATAATAAGCCTAACTTACTAAATTAATAAAGTTTACAAATATCATTAGTTAATTTACTTTTAAAACTTTGAAGACGTAGAGGAAAGGGCTCCACGACTGTCGCAGGCAACTTATTCCAGTCCGTTATTGTTCTATTTGTAAAGGAACATTTTCCAACATCTGTTCTCTGTGGCTTATACTGAATTTTGTGCTTGTGATTCTCTCTACTAAAGTATGAGGGTCTACCGAGTGGGATGTAGACATCTCTCCAAGCTGGAGAACTGGTATACGCTGTGTATAGGGCATAGAGTCTTGCCTTAACCCTCCTGATTTCTAGAGACTTCCATTTTTCATTCATCCTATTGCTTCGGAAAGTAAATTTATACGCTCTTCACTGTACTCTAGTTAAATATGACTTTTGTTTATTTCTATAAGACTCACAACAAACTGCCTCGTTTTCCATAAATGGACGAACTAGAGAGACGTAAGCTAATTCTTTCGCTTTCGTAGTACTCTCTTTTAGTATTCGCATAGTAAAATGCCAGGTACTCCAGCATTTCCCTACGACACAGTTTACCTATTTTTCTCAATTCAGTTTGCTATAAAAAATTATTCCCAATTACTTACAAGACCACTCTCTTGGAATGTTTTCGTTGCCTAAACGATAGTGAGTTTCACTATTTGGGGGCCCCTACCAAACGTAATGATTGCTTATCGAACTATTTATTGTCATGCTATTTTTTTCCGCCCGTAAATTTAATCTATCCAGATCACCCTGCCAAATAACTTCTTTTCATTGAATAACTCGATATAATATACAGTCGTCTGCAATTAGCCGTACCTTTGAATATAAATTGTCTGACAGATGATTCACAAACGCGAGAAACAGAAGAGGTCCAATAACGCTTCCTTGAGGTATTCCTGAAATTACCTTTGCTAGAGTGGAAAATTGTTGTCCAACTCAGAATTTCTGTTTCCTAACTCGAAGAAGCTCTTCAATCCACGCCACAACTCTGATGTCAATACCCGATTGATTTAATTTATGAACCAGTTTATCGTCAATGACAAATATTATCGTATCGTATCGTATCGTATCGTATGTTTATCGTGATGTGCAGTATTGCAGGAGCCCTGATGCAAGAACTGTAAATAAATGTTATTTCATCTTAATCTCGTGTGTGTGTGTGTGTGTGTGTGTGTGTGTGTACACGTGTGTTGTACGAGGTGGTAAAATGTAGATACTGTAACCTACATTTTTACGCCCTACTGAACTATCTTGGTGTTTCAGTTGCATGTGCAAAATTACGTTCCGTACTTACTTTCCGTACAATCCACTCTTTCAATATCACACTAAGCAGAACAAGTCTGTAAGGGTGTCGGGAAACAGTGGACTTCAATAGACCACCCTATACATTCCCAAGATACTCAGTCTTTTCAATTTCCAAGGTTTGATGAATAGGAAGGTGCATGGCATCCCATGAACCGTTCAAACCCCTGAGTTTGTGTAGCAACAAATACATAAAAAAATTACACAGTTCACACAAACCAATTAAGTGTATTGAACAAATTTCCAGTACAACGTAAGATTGAATACAGCACAGCCGTGTGCCTGAGCACGTGGCATAGGAGAAAAACATATGTTAAAAACCGTTGATTACAGAATCCAGTCGCGCATCACGCAGCAATCTAAGGCACCACTCACACATTAGATGTGCATATGACACTGAACTATGGTATCACAAAATGAACTGTAGCCGCGAAAAGATTGTAAAACAAACAGCGGCTTACCAAGCGCCATGCTCTTTTACTCACAGCTACATTGCAACTGAGTTCGGCGTAGCCGATACTCAATGATCGCTTGGCGGCACTGTTTCAGAATATAGCCACCAGGATCGCTATGATTGACTTACATATAATGACTTGTACAGTCGTTACCAAGCTGCAAGGCGTATCAGACATTCAAAGAGTATTAGTTGCGTGAACATACTCCCCGGCAAATGTGGGTCACATTTAAGAAAAATAAAGCTAAATGTGAACGCAACTTGTTCAACCTGTACCATTTAAAAGGCATTATAGCATGGGACAAACACGTAGGATGTACAATGGGATCCACAGTACATTCAAGTGAAACAAAGAAATGAAATATACAATATATTCGTAACACTTAATATAACAACATATTAAATTTATAATTAAGTCCTTACGGAAATGACCAAATAAGCTCAATAAATGGAGGGCTCGTTGACAACTGCGTGATGAAACAGTTGATGCACAATTATATGGAAAATGAGATTTAAGGAGCCCCTTTTCATAGTAACTAAACTAAGTCAAACTAAATATAATATTTACAGGTTTGTATTAGGAAAGATACATAGATAATAAGCGAATGGCACAACACAACAATAATGCATCAGGTTGTGTTTGAGAGTTGCCCGATTTGGATGAATAACCGATAATTGAAGTGAGTGCTATTTCACTCAATTCCTAAAGGAGAAGAGATGACAAATTTGAAGTGCCATGGGGATGAAGATGATAAACATAAAAAAAATGAAATTGAGATATTAAGGTAACAACATAGCAAATGAATGTGTCAAACCATTTAGACAATAAATGTTGAAAGAATTAAACTATATTTACAAAATGTTTATTGCTGGACAAGACCTTACATTGGTAGAAGACAGATTCTGTTAATGTCTTAGCAAAGTGCCTGAATTAATCTTGACACGTACAGTGCGCACCTTACCATCACGCCCAGGAAATAGTTCATTAATGACACCTAGCTTCCATGTCAAAGGAGGCAGAAGGTCATCCATCAACAAAACTGGAGTGTTGATTTGTATGTTGGGAGATGAAGTATTCCACCTTGACCGCCTTTGGAGAGTTTGAAGGTATTCCCTTGACCATCTGTTCCAAATTAGAGACATTTCCCTTTGATATGTATCCCATCGGGAATGAGATGGAGACTGAATGTTAGAGCTACTGGGAAGCATATTAACAGGCCTTCCTGTAAGAAAGTGGCCTGGAGTAAGATAGTCAAAATCAGAGGGGTCATCACTTGGTCGAATGAGAGGTCGAGAGTTTAAAATTGATTCCGCCTGCACCGCAACTGTAAGAAGCTCTTCATAGGTGAAGACTGCATCGCCTAATTCCTTGAGCAAGTGTTTTTTCAAGATTTTGATCCCAGCCTCCCAAATCCCTCCAGTGTGCGGAGATCTGGGAGTGATAAATTTCTACTTGACACGAGATGCGGAACAAAATTCGACAATATCCTGTTGAAAGGCAGAAGAGCTGAGCAGGTTAAAAAGGGCCTCAAGCTTCCTGTGAGCTCCTACGAAGTAAGTGGCGTTATCTGAATATATTATTCTGGGCAAGCCCCGTCGTGAGATAAATCGTTTAAGAGCCATAAGGAAGGCTTGAGTGGTTAAGCTGGACACTATTTCTATATGAACTGCCTTAGTGACCATGCAAACAAACAGTGCCAGATACACCTTGGCACGGGCCTTACCTCTGACACCAAATTTAACGCAGAAATATCCTGTATAGTCCACCCCCACAGACTCAAATGTTGCATTTGGTTGGACTCTTACCGCAGGGAGTTCGGCCATGATCTGCTGCGCGGGTTTAGGAGAGTGACGAAAGCATGTTAAACACCTCCGTATGACCGACTTAATTGCTCTGCGAATGGATATGATCCAAAAGCGTTGTCTGAGAAAGACAGTTAATGTTTGCACATTAGCATGTAGCAGTTTCACATGAGCATCTAAGATCCAGGCACTCGTAAAGTGATGGTCACGTGGCAGAATGATCGGGTGAAGAGCATCATCAGGTAGGTTAGCCTCGGATATTCTGCCTCCTACACGTAGGCATCCGTCTGGCCTAAAAAAGGGGTTCAGAGAGAGAAGGCCTCCCTCAGAAGGGCATTGTAGGTTTTTGGAAAGTGCCTTCCAAACTGAAGGGAATTTTACCTGCTGAACAATTGCTACACAACGAAGTTCTGCGTTAGTGAGTTCTGTGACTGTAAGGGGCCCTCTATTCAAGGACGGTAAATGAGATTCCTTTCGAGAAGTTCTGGAGGTCTTCAGAAATGCAATAAATCTTAATACATACGCCATGACTAATCATGCGTTGCAGCGAACTATAATAACAGCAAATCCTGTCATTGAGGTAGGAGCCAGTTTGAATTTTCAAATGCAATGCTGATAAAGATTTATTAAAACTCAGAATAAATTTATCAGGCCAACTGGACGGCTCTTGAGATAAGAAGGGAGGCCCTGACCACCAGGTCTGATTAGCCCTGAGCTGACTGGGTGTTACACCCCTAGACAGAGAGTCAGCAGGATTGAGAGAGGAGTTGACATACCTCCAGGTAAAATTGGCAGAAACTTCCCTAATATACTGAGCACGGTTTCTTGCAAAAATGTTTCCCTTTAAAGGGGGGGAAGCTAACCAGTCTAATACTATTCTGGAGTCAGACCAACAGACAACGTCGTTGAAGGTTATCTTGGCAAAGAAAATGTTAACTATCTTATTAACTAGTTTTGAAAGCAGCACAGCTGCACAAAGCTCAAGTCTTGGGACTGTTAAGGTTAAGTTATCTTTATCCTTCATGTGAGAAGGAACGACCTTCGATTTTGCACACAGCAATGTAGGAACTCTTAGGCCTTGCTCATTGGTGTGACAAACATATATGACTGCACCATAAGCTAACAAGCTACTGTCACAGAACCCATGTAAACTAACAACACTGTTTTTGCAAGGCAATACACATCTGGGAAATTTTAAATCAGGAATTTCTACTAGTGAGTTATAGATTTCAAGCTAGCGTGAAGCAATGCTTGGAGGTAAGGTATCATCCCAACCTAACTTGAAATTCCAAATTTCTTGGAATAGAAGTTTACAGACAACCGTGCATGGTGCTAAAAGGCCCAATGGATCGAATATGCTGGATATAACTGAAAGCATGCTTCTTTTGGTAAAATGTTTCCTTTGGGAATTGAAACAGTCCGGCAGACTTAAGAATAATGAATCGGACTCAGTATTCCATGCTACACCTAATGCGTTAACATAATTTGCCTCCTTGGAAGAAAAGGTCCTGACACTGGATTTCGCTAGTGAAAGCGAAGGCAGTTCTGAAAGTACATTTTTGCTGGTCGAATAGGCCCTGTCTTACGCACATGAAAGCATGCTTCTTTTGGTAAAATGTTTCCTTTGGGAATTGAAACATTCCGGCAGACTTAAGGATAATGAATCGGACTCGGTATTCCATGCTACACCTAATGCGTTAACATGATTTGCCTCCTTGGAAGAAAAGGTCCTGACACTGGATTTCGCTAGGGAAAGCGAAGGCAGTTCTGAAAGTACATTTTTGCTGTTTGAGGCCCACTTACGCAATGTGAAGCCATCTCTTGCAAGAATTCCATTCAATTGTCTGATAGCTTCCCTTGCAGAAGTTACATTTGGACATGAATACAGTAAGTCGTCCACATAAAATGCATTCTGAAGTACATTAGAACCTAAAGGAAAATTAAGCTTCTCATCCTCAGTAAGCTGATGCAGTGCGCGCACGGCCAAAAAAGTGGCGGGTTTTGAACCATAGGTAACTGTGGTCAAAACGAAGTCTTGCACAGGGAGAGAAGGTGAGCTACGCCATAGAAAATGTTGAAGGTTCCAATCTGCACTATCAATCTTTACCTGCCTAAACATTTTTTCCAAGTCGGCTACCACAGCCACCTTATACAAACGAAACTTCAGAAGTATGTCAAATAGGTCATCCTGAATTTTTCTTCCATTCAATAGGGCATCATTCAAAGAAACCCCTGGTGTTGTTTTGGCGGAAAAATCAAAAACGGTTCTTAAAGGGGTTGTTTCTGAACTAAGTTTTATTATTGGGTGGTGAGGGACATAATATGAATTTTGCATAGTATGGGGGGGGGAGCAACCTGCATATGTCCTAATCGCAAATACTCATCTACAAAATCGTGGTAGGAAGTCTTAAGAGAGGGGTCCTTTTCAAGTCTCTTCTCGAGTGAGTATAATCTTTTCAAACACTGTGCCTTCGAATCCCCCAAAGAATGCAATTTGGAATTGGTAGGAAGCCGAACCACGTATCTGCCTGCAACATCCCTATAGTGGGTTGAGAGGAAATGATTTTCCGTTATTTCCTCCTCATGAAAAATAGGTTTAATAGGTGAGACTTCTTCCACCTCCCAGAACGCCTTAATTTGATCAGGCAGATCAAAAGACGATTTGACAAAATTGCAAACTACGCTTGAGGTTTCAAAATTTGGAACCCTTCCAGCGATAATCCAACCAAGTTGAGTTTCTTGAACAATAGGATAAGGGCCATCTGTTCGAGTGAGTCTTCCCGGAAGTAAGATGTCAAAGAAAAAACCGGAGCCTAATAACAAATCAATGCTTTTGGAGTACTCAAAAGTGGGGTCGGCATAGACTAACTCCTCTGGTAAATTCCACGAATCAGGCTTTAAATCCTGATGAAGTGCCTTAGGAATCTTGCTAACAATAGCACAGTTAACAGTAGTAACCCATGGTTTAATACAGTTGGAAGAACTAATGGTGACATCAACATTATGAGTGCTTGTCATGACGTCTGATGTTACACCTGAAATGCTAACGGCTGACTTTACAGGGCGCAACCTTAGTGCCTTAACAGTACCCCATGTGATTAAGTTAACGCCACTGCCTGTGTCCAATAAGGAGTTAAGTATACTGAGCTTCCCATTAGCCGACACACAACTGACTTGTGCGGTGGGTATCAGGTTAGAGTTACTAGCCTTCACATTACTGCTTGTGATGATAACATTTGAAGCAGAATGTTGAGAGGGCTTATCGTCAAAATGCAGAAGTCTATGATGTGGTTTCTGACAAATAGAACATTTGACATTGCAAGAGTGAGTAGGAGACTTGGCCTTAAAACATCTAGCGCATCTACCGTTCTTGCTAGTGAAGTCGTATCTTTCTTTGGGTTTCAAATTAAAAAATGAAGGGCAGTCCTTCAATAAACGCTCAGATTTGCATTTCGGACACGAGTGGATTTTGGTGCTCATTACTACCTTGTGAAAAAGAGGTATCCTTGGAAGATTGTCTCAAGGGCTCTGGAGTAGGATCATTAACAGCCTGTAAGCTTCTTTGATGCAACTCCAAGTACGTAAGCAGATCATCAAATTTTGGGAGATCATCATTTTTTAACGTTATTTCCCACTGTTTTATAATATCACTTGGCAATCCTTTAGTCATCAGTTCAATTAATAGAAGGTCAGCTAAATCAGTCTGTGTTCTGATAGCCCGCAAGGCATTGGTGTGCAGACGATAACAATCTATAAATTTCTGCAATGAAGCGGCAGAGCCAGCTGTGAGCGTGGGTGGGGATAGAAGAGAATGAAGATGTCTTCCAATCAAAGCCCTAGGAGAATCATACCTTCGCTTCAAAATATCCCATGCGACTGAAAAATTATCACCTGTGGTGGCTAAATTAAGTACTAATGCCTTAGCATCACCCTTGAGGCAGCCATTCAAATAGTGAAATTTCGTGGAGTTGGGAAGCTCACTATTAATTATTAAACCTTCAAATGTATCCTTAAAATTTTGCCAACCAATTATATCCCCATCAAAGATGGGCAGCTTGATTTCAGGGAGCTTGAAATTAATTCCACTACCCTGAAAATGACTTGTAGCAACACTAGAAGGTGAACCCTGATTGTAATTTGACACATATTGGTCAGCTACCACCAAGGCCTTGGATATAGTTTCATAATATTTATTGAAAACAACTGATGAATCAGCAAAAGGGACTCAAGGTCAATTACATCTATGGCATCCTCAGCCTTTTGAAACAAATTTTCTAGGGCACCCTTCCTCGTTAGTAATTCCTAATACTTCAGGGGAGTTAATGGATTATTCACAGTTAAAAATATTTGCAATGCATCACAATCTTTACCGCGCCTAGCACAGTCGAGTGACCTTTGTTGCAGAGTTCGGGGGAGCCATTTTGATTTTGCTGGAAGAGCGAATAAATAATGGCAAACACTGAAAAACAATTTGTCTGATCACAACCTCGCAGCTTAGCTACCGCTGTACTTACAGATTGTTGAGCACTATGAAGCAAGGCACTGATTAGCATCCAAGCTGCCTTAGGAATACCGCAATAGGCTCGTTGGAGCATTGACATGAAACACACACAAGAACTATTAGATTGATATACACTAAATAAAAAAGGCAATTAAATTTATGAACAAAAAATTAAAGACAACACTAGGTTAAGAACTATGCCTTCAAAGGACCATATGAAAAGTAAAAATACAACCTGAATTGGAATATACTGTATGCAGGTTCAAATCAAGAGGCCCGAAGCACCACAATGTCAATTTTGGTGGTCTTGAAAGGCATGAAACATAGATAAACACTGCTTCAAATATCTTCCTACAATATAAAAATGACACACATTGGATTCAACAGTGACCAAAATGTCAGTTTTGGTCCTGAAATATAAATAATGTCAGCTTGAAAAGCATTCAACATATACAAACACTGGTTGAAATGATCTGTCTACCATACAAGAATTGCAGACATTAACCTCAAAAAAGGGACCAAATGTAAGGTTTTGGTCTTGAAATACATACATAAATAATGTCAGCTTGAAAAGCATTAAACATATACAAACACTGGTTGAAATGCCTGTGTAGAATATCAATTACAACAGACATCCGCTGCTCGAAGGACCAAAATGTAAGGGTGTCGGGAAACAGTGGACTTCAATAGACCACCCTATACATTCCCAAGATACTCAGTCTTTTCAATTTCCAAGGTTTGATGAATAGGAAGGTGCGTGGCATCCCATGAACCGATCAAACCCCTGAGTTTGTGTGGCAACAAATACATAAAAAAATTACACAGTTCACACAAACCAATTAAGTGTATTGAACAAATTTCCAGTACAACGTAAGATTGAATACAGCACAGCCGTGTGCCTGAGCACGTGGCATAGGAGAAAAACATATGTTAAAAACCGTTGATTACAGAATCCAGTCGCGCATCACGCAGCAATCTAAGGCACCACTCACACATTAGATGTGCATATGACACTGAACTATGGTATCACAAAATGAACTGTAGCCGCGAAAAGATTGTAAAACAAACAGCAGCTTACCAAGCGCCATGCTCTTTTACTCACAGCTACATTGCAACTGAGTTCGGCGTTGCCGATACTCAACGATCGCTTGGCGGCACTGTTTCAGAATATAGCCACCAGGATCGCTGCTTGACTTACATATAATGACTTGTACAGTCGTTACCAAGCTGCAAGGCGTATCAGACATTCAAAGAGTACTAGTTGCGTGAACAAATTCTATCTAAATATATGTTAGTAAATACCTTTTTTCTAATTTTGCAACTGCCATTTTAAGTAGAACATTAGTAAGTAGAACATTAAGAAAATGTTTTTTCCGTATCGCTTCGTTTAAGAAAATGATTTTTTTCCGTATTGCTTTTCAATAAATAGAACGCTGATACTGAAGTAAAGCTATATAAAAACAAATTCAATTTGAACGAATATACAGTATATATATATATATATATATATATATATATATATATATATATATATATATATATATATATATATATTGCGACGGAACACGTCGTGGCCTTCCCCTCCGACGTGCCGCGCATAATACAACTCTGTTGCGAGAAGGAGTCGTTAGCCCTAAAGGCCGCTTCACAATAGCCCGGGAACGGGAACGCGAACGCGAACGGGAACGTAAAGAAAGTTAAGACATGGACATCTCAGGCAGGCCTACACAACACGACGGGAACGCGAAGCTTGACGGGAACGGGAACGGGAAGGATGGTCAACATTTATCTCAGCCCGGGAACGCGAAGCCTCTCGACCAATGACAGTGCAGCAAATGGCGGCGAAGCTTTCCAGCTGATAGAGTGCGACGCGCGACATTGGTATACGAAGCGGAGTTGGGAGTAGTGCGATATTGTGGTTAGAGCGTGGATTACACACGTCGTAGGCCGGAAAAAAGATGTGATAAATAGGCGAGAAAAACGAGGGAAAGGCGAAAGAATGAAAAGGAATGAAAAATAATATGGGAAAACACCACGAAAACAGAAACAAACGGAACGGGCAGCACGCAACCAAAACCAGGACCAACACAATACAGGCGAACACAAGCTAATGGCAAATCAAAGAGTGAGCAGAGTAGCGTAGCTATAGACGTTCTTTGGTTTTGGCAACTGTTTCTTGAAGTTCTTTTTTTTGCCGCAGCAAGTTTATAGCGCTGTTCGTCTTCCCGTTGACGTTAATTGTGAAGCGCATGTACCTCGCGTTCCCGTTCCCGTCCTTCCCTTCGCGTTCCCGTTCCCGTTCCCGGGCTATTGTGGAGGGCCCATATGTGTGAGATCGCGTGGGCGTTACCGGCGTCGTTCGAAAGTCCACTGCCGTCCCGACGTCAGACCTCTCGAGTTGTTTCGAATCGCTTGCCTGGATGAGGCTTATGCCTGGAAATGCACCTGGGTGGGGAATACGGGCAGGTTTATACTCAAAGCAAAACACTCGTGGCTCTGGCATACAAGGCTGTATATTCTACAATGAAGGAATGACAAAAACAAAACACACACACACACAAATTCAACAAAAATAGCCCTTGACAAACAATCACGTACAGAACGCGACCTTCGTGCTCGGAAATGAATATTCGGAGCAACCTCTCTTCACAATAAATCACCTTATTTCATCAGTCATTTAATGAATTGTACTTTATACACCATTTGGTGCAGGCATGCCTTGGTCTTAAGGACCCAAAGAATACAAAGTTGAACCTTCCTACTCTGAATTGCTTTCATTCCTGACAAATGGTTATTTATCATTGAAAATAGATTTTATTACATGGGAGTTTTTTGTTTTTTTTTCTCCCTTTCAAAATTCAAAATTTAAGTAGTATATGACTTAGTGTAGGGATCACAGAATTTTGAAAATGTGCACACAATTCACTTTTCCCCATAGCACGTCATACGCAGTTTTTAACTGCTTTTTTGACGTAAAATAAATAAAATAAAATTAATAAAAATAAATCCATAATACACTTCAATCATTACTTCTTAAACAAAACTCGGAACAGAGCAAAATTAATCGAACTATTTACAACACCCCTTTTTAACACTTAATTGATTGGGTGACTTGTTTAAAGTGAATTAATCATTTCTGTTCTTAACATGGCTTTCATTCAAGAGTTCCACACATCAACGTTCACAAATGTGGCTGAAATACCTAATATTTGAAAGCTTTTAAGAAACAAACAGTGTGGTTTAGCGTCGTTCAATTACATTTCTTTCGTTTCTGCAACCGTCTGTCGCACGGGTACTCACGCTTCTCCAATGGGGTTTTACGTGAACTGGCCTAGTCGAGTGCTGCAAGCGGCGCCTTGGCGCCTCGGCGTTTGGGGACGTGACGAACGCGTCCTACGCGACCTCCGGGGCTCTCGCTGCGCTGGCCGCGACGGCTCGTGCTGGCGACGCGTCGGGGTAGCCTGGCGTCCACGATACTCCGCCCCTCCTTCCGCTGCGTCTCCGTACCAATTTTCTCGGCCGGGAAGTGCCTCAGCCTCGCCTCTGCGCCCGTCTCCTTTCCTCAACACAAATGCTTCTCTGGCGGTGTTTTCAGGAATGGTTATCGCCTTGGCTCCTTGCTTCGGTGATGTGACGTAGTGGCGATGCAGAAAATTGTTCGGCGTACACAGAAAAAGAGTCCGATTAAGCCCTCACTGAATTCACATAATTCGCTCCCACTGATACACGTTTTTTTTCGTTGTGAGTTATCAAAAAAAAACGAGTACAATGTTCGTTCTCTTCCCGTATTCGGATGAAACAATCTCGCGTGAAGTTCACTGCTAGCGACTCGCGACCGGTTTCTCTTCACTAACCGTCCCTTATAACGGTTTTTACATGATTTGTGAGACGCGTTCCGCAGTGATCCGTCCTCCTCCGAGATTTTTCTGAGACTCCTTCAACTTTCAACGGAAAAAAATTTCTTGCCGTTGGCTTCCCTCGTTTTTCGGATACTGGCCAATCACAAGATCTCGTTCCCAAGCTTATCTTTCGAATTTATTATTCGTGGACAAGCGTTTCGCTCGACGCGGCCGCGACCTCTTATTTATTGTAATATATTTTCAAAAATATATTACAATAAATAAGATAAATCTTTTGATTGTATAATAAGTTTTAAATAATGTAATTTCTAACGTTTGACATATAAAAGAGAAATAAGCTGTTATGCTCTCCTGTGATGGATACATAATTTGTAAAAATATGATTGATCTCAACCTTTTTATATCACGTAATTTAATCGCTAGTGAAATATTAAATTTTAAAATAAAATGATTGATAGGGTGCATAAAATATTTTCTTGTGTTCGTAGAGATGTCACCTTCGACCCCTGTAGCAAAACAAATCACCCGTGAAGGTTACCAGGAATTACCAGGATTGGGGTCCTACAAGTTGCATGGAATGCCTGTCTCCTGGGATGAGGCGAACAACACCTGTGTTTCTGAAGGTGCACATCTGCTCGTCCTCGACACCCAAGAAGAGGCTGACGAAATCCAGAAACTCATCAACAAAGTCCCCAAACCATCAGATTGGTTTCATATTGGCTTCCATGACAAGAGGAAAACGAGAAATTATATTACCGTTTTAGGTATGCTGCAGAGTGACTTAATGAAAATGATAGTCTCATGTAAATACTTAAATGCCTAAAAAAGTAGTTTGAAAACAGATAAGTGATACGTAATATGATCACCGTGTTTTGCATTTTCTTGAAACAATTTTTATTGTGTTTCAAAATCCTGGAAACAATATTTTGAATCTTCCTAATAACACATTACTGTGCTTAATGAAAATCGTATAAGACGTTATATTAGCATTATATATTTTGTAGTATTACTGGCAGCAGAAGCTCAGTGCATCGAATGTCACTGCAGCGCCTCTGACCGGGAGGTCCTAGGTTCAAGTCTTGACCGCGGCAAGATTTTCGACACTAGCTTTTCAGCTAGGTCGAATTCAGACGCTGTCTGGAGGAGAATTCTAGCGGCCGGCTGCTCCGATCGGTAGTTTTCCGTGGTTTCTCCGATGAACACCAGGCGAATGCCGGAACAGTACCCTACCAAACGGGCCACGGACCGCGCGCGATCGTTCCTTCCTCTTCCTTGTCCTATCCTCTCCCCTTACACAGACCTACACTAACATGCACTACACTACCTCATATTCCGGGAGACCGGCCGGGAGCTTCGAGCTTGTCCCAGTTGGTGTAGTGCCCCGCTGGTGGGAGAGTCCTGATGAGGGGGAAACCCCGCTAGCCGACGATAGGTCGGCGCCGGATCTCGCCATCCCACGGAGGAAGATCACCGCCATCTCCCGAAGAAAAACAAGCCCTAAACTTACGGGAGTAATGGACTAAGGTGCTGATGCGCCCGGAACACCAACCTATGTATTTTCTATTGAAAATATTGTTAAAAAGGTTGATTAATTAATTAATTTATTTATTTTATGTCGCTTTACATGCCAAGGACATTGGCGATCACTATTGTTTTAAGTTTTTTATAATTTTATAACAATAATTGTTAGTGATATTTAATTATTAAACAGATATATTTGAGGGCTGAATCTTGAAAGTGCCATGAAGAATAGCCTGTCGTTCTCTAGTGATTTCTAGTCGCTTCTTCTCCTTATACAATAATTAGAATGTTCATGTTCTTTTTATTTGCACTGAGTGGTGCTTGTTGCGGGGTGAAGAAATCATCAAAGCCAATAATATCCGAGTTCATTCTTTTTTCTTTCAGGATATCCTCTTCTTTCAACTAATTACAACAAATGGCATCCTGGCGAACCAAACGCCCAAACATCAGAATTCTGTGGAGGAATTTCAAAACATGTTGCCCTGGTGGATATAGGCTGCACTGTACATAAAGTAATGTTTATTTGCGAAGTATAACTTTGATGCTTTCATTTTACATTCGTGTCGCCTGAAAACATGCAATAACGCCTGTATTTTATATTTAGGTTTAAAAGATATTTTATGCAATGACCCTGAATAACGCATGAAGATGCGTGAATATACAAATTCCAGAATTTAACTACATATTTCATTTAATATTTACAGATAAGAAATAAAATGTTTTTAAACATTTTGATGTATCTTCTGAAATGTGTAAGAAACATATATTTAATGTGTACTTTTGTGTATGTACTATGTATTTTGTATAATTATTTAAAAAGCTACCCATGAGACATTTGTTTTTAATTCAAGTCAATTATGTAGTTGTTCATATTTCATTAAAGTACTCTGAACATTTTCTGAACTACAAAAATGTGTTTTGGAGAATATCTCCTCAAAAGTCTGAAGGTCAAAACTAATAAGAGGATAAAATGTACCTTACACGTAAATATCCCATTCACTTTAGAATTGCACGCTAAGCAAACCTTATTATCAAGTTAATGACAATTTTGGAACCTTGCAATCTAAACATTTAGTCAGTTTTTCAGAAAATAACTAACAGTGGGAATAACTTCAAATACTGTAGACTTCAGACACTGACAATTTGGCTTACCATGAGAGCAGTTATCTCAGTGTATATTTACGTTTTTGATGAGATGATATATTTATGGATCAATGATCAGGGAAACACGATAATAACAATGTGCTATTTAATATCGCTGGGAAAACCACATAATATTTAGTTAACCTTTTATCTTTGACATTGACTTGATATTACAAAAGGTTGTCACTGACGCAATATTTCGCATTTAGTATATAAGAAAGAACATACAATTGTAATACTACATTGGTAGAAATTTATTTTAATATGTTCATCAGGTATGTACATTTTATTTATTTTCTTTTTCTTAAAACTTTTTCAAGCTTAATTTTAAAACAAAACTCCATCATGTGTATGTAAAATATCATTTATTCAATGTGAAAGTGTAAACTTTGATAGTTTATTTAATGTGTTCTGGAAATAGTGTGTAGTTTGCGTCTTGAATGTTCTCCTGATAGCAATTGATAAGACATGCAACATTATTAGCAACTTTCCAATACATTTCATACACATAAAACTCGTGTACATTGTCCGATAAGAAAAGTAAAAATAACAAAGCTTGCAGGAAGAAACCAAATTATCAAGATATTGGATGAGTCACATTTCTGGAGCTGCTGTATTGGTTGATCTCATGTACTATTTTTTTTTATTGATTTTGATGGATGTACATAGGTCAGTTGTAGTATAAACTTTACATATGTTTAATTGACTTACTTACTAACTTATATTTAAAACTTATTTCTAAGACTTAAATCTAACATAAGGTTGAGGATGCCCTTCTGGGTCCTCTATTCTGGTTCAAGGTTTTGAGGAATATATTGTAGGGGTATTTGTTTTTTATTCTGGTATGGTTCGGGTTTTTAGCGAGTCTAAAGGTAGCAAGGGAAGAGATTTGAGGTAAATAATAATAAAAGTTGGTGGCTAAGTATGTGATGTGATGTTCAATGAGTTCTAAGTTGAGTTCTGTGTGAAGCTGATGATTCGTGACAAACCACGGTGCATTGGTGATGGTTCTGAGAAATTGGTTCTGAATGATTTGTAATTTCTTTAGATTGGTTTTTGCGGAATTTATCCAGATGGGACAAGCATACAGCAGTAGCGGTCTTAGAATCGCTTTGTATATTGCAATTGAGGAATGATGTGGCAATGGACTGTTTCTACAGATTAAAGGTTTTAATTGCAGTAGTTTTATTTTCTCATGTACTATTTCCCACTGAAAAGCGAAGGTAAAGTTTCCTGTTTCCTCAGCCACTCTTTCCATCAATCCTTTGAAACCTTACACGTAATAAATTTTCCTCCATTTGTGTCGTAGTTAGTGAAATGGTTTCTTACTTCGCATAGGAATACGCAACACACCTTTGACATTGTCAGGATAATTTCATTATTGCGTAGAGACTACTTAAAATGAGAAGATAATTACAGAAGAATGAAAAGTGACCGGGAAAAAAGTAATACCGCGGCAGTTGATCAGTACTTAATATGACCTCCATTGTAACTAATGCTTAAACAGCACGTACTTTCTCGCCCGTATTTTCACGGACAATTACGCAAAAAGTTCTAACATTTTCGAAACATTTTACCTGACCTTATTTCAAAATCTACCTTTAAGGAACGGGTTTCATCAAGGTAAAAATCTGTATCTTTAATATTTTAACTGTTGGGAGTATGCGAAAAAATTGTAAACTTTGAAAATGAGAGTTTTTAACGAACATGAGACCTGCGCCATTTTCTATTATTAGCGCTATTCACACTATCAAATAACGAAGTTTAATCAAAACCGATGGAGCCGTTCTTTTGAAAAGTTTGAAAATGTCTGAGGGACTTCATGTAAAGTACTCTCAAAATTAAAATATCGATTTCAAATTCTAGGGGTCGCGACATCAAGCAGATCGATTGGGGAACATCAATTTTAGAGAAAATCTGCCGAACGGTTTAGCCGCTAGCATTGTTTACAGTCGGTCGAGCAGTCAGACGGACGGTCAGTCGGTTTTGCCGTCTATCAATGTTTCGCTATTAAGGACCCACAAAACATTCTGGCTACACCACGTGTTAGAGGATTTTTTTCTCAATTTAGGAAATTGATTTATCCACTTTTTCGTTATCAGGTCCCAGCAATGAGTTTTCTGCAAAAATCGCAGCATTACGCAACATTTTCGCGCAGTATTACGTAACTTTCTCTACTTCGCAGCAAGAAAGTTAAGATGTGTTAATTTTTTTTGTTTTATTCACGGTCGGGTTTCATATTTTTCAAAATATCTTTTGTTTGTACTATTTTTAGTACATACGTAGAATTCAGTAATTTTAATTCCGAAATTACGGAGTTATCTATAATATAAATTCTATAGCATGTTATTTGAATAGCAGGATATCCGTTATATTACATCATTTTTGACGTATATCTTTTTGTTTTCCTTTGAAAAGGTTCAATAATCTCTTGTCTCCTTGGCCATAGATGTTTTTCTGCACACAATTGTAGCATTACTCTGTCCAGAGGTTTCGCTTCTAACTTCATTGTATTAAACATTCATTAACATTTTCTTTTAGCTAAAATCTTTTCAAATCAATGATGAAGTGCTGCCTATTGATGCTGCGTCTCTTTCTATCAAATTCCGATGTATTTGGGAATAATATCAATGAAATGTTTATAATTTTATCTGGAATGAACGTATTTGTCATTGTAGGGTCGGATTAATTTTACTTGCCATGTATCTTGAATGTTTGTCATTTTAATTGCCCAACCCAAGTGAGTTTCCATTCACATTACTTACATTTCTACATTCCTCATTCCATTTTCCATTTCTCGCATTATACATGCTCTTTTATGAGCTTTCCTTGAAGTTAGCTCATTGAAAGTAACTCCACATCACAGCATTGGCAAATAATATCAATCCCTAGTCAAGACTTCATTAAACTTCCATCAAAAAATCGCAATCAAAAGACTTTTTGTATAATCTCTGAGATTTTTTGTAGCTTCATTTTCAATTGCTTGATTGGAAAAAGGTGACTACAGAAGGTAGGACTCTTCAGGATTTAGCCCAAACATTTGTCACCGGTACGTAAGAATGTGTTACACTAACCACAACCTTTTAAATATTTCGTTATACAGAATGTCCCACCAATGGGCCACACTCGAAAACAATATTTTCGCTGAAAAGTACGTGACATGAATAAAGAACTAATTGTGAACAGTAAAGTCATTTGAAGAACACTGCACTGCACTGCATAAATAGTAATAAATTATTATTATTATTATTATTATTATTATTATTATTATTATTATTATTATTATTATTATTATTATTATTATTATTATTATTACTATTATTATTAATAACAACACTGTCACTACAATTGCTACAAATAATAACAATTAAACAACTTACCTAATAGGAAATATAACTAATTTAACAGTAGAAACTTTAACGGTAATACATTGACCTACAAAATACACAAATAGCTAGAAAACTAATTTATTTTTAAATTATCT
This sequence comes from Teleogryllus occipitalis, assembly GCA_011170035.1. Classification (NCBI taxonomy): domain Eukaryota; kingdom Metazoa; phylum Arthropoda; class Insecta; order Orthoptera; family Gryllidae; genus Teleogryllus; species Teleogryllus occipitalis. The sequence continues at coordinate 438,326 of BLKR01000465.1, read as the reverse complement.
CAAGCTTAGAGGAAAGGGTTCAAAGATTGTCGCAAGTACTTTTTTTCAGTCTCTAAAAGTTCGGTTTACGAATGAAAATTTCGCAACGTCCGTTTCTGTACTCTTGCCTTAATTTTGTGCACGTGATCCGCTCTAAGGAAGTATGTAGGGTTTCCTAGACAACAGTTAACTTCATTCCAAGCGGGGTAGCCTGTGTATGCTTTGTACATAGCATAGAGTCGCAACTTAATCCGCTTTTGTTCGAGTTACTCCCATACACTTTTATTTGTTGTACCCCTGAAAGTGAATTTTGATGCTCTGCGCAGGAGCATTTTTAGATTACAATTCTGCGATATTCTGTACGGGTCCCAACATACCGCGCCATATTCTAACACGGGTCGCATTAGTGACATATAAGCTAATTTTTTACTTCTCACTGTACTCCTCTTTAAAATTCACGTAACGATGCGTAAAGATCTTCAGGCTTTCCATACAAAGAAATTTACTTGATTTTCCCAGCTCAATTTACCGTCTAATTGTATTCCTAAATATTGGCAAGATGTGACTGTAGGTGTGACATGTTATTCAATAGACCAGAACTTCGATCCCTACCAAACGTGATCTGGCATTGCTCTTTGAACTTCAGAAGTTGTTCACGACAGAGCAACGGTCGGAATGATTGATTGACTCGCCTGGAAGCACAAAATAATTAATTTTGTGCTTCCGGGTGGGTCAACTTAAACGGTTTTTAGTCCCCTAAGTTTAGTGCATGTTTTTATCAAAAGAGTTGATGTTATTTCCCGCATGTTGATGAGATTCACCGTCTACATAAAGGTCGGTTTTTGGGTATCTCCTATCAGCAACACTCCGCCTCAATCAGGACGAGATCTAAGCTCCTGTCTGAGCTTCCGACATGTGTGGTAGTGTAGTGCACTTACGTGTAAGGATCTGTAAGTAAGGGGGTGAGGATAGGACAATATGGAGGAAGAAAAGATCGCCTGAACCCTGGCGCGTTTGTCAGAGAAAACGAACGAACGAACGTTTGTCAGAGTAAACGAAGATTTTCCTTAAGCCAATATTTTGGTATTATAGACTCACAAAACATGAATTGTGACCATACAAAGTGCTAGAGGAAGCAATATATTGCACGTGGGAGATTAACTACCTTTTCGGTTCGAGAACAAGATTAACCACTTTCTCGGTTAACAGTTCGACATTTTGCGAAAAAAAACATTCGGATTTGTCTCCTGAACTTTAGACAAGTTTCTCTATTATATCAGAGTAGTATGTCAGAAATTAAAAGTATGTTTATAGTGTTCATCTTAATGAGTAATGTTTCGAAATAAGCAAGCGCACACTTTGCAATGATCACCCCGCCAGATGTGCACACATGAATACCGCCTGGTAGATCTATTAAGCCAGATTGTCACTAAGACAAAATGTAATACTACTTTCTATGATGCACTAAAACTTAGCGAGCATCTTATAAATTACTTATATAACATTTCGTACTATTCCAAAAAGTTACAATACCCGCTTGTGGCTTAAATTATGTGTCTGTGAGTGCACTTTCTTTTACCCATGGGGTCAGCGTTTTTTACATTGTGGCTAACTGTGAAGAAATGCACGTATATATTAGGTCTATTCCATCTGCCAAGAGGTTTGTTGATGATGTGAGTAAAGAGTACGTAAGAAGGCTGTCAAGTAAACCAGTTGATTGGAGGCTACACCCTAGTGGTGGCTACGAGGGTACTCTGGAAAGATTGAGAGTGTGTTGCAGTCCTCCTGCTAAGTGGTGTAAGAGAGGAGTGTTTGCTAGTTGTGTGGCTGATGATTGTGAGGGAGTGTGTAATGGTGTGTGCGTAGGGTATTGCTGGTGTCCCTGCTAGGACTGGCGGATGTGGCGTGGGCGTCGGGGAGTGGCGGGGGGCAGTGTGAGCGAGGCGCTGTGACCCGCTTCTCCGTGCGCGGGGGCTACAACGCCTCTGGCCACTGGGAGGGCGAGGTGCGCGTGGAGCGGGACGCGCAGCTGCGTGGGCGCCCGGAGCTGCTACTGGGAGTTGTTGTGGAGTGTGGTGGGGCGGTGTGTGTGTGTGTGTGAGAGAGAGAGAGTGTAATGGTGTGTGTGCAGAGCCCTGCTGGTGTCGCTGCTGGGGGCGGCGTGGGCGGCGGGGAGCAGTGTGCGCGGGACGCTGTGACCCGCTTCTCCGTGCGCGGGGGCTACAACGCCTCTGGCCACTGGGAGGGCGAGGTTCGCGTGGAGCGGGACGCGCAGCTGCGTGGGCGCCCGGGGCTGCTGCTGGGGTTGTTGTGGAGTGAGGAGGGGCGGTGTGTGTGTGTGTGTGTGTGTGAGGAGAGGAGAGTAATGGTGTGTGCAGAGCCTGCTGGTATCGCTGTGGGCGGCGTGGGCGCGGGGAGTGGCGGGGAGCGGTGTGCGGGGCGCCGTGACCCACTTCTCCGTGCGCGGGGCTACAACGCCTCTGGCCACTGGGAGGGCGAGGTGCGCGTGGGCAGGACGCACAGCTGCTGGGCGCCCGGAGCTGCTACTGGGGTGTTGTGGAGTGTGGAGGGTCGGTGTGTGTGTGTGTGTGTGTGTGAGGGAGAGTGTAATGGTGTGTGCGCAGAGCCCTGCTGGTGTCGCTGCTGTGGGCGGCGTGGGCGTCGGGGAGTGGCGGGGAGCAGTGTGCGCGGGGCGCCGTGACCCGCTTCTCCGTGCGCGGGGGCTACAACGCCTCTGGCCACTGGGAGGGCGAGGTGCGCGTGGAGCGGGACGCGCAGCTGCGTGGGCGGCCGGGGCTGCTGCTGGAGGTTGTTGTGGAGTGAGGAGGGGCGGTGTGTGTGTGTGTGTGTGTGTGTGTGAGGGAGAGTGTAATGGTGTGTGCGCAGAGCCCTGCTGGTGTCGCTGTTGTGGGCGGCGTGGGCGGCGGGGAGTGGCGGGGAGCAGTGTGAGCGGGGCGCCGTGACCCGCTTCTCCGTGCGCGGGGGCTACAACGCCTCTGGCCACTGGGAGGGCGAGGTGCGCGTGGAGCGGGACGCGCAGCTGCGTGGGCGCCCGGGGCTGCTGCTGGAGGTTGTGAAGTGTGGAGGGTCGGTGTGTGTGTGTGTGAGGGAGAGTGTAATGGTGTGTGCGCAGAGCCCTGCTGGTGTCGCTGCTGGGGGCGGCGTGGGCGTCGGGGAGTGGCGGGGAGCAGTGTGCGCGGGGCGCCGTGACCCGCTTCTCCGTGCGCGGGGGCTACAACGCCTCTGGCCACTGGGAGGGCGAGGTGCGCGTGGAGCGGGACGCGCAGCTGCGTGGGCGCCCGGGGCTGCTGCTGGAGGTTGTGAAGTGTGGAGGGTCGGTGTGTGTGTGTGTGAGGGAGAGTGTAATGGTGTGTGCGCAGAGCCCTGCTGGTGTCGCTGCTGTGGGCGGCGTGGGCGTCGGGGAGTGGCGGGGAGCAGTGTGCGCGGGGCGCCGTGACCCGCTTCTCCGTGCGCGGGGGCTACAACGCCTCTGGCCACTGGGAGGGCGAGGTGCTCGTGGAGCGGGACGCGCAGCTGCGGGGGCGCCCAGGACTGCTGCTGGAGGTGGAGGCATGGAATTCCCGCTGCGGCCAACGGGCAACGGACGTCATGCTCGTCCATGGAACAGGTACGGTCTTCCAGAAAGTGATTTTTCTTTGATTTTAAGTGACAGAAATATACTATTTGATAAACTGTCATTGAATCGTTACGCTTCCTGTCGATACCCGTCGAATTATACATCCAATAAGATGTATGGTTTAATAACTGAACAAGACTTCTGGATTAGCTTTATCTAGTGCGTAGTTATGTACCTTATTTGGTGTATAATATTTTCTTCATAACATTTTTCAGAATCGTTCATCAGACAGTCTGTGCCTGGATTCCTTAGTGTCAACATCGTTCTAGTTGCGTGTCCGCTCGGAAGTCTGTGATACGAGTGTAGTTGTGTAAAGTATCAAGTGTTATAACTATACGGAATAACTACTGAACAAACTACAGAAATACATTCAAGTCGGCTGCGTTTGCAGCTGGCTGGTCTTATTATGTCCAATGTTGAGAACAACATAACCAAACAATCTGCCAACAGGATGAACAACCCCGAAGGTAAGAAGTCATATGCAAGCGCAGCCACAAGTGATGTTTTCCCCAACAAGGATCAAGCTATTGTAATAGAATCAAAAGAAGGACTTACCATAAAAGACTATCTAAATAAGCTAGCCACAATTGTTGATTCTACGAATATTAGGTTTATATCTAGGATTTATAACAACAGAGTTTGTGTTTTTTTAAGCAGTAAGGAAATCGCCGACCATATTACAGCTAATCATAGTACTATTAATATCCAAGGCTACTTGTTAACAATCAGGCCCCTAATAAGTAGACAAAAAAGAATTATCATATCAAATGTCTGTCCTATCATACCTCATGATGTAATTCAAAGAGAGCTTAACAAGAGAAACATACTAAATCACTCCAAAATTTCTTTTATCAAAGCAGGAGTTACAGAACCTGGGTTCTCACACATTATGAGTTTTAGGAGACAGGTTTTTATTGACCCAGAGGACATTAGCAAGGTTCCAGATTCAATGACCATATTTTTTGACAATACAACATATAGGATTTACTTTACAAATGACACCATGGCATGCTTCAATTGTAGACAAGCTGGTCATCTTGCCAATCAATGCCCTACCAAGACCCCCACCTTAAATGCTCACTATGCTAACCAAGAACCAAATGAAAATCAAGAACAGGAATCAATGATAACACAAGATGTGCCACAACCCACCTTGAAGCAAATTGAAGGGCATGATATGGTTAATAACAGTGAACTACCAACTATGAATACAAGAACTTTAACTTATGAATCTTCCTCCCAAGCTGATGATGATAACTCCACATCCAAAACTACTAATAATGACATCCCAAAACAAAGTCAAGAACTGGAGGCAATGATAACACAAGAAGTGCCACAACACACCCTGAACCAGTTAGAAGAGCATAGTATGGTTAATAACAGTAGCTTACCATTTATTAGTAAAAGAACTTTAACATCTGAATCTTCCTCTCAAGCTGATGCTGATAACTGCTATCCCAAAACTACTAATAATGACATCCCGAAACAACCAATCAAGAAAAAGAAAAAAATTAAAAATGATAAAAGTGAAAACACAATAACACAAGATGACAATCAAAGCAAAACTATCGGTGAACTAATAAAGCCTATCCAGAAGATTATTGAAGAACAACCTGATCAATTTCCACTCAATTACATACAATTTAAAAATTTCCTTGAAAACTCCTTTGGAGCTAAAAACCCTATTATAATAGCTAAAGACTATCCCTGTGACACTCAGTCTATTATCCAGATGATGACTAATACATATCCTCTCCTAACAGAAAGATCCATTAAAAACAGATTCACCAGAATCATAAACAAATTAAAAATCAGCAACCCACTTAATGAAGACTCAGAAAGTGATACTTCTGCTTCTGCTTAAATTAAATAAATAGAAATACATCTGATGGATATTCTACAATGGAATACTAATGGTTTTTACCCTCGATATGAATACACATTTTGTGTGAGAAATATAAACCTGAAATAGTCTGTGTGCAGGAAACCAACTTCAAAGGAAATAAAACAGGTAAATTAAAAGGATTCAAGTGCTACAATAGAAATCGATCAACTTCTTCTATTGCAAGTGGGGGTGTTGCTATTTTTATCAAAAATTATATAAAAGCAAACCATATTTATATCAGCTCCGACATCGAGGCAATTGCAATTCAAATACAAGTTCCCTTTTCTTTATGTATATGCAACATATATATACCCAACAGCTATCAGTTTGAAAATAATGAAGTGAAGGATATCATAAAACAATTACCTAAGCCGTTTATTCTATTAGGTGATGTCAATAGCCACAATACCCTCTGGGGATCGTATAAAACTGACACAAGAGGCATCAATATGCAAGCTATCATAGAAGAATCTGACTTGGTATTACTAAATAACGGGCAACCCACACACTTCAATATAAGTAATGGACAGCTTAGTGCAATTGACCTCACACTCAGTTCCAACAACCTGGCCTCTAAATGCAATTGGTTTGCACTGGATGAGCCTCATGACAGTGACCACTTTCCTATTGTTACGACTATCAATGATTCTTCATGTATCTCGAATCCTCTGCAAGAGAGTATCAAGTGGAACTACTCCAAAGCCAACTGGAATAAATACCAGGAACAAATTAAAATGAAAATATCTCAAATAGATATGTTTCAAGAACACGACACTGACATCATAATCAAATCGTTTACTGATGCCATAACAACAGCAGCTAATGACTCCCTAGAAATTATCAAACCCACCAAAAGAAGAAACGTGGTACCATGGTGGAACGAAAAATGCAAAAATTCTCTTAAACAGTCCAAACATGCGTTCAATCGGTACAAAAGACATCCAACAAAGGAAAATAAAATCGAATATAAAAAATTAAGAGCTGTTACAAGAAGAACAATTAAAGACAGCAAATCCAACTCCTGGATAAGTTTTGTATCCTCTATCAACGTGAATAATAACATCAAGGACTCTTGGAAAAAAATTAGTTCCATACAAGGTAATAAAAGATTTAATCAAATTCATTTTCTTCTGACTGAAAATGGCCAAGTTATTAATGAACCCGATGATATCGCAAATGAGCTGGCCAACAAATTTGCCAGCAATTCTAGCTCTCAAAATTACTCTCAAGCCTTTCAATCTTACAAAAATGAACAAGAAAAGAACAGCCGATGGTGAACACAGAAGGATGTCACATTCAAGAGCACCTTAACTTACCTATTTCAATGAAAGAACTTGTCACAACACTAGAAGCCTCCAAAAATTCTTCTCCCGGACCGGACAATATACCTAATATCTTGCTTAAAAATCTACCTCAGGAAGGGAAAGATATTCTATTAAAAATATACAACTATATATGGATGCAAAAGACATTCCCAAAAGTGTGGAAAACGGCTACTGTGATCCCCATTCCTAAGCCCGGAAAAGACCCAACATTAACTGGTAATTACAGGCCCATATCATTGACCTGCAACATGTGCAAGATTTTGGAAAAAATTATTAATCGTCGGCTAAGATGGTATCTCGATTACCAGAAGATTATATCCAGTAATCAGTTTGGATTTCGACCAGGACACTCAACGACCTCCCACCTGGTAAGCATAGATACCTACATTCAAGAAGCGTTTGCCAACAAACAACATGTCTTAGCTGTCAACCTGGACATCGAAAAGGCATACGATATGGTATGGATGCATCGAGTCCTACAGAAGCTGAGCGAAATTGGGGTTCGAGATAACATGTATCAGTTTATTAAACATTTTTCGGAAGATCGAGTCATGCAAGTGAGAGTAAATGGAACATTATCTGCAAAGAAAAGAATAGAGAACGGTGTACCTCAAGGATCCATCCTAAGTGTTACACTTTTCCTACTAGCAATAAATGATGCGGACGAAAATATCAAACTACCAACCATAATTAGGAAATACGCCGATGATATTACTATGCTTTGCAAAGGAAGAAACATTAACTCAAGTCAAGAAATTATGCAAACTGCACTAAATTGTATTTATGAATGGTCACTCAAATCTGGATTTAAATTTTCACCTCAGAAAACGGAGTGTATATTATTCTCAAAAAAGAACATCCATAACTTACCTACGCTTAAAATTGGTAAACAGATCCTGAGATTTGTCACCAGTACCAAAATATTAGGAATGCACTTCGACACTAAACTGACCTGGAAGTTGCACATAGTGAACACTATTAATGAATGTAAAAGGAGAATCAACATACTTAAATGCCTCGCACACAACAATTGGGGAGCTGATAGACAATTGCTATTATTAACATACAAAGCGCTTGTGAGATCCAAAATAGACTATGGTTCAATAATATACAGATCTGCTAGTAAAATTGACCTCAAAAAACTTGATACAATCCATAACCAAGGTCTCAGGATATGCACCGGATGTTTTCATTCCAGTCCCATCGGAAGCGTACTAATTGAAGCAAGTGAACACACATTATCTCATCGCAGAGAGGAACTAATAATCAAATATGCTCTAAAAGCAGCCACATCCATGAATCCAATTATAGTACAAGACATATATCCTAAAGAACAAGAGTATGTAGAGCATTCGCGTTTTATACCTTTGTACGCAAGAGCTAGAAAAGTACTTAGTGAACTTAATTTTGATCACAGAAAAGTTGAAAAGAAAAGAAATTATAAAATTCCTCCTTGGATAATCCCGGATATTTCAGTAGACATATCCTCAGGCACTCATCAAGGTAATGAAACATCTGAGATAAACTCTGGACCGACAAACAATTATGACATGTTTTATCCAGTTTACGCAAAAGCAATTAAAAATACACAAGGAACAGAGGCAACAGTGGTAACGAAAGAGGCATTGGTCAAACATCAACTTAGCTGCTATGCCAGCCATCTTACTGCCGAATTATGTGCCATCTTGACCGCCATGAAACTCATCAAAAAAATTAACCATTCAAAGTTCAGTTTATACTCAAATTCCCGCACTGCAATAAATAGCATCAACAACAATGAGACTTGTAATGAAATGATTATTATAATCCAAGAACTGTATAATGACATTACCAAATCAGGTAAAGAAGTAATATTGATATGGGATATGAATCAAGAAACAGAAAAGCAGAGGGAAACAGACAGAGTAATTAGTGGAAGCACAACAGATAACCCTAAAACTGTACTAGCAATCTCGAATACACTCCAAGATCTAGTGAAATATGCTGGAAAAATAATGGAAGAAAAATGGCCCTCCATCTGGACAACGCTTAAAAGAAGTGACCTACATAAGAAAGTAACTGAATATCAAAGCAGTAAACACAATAAATTGATAATCAACAAAAAACTAAGCCGAAGAGATCAAGTGATCATCACAAGAATCCGGACGGGACACTCAAAGTTGACTCACCTTCACTTATTGCAAAATAATCCCCCCGAACGTGTGATCTTTGTAGCTGTATCCTAACCCTGGACCACATCATTGTATCATGTCCCAAGTTCGCCTTACAGCGAACAAATCTTTTGCGGGGACAGGACATTGGGGCAATTTTATATTCCTCTGACTTTCATAACCAAGTGGTCAAATTTTGTCAAATTATTGGCATTAATACAGAAATTTGAGGTCAAAACATGTTAACTTCTGTGAACGGCGTATATTGTAATAACGTAGAAATAAGGCATTAAAGCAATGTAACTATTATTAGAGATAAATGTTACCTGTGTACCCAGATAATGTAATTTGATGCGGTCGCTAATGACCTTGTAGTTGATGCGACCAAAAATAAACTAAAAAAAAAAAAAAAAAAAAAAAATCGTTCATCAGAGTATTTCAGACTGAAGGTTTTGATTTTCGAGTCCCTAGTACATTAAATTAAGTTGTATCTGCAGGTCGAGCGTATTGTTGATTGTTCGTGGACGGTGAAGTGATGGAGTGGAGTTGAATGAAAGATGCGGGTAGGAGAGCCTGTAATAGGTAGTTATATGAAATAAAACAACTTCCATTTTCCATTGAAAGTAGTGGCCTTTGAATAAAATATGTAATTGTAGTCAATGAGTGATCCAATAAGGCGTTGATTCCATCAATGACAAGATGATAAAAAGGCTAAGTGATATAAGTGATTGGAATAAAGGATGAGGCGTTCTAATGAGATGTTGCTTTTCCTTGTTTTGCGCAGGGACTGACTATTATATCAACGCATTCTGGCGTTTCCAATACCGCTCTGTTCTTGCTTAACCCTTGTGTCTACGATAAAAGAAACATCCTTTAGTCTACACTGGATTACCAGGGTAACCCGCCTATTTTCGGTTTTTACTATCAGTTATTTTGCTTTTCGTGTCCATGTTTTCTTATCATTATCAGCACTCTATTGTATTTCATACTTTTTTGTTAGAATGACTGTCTTGCATATTTGTCAGTCTTTGAAACAAATGAAAAAATAGTTTGTGACAAGTTATTTTCTTACTGTATTCTGTTGTGGATCAGGAGTGTTTTTAGGATTTTCACAACTGTGCATCTTGGTTTATTCATCTATTGTGGAACTAACAGATGAATACGTAGAACATAGAAACCTCTGACCACAAAAGAATTCGATGCTTATTTGGGCATTTTGTTTACAGCAGGTGTGCACTTCTAGAATTTTGAGCATACGATGGAACAGTAGAAAAGTGATGCGTATCCTTTATATGAGGCAAGCACGTCAATATACAGATTGTGGCAAATCGGAATATTTCTCAGAATTGTTAATGGAAATTCACGTGCAGAACAGGAAGAAACGATAAGGCTGCAGTGATTTCAGATATACTATGTTGAACGAAAATTTTAGAAAAAATTAAAAACCTTCGCATTCACCCACGATGGATGAACACACTATTTCAGTTTCGCGGTCGTATCAAGTTTACCCAGTACATTCAATCCAAATCATATGCACGATATAAAGATTTGGTGGATCTGTGATTCCAAAATTTCTTATTAGCTTTCTGGACAAATCTACTCTGGGAAATCATCAAAAGAGAGATATAAATGGGAGTGAATGAGTAGTGAAAGATGTTTGTCATTTCTATAAAGAAATTGACAGAAATATTGTAACTGATATTTTAGTATATCTCTACCGCCTACCAGACTTTTGATGTTTTGGGATTTGTCTCTTGTTGGAACACTCAAGCACAATAAGTCTTACATAACAAAGGAAGTGCGACCTGCACCTTCACGAAATGAATACCTTATCATCTCTCTTTGATTTTACTTCTGATAACGTGACTTTATGCTCTTATGTACCTGAGAGGAAAAAACTTATACATTTATACCCAATGCACTGTGATGATTCTACATCTGCACCACCTTCAGAACCAGAAATAATTGTATACGATAACAAAAATAAAGGAGGGGTAGATAATATGGACCAAATATGTTCCCACTGCAATGTGAAAAGACGTATACAGAAATGGTCTATGGCATTTTTGTAAAATGGTAATGTCGCATGCTTAGCAGCGTACCTCATATGCAGTGAGAATAACTGTCCTCTACCTGTAACCGTTTTGTCATGCACCTGACGTACAGTGCATTCTGGGAAACCAGTGACCATTACTCCAACATAAACTCAGCCTCAACGAGCTTCAAGTGAAAAGCTTCCTATTATTGGATACTGCTGTATTTGTAAAAATCAAAGACCAAAAAGAAATAGGAAAACAAGGAAACAATACGTATCGTGCAGCAAAGCAATTTGTGATGAACATACTTTCACAACTATAACATGTTGCTCTTGTAAATAAATGGATTTGATATTGTTTTTATAAAATATAAAATTATAAAACATTTACTTTTCATACAAAAGACACAATATTTATTCATATTGTGAGTCTCCACTACATGATACAAAATGTAAACCTTACGTTGAATTTAGTTTGTCAACAATATTGTTTATGTAAAATGATCGAATTCGATAATTTTATTAGTAATTGTTCATTCATTTCTACTTTGGAACATAAGTTACATAATTAAATGTCCTCCCAGTTAATAAACGCCAAGAATAAAACCCTAATTTATTTACATTTATTTTAATTGCTGTGTATAGGGTTATCCGGATAACCCACAGAGTCTTAAGGGAATTTTATAATTAAATCAATATAACTTGCTGATGATAAGTGTTAGGTGCACATAACTGCATAATAATTTTAATTTGAGGCTAATTAACAAATAACTGGACGTTCAAAAAAAAAGCAATCTCAGTAGTACAAAAGTGATATTTTTACTTGTGGAGGTTACCCGGGTAGACACAAGGGTTAATCCTCGTGTGTTCGTTTTGTGTAATGCGGGAAGCCTTTTATTTCCTGTTTCGAGGTCGCTGGTTAGAGGCAGTATCCCACAACGCCTATCTTGGCTTTGTGAGGGTGAGTGTATTATCCCAGATCGACAGGGGACTCGAATCAACGGGCAACATCCATTGGACAATGTTTAATATTTTTAATTGTTTCAGTACTTTTAGTGAATTAAGGTTCTTAGAAGATTAGTGTCTCACCTTTTATTCAATTTCGCGATCAAATTTGCCACCAAGGCGCAGCCCCTAAAAGCTTTCTTCCCGCGCGGCCACCCACCATTAAAAATACTTTCGCCAACCTTCTCAGAACAAAAGGGCAATAAAATCATTTGCCCAGTGTCTTCCGCGTAAACCGCCGTTCCCAAGGGCCCACGCCCCCCGAGAACATTGACCGCCGTTTCTCGGCGCCGCCATAGCTGAGGATTAAGCCCTCATTAGCCCAGGGCTGGGCCACACCGGCGCGCGGCGTCCTTCACACCTCCATCGCTCGCTACCTGACAAGCCACCCAGAAATGTATACAAATATTTCTGGGAATCACTTCGGGCCTCCCTCGCAAATACAACCCCGTTAATGCATCTCAGCGACAAAGAAATTTTCAAGTGCACTGCCGGCGCGCCGCCCCGCTCCTTGGCCACCTGCAAGCCAAATGCCTCAATTCCCGTGGGAAGGAAAATCTCAAATACAAACGGGCCGCCATCGAGGGCACCTCACGTGACACCGCCTTTGCTTCCGATCGCCGCCAATGTCACGTGACACTCCTCTCCCCGGGCCCGAAGGCGCATCACGAATAGGGAGCCGATCGCGGGCACATCAAACTTTCCCGCCTTACCATAGGCCCAAATCATAGCCACGTGACCCTCCCCTCCACGGCCTCAACCACACCCTCAAATTAAATAAATATTGCGACTTCGCTCCCACACGAAGAGAAGTACAGAATGACAGAACAGACAGAACCGTCGCAGACTAAACACAGAATCTACAGACAGAACCGACAGAATCGACAGAGAGAATCAACAGAACTTCTTAAACAAGACTGACCAACAAAAATCAACAGAGTCGGCTGTTCCTGCTTCGCCTATCAAGGCGATTAGTACAGCCAAAACAAGCCTGCCTCAAATTCGTGCCACTCGCGGGCCGCAGCCGCTACCTGGCCGAATTCACGGCAAACTCCGCCACCAGCTCCGGTCATCTGAGTCCGCGCCCATGCCAATTCGAACCACCGAACTGCCTGGAGCCAACCTCAGCCCGGACATCGACACACTCAGCCGAGTGATTTGGGTTGGTGCCTTGCTACAAAACTGTAAGTAAGCTAAACCCAAGTGTACTTCAAGAAAGAAGAGCAGTCAGTAAAACTATAAACTTTCAAAGGTCTTCCGGCTTACCAATAACCAACCAGTTGTATTTACGAAGTTATTATGCAATTAAATTTATTTATTCTCATTGCATATTGCTTATCATTCCCCTAAAGGCAAACAATCCCCTGAAACCCGTTCTGATCCCCGTATATAGTCGCACTCGCAGCACGGCACCTCCCAGTGCTGCATCTGCTACACCTTTGCTTTTAAGAATCCAGAAATACTAGAAAAGACGTTAGATTAGCTTGTTGGATGTCCATTAAATTGTTAGAATTTTTTGTAAATCCTATCTCCAAACATTTTTGCAATTCAAATTATTTGTTTATTACGTTTTTACAGAGACTTCACCAGAAACACAACCAATTCGAAAACCTCACGAGGGATACCAGGAAATTCCCGGTTTTGGTTCTTACAAGTTGCACGGAAAGGCTGTCTCCTGGGATGAAGCTAACAACACCTGTGTTTTTGAAGGTGCACATCTTCTTGTCCTAGACACACAAGAAGAGGCTGACGAAATCCAGAAACTCATCAACAAGGTTCCCAAGCCAACTAACTGGTTTCATATTGGTTTCCACGATAAGATGAATACGAAAAACTATATGACGGTTTTAGGTAAGTTTCGATATCTAATACATTAAAATTCTATGTAGAATAGTATATAGTAAAATTATATGTAGAATACTAATAGAAAAATAGTAAGCTAGAGGGACTTTTTAAATTTAATTGTTTTCTTGATATACGATTTTTAGAATTTATTAAATATGCAATTGTGTAATCCAAATTTTCATGAAACTTTTTAAATTGTGTAATCCAAAAATCACAAGAAATATTATATTTAGAAATGTTATAGGAAATATTTGCTAAAAAATGTAAATAGTTAATTATCATTTCTTGCTCTTGTTTAATTTGACCCCTGGTGATTATTATGACGTCATAACTTACAAAAGCAAACTTTTGTGATTGTCTGGACCCTTAATGGTTTTTTTTATCAAAATATTTGTTTCACGCTTCTTTTTCTTTAATCAGTATTTCATTACGCAATATAACTAAAATAAAGCAATATATTTAATTTTTATGGACGTATATTTGAATCATTTACATTTATTCTTATGAGAATTAGTAATTTAAAGTGTTAGCGAAACATATTTATACACATATTTATATTTGACGTCGTATGGGAAGTAATTGACGTATATTTGTAACGCAAAAAGTAAATAGTGTATTACATTGCAACCTCATATCCTCTCTGACCAAGGGATCTTCTACAATTTCACATCGGGGTTATTGAACTGCACCCAGCTCGGGCCTTAACAGACCTACTTTCCGGTGATTCCGTATTTGCCGATTGAGGAGAGTGGAGCGATACATCAATTTTTGGCTTAAGAAGTTGTAAGGAAATTCTAAGAAAATCCCACGATTGTCGAATACTATGTTCCGGAAGGATATAACTAATTTAATTGACTCAGGTTGAGGATCCATGCTAGAAATATTGCGAGACCTAATTGTTCCCATCCTAGGCAAACATTTTAATCACTGTTCAATATTAGCAACTTTATTATACAAAACTCTCATCACGCAACTAAAAGACACTTCTGAAATAATATTAAACAGAACATTTCTAAAAAATATCATAACACCCAAACAAACAAGCTTCCCAATCAACATCCCTTCATTTAGTTCGTATATTCATCAAAGCACCCAAATTATATCCACTGAAAGGCCAGTATAATGATAATTTTAAAATATTAGATGCAATATATAATGATATACGCGTAGTTTGTCGAATTGTTTTAAAGGATAATGAGAGAGGTGAACGATCCGATAATCGCCAATCTAATAGATTTCTAGAATTGTGAGTAATCTCATGACGGATCAAAAGTCTCGAAATTTAACATCTGACGTTTCACCAAAACTTTTCGATACAAAATTTGCTTCCTAAATATCTACGAAAGAATTTATCAGATTAGGCGGTACCCTGCAAAATTAGTGTATGACTGATTTAGATGAAATTTGGGATTGATTTTTACAGACTTGTGCACCTTTCGTTCTACCAACATACTGGAACCGTGCCCATTAACTCAGAAATGTATTAATTCTTTATGCTCATGAATATTCCCCCACACATCACGTACATTTATATTGCTAATTTTAAATTCGCGCATAAATTGAGAGCAATCTACGCAGTGTCCGGCCAAATGAGAAATGTCTATGGTTACTTAGATACTCAGAAAATCTAGGAAAATTCGCAGTTTCGATTTTGAGTGAAAAATGCAAATGTTTTATTGCCTTAATCCGCTTTTCCCAAACTACTCACGCCCACTGAATTCTCACACATAGTAGCATCACTGCTTACGACACTGCTGAAGTCATACCAGAAGACTCTTTTAAGGAAGAGTCCTTTCACCATTACATATTTAGTTTGCTTGCTACTTTTTTAAAATACTTTTTTATTTGTTCAGCAGCATATTGGTTGTTGCACTTTCCTAGCTTTTTACTGTTTACATACGATAAATTAAAAATATTACTTCACTTTGATCAATTTGACTAATGTTTGTCGTACATCTTTGCTACCGATCAATTGCTTAAATCCATCTTTTTTTTGTTGTTTATCACAACAGTTGCTCGGTTCTTTTGATTCTGTGAACCCATCGTGTCCAATTCTCTTTGGCAGGCTTTATAAGACTAGGTAGGTAATATTGATGGTATTTATAGGTCGACTGAATAATTCAAATGGTGTGGGATCCTGTTTCAGGGAAGCCTCTACTTTCAACCAACTACAACAAGTGGAATCCAGGAGAACCGCAGCAAGCTGGAGAACTGTGTGGAGGAATAGCTAAAAACCTGGGACTCGTAGACATAGCTTGTTCTACACACAATGTTATGTTTATTTGCGAAGAATTTTAAAAATGGTTACATGTATGATTTCATGCTTAAAATGTGTAATAATAATAATAATAATAATAATAATAATAATAATAATAATAATAATAATAATAATAATAAAATATAATAATTCAAAGTCACGTTTCACGAATTGTAATATTAATGTTGAGATATTGTCCTTACAAGCAATAATGCAAGATTGAATAAAATTGAATCGATTATTTTAAAAGAGGGTTAAATCACAAAATGAAAATATTTCAGGAAACTAAAAAGAAATTCATGGCAAGCAAATTAAGGGTACATAATTGAAATGGCTTCGAATAAATATGGTAAGAAATTATGTAGTACAGTACATCTCTAGTATAATTTTTTAAAACTGACTATTTAAACAACAAAAATTATTTTATAACTTGATTGCAGCTCTTGTTCAAACAAAAATAACAGTTCTTGTTTTGCCATAACTAATTCAAATAAAATCTACCACTACTAGTCATGCTCAATGTCAAATAGTGCATTCAATTATATAAATTAAGTTTTCCAAGTGAATAAATTTTCAATAGTAGTGATAACACGCATACTGTTCAAAATATTAACATGATTTCTCATTCACATCAGGATCTTTAAATGTTTTAACAATTATTCCCTGAAAAATGACTCTGTAGAAATGAACTGTGATGAACTGAGTTCATAAGAAATACTTAAGACAGAAAAATAGAGCTTTCACACGTAAATACATATTAGTTGGTGATTTAAAATAACAGGTTCCAGTCTTTTGAAAGATTTTTTGTATTTAGAGTTGTATGGTTTATATAACTTAATCACTTTCTGTAGTTTATCCTATACATTCCCAAATTTTAATTTATTATTTCATGCTGACATGTTGGTTCTCTTCTTGTTTTGGTCTGTTTTACATGCTTTTCTTTTCAATTTTCTCTATCTCTACTCATATTGGATAGGAGTCGCGCACGGAAAGTTAGCCTATGAGAATGGGAGAGTGCAGGACCTTTAGAATAAGGAAAACATTATTTTCAAGAATGTTTATGTTACTGAACTAAATAATTCAGAAGTTTAGTTAAGCTTTAAATTAAAAATTTTAACCCGCCTTTAACCGAACCAATTTTAGTTACGCGATTACTCGCGTGTTGGATTTTCTCAAACATCTGTTTATGTGGTACTTACTGTTTTATTTATGAATTAAATTCGTGCATTAATATTTCGAGATATGTTATTGGGTTTTATAATTTGTATAGATGAAATAATATATAAAGATGACTTACAGGCTCATAATTTTTGTTCTTAATATGAACTCTAATCAATCATGAGGTATTATATAAAGCATATTTATTTAAGAAACGCATATAGAATACAATTCATGCAATAAACGATATAATGTCATTACACTGAAACATGCATGGACCTTTATGAACTAAAATAAGCTTCCTCAGAACTATATTCATTGCCAACTAAAAGCCGTGTGTTCTTTAGAAATTGGCTTGAAGCAAATATTACAACAATGCTGCGTGAAGCTAATTTACCTCCAGAAAATAAGCTAATCTTTTCTCTTTTGGTTTCTCCCCGACATAACTTTTTACTCTAAAAAGGAGACAAAACTGAGTAACAGAAAATGCAGCTAAGGGATGGCGGACGCTATTCTTCCTAAATCGATGAATATTACTTTTGATATCAGGATGAGACACTAAGCTTTTCTGATCTTCATGCGAGCACACAAGCTACAAAATAGAATAAAGAACTGGGAAGAGAGTGAATGTGATAATCGCATCGAAATATAATGCGATTGCTTGCGCGTGTGGAAATATCTTACACGACGCGCCGCAATAATTAGGGCCTTCTCATATTATTTCCTTTCACAAAACTCATGAAATCATGGAACGGATGGAAAATGGAATCATGCACGAACGCATTGCTCGAACGTTATCTCCATGTGTTGAAAAATATCCATGCTGTTGAAATAAACCCAGAATTGTAATTTTTTTAAACACCGCGAGTAACGACGCGACGGGTTAATGACCATAAATAAAAGAAAAAATCAGCATTGAATATATGGGAAATTTTACGCATACACTGATAGAAAAAAATATTTTTCTTTCCGGATTTACATCAGCGTCTTCTGTGTCATCTTCGCCATTGACTTCAGAACTATGGTTTTCAGGAGCAGATATAGAACTGAGGCCTCTGTGAAATAATCACGTTTTAATAATCTTATTTCGTTAACGCATAATACGAAATTAATAATAAGAAAAATCAAAATACTTAGGAAAAACGATTTAAATATTCGAATATAATACAGCAACATACCGTGTAGTATTGATATTTACTCAAGTGTCAAAAATATACTTCCTGATAATGGATATAAAAACCCGTTCCCTCTCGTTCCCAATTCCCCTCTAAAGGGGCGTCATGATTTTATTGCAATTTACCGCTAAAAGATAAGATATATTCTTTAGTATCTCCAGAGGAATTATTATAATATTGTAGCGCCACGTTGGCGGCCCTGCGTGGGAGGAGGACGCCGAAAGTTCGCATACTTGAGAGCTGAATACCCTGGCGCCACGGCGTTGGTGTACGGTTATTGTTCGACCAGGTGGACCCCGGCGTTGCTTGGACGGTCGACCCCGACGTTGCTTGGTAGTATGCAAACCTTCCTCCCACGCTCAATGGCGGTCACGTGACGGCAGGTATAAAAAGGAGTCGACTCACTCACGCCAGCAGGTTTTTAATTTGGAAAGCTAGACGCTCTGCGCAAAATTTACCCTCACGCTGGAGCGTGTTAGTACGTTGCACGGGTAACAAAAGTCATAGGAGTGTGACACGCCCCAATATATTTCAAATATAAGTTTCAGAAAATCGTATTATATTAATATACACGATTAAAATAAACATATTATACTGTTCGGACCTGTCAATTCCACTGAGAACAAGTGCTTTTATTTTGAGAAGAATACCAATCATGGTACTGAGACTACTTCAAAATAAACATACCATTTCATTCAGCTATAAAATATGTTGAGTCATGTACCCTATTCATAAAAAAGTATTTAGATACATATATTCCATGAAACAACTTAATTCAATTTTGCTCATTTAGTGACTTAAAGTCACTTTCAAAATAATCAAATAATTCAGGTAGAAAAATATTTCTAGGAACGTAATAAATATAATATATTAAGAAAATTGAATTTTAACACGTCGTGAGCGAAATGCGGTTTTTCATGCTTGATTTTTGTGAACGAAACAGCTAATTTTTAATTTGTCGCTTAAAAAGGACCTTAATAAATTATGTAATGCTGCGCAAAAAAACAAAAAACAAAAAAAAAACAAACAAAAAAAAACAAAAAACGGGGAATTTTCAAATGAAAAATCTTTTCGGACGGTCCTGACAAAAAGTTGAAACATTCAGTTGGAAAATGTAGAAAAAAATCCTCTAACACGTGTAGCCAGAATCCCTGTTTTGTGGGTCCTTGATTCTAAAAAATCGATTGACATCCGTCCGTCTCTCTCTCTGTCCGTTCATCTGTCTGTCCATTTGTCCGTCCGTCGGGCCGTCCTTCCATCGGTCCGTCGGTCCATCGGTTTGTCCGTCGGTCAGTCTGTGAGCAATGCTAACGGCTAAACCATTCAGCTGATTTTCGCCACAATTGATATTCCCTTAATCGATGTGCCTGATGTCGCGGCACCTAGAATTTCAAACCGATATTTTAATTTTGGAGTGTACTTTGCATGAACACACCGAGACATTTTCAAAATTTTTTAAAAAATAAACCGATCGATTTTGATAGAAATTTGTGGTGGTATAGTCTAATGAACGTTTCAGAGAATGGTGCAGATCTCATGTTCTTTGAAAACCCTGAATTTTTAAAAAATTGAAATAATTCAAACTTTTTTCGACGTTTCCTTACAACTACTATCACGAAGATACAATTGTTTCCTTAATGAAATATATTAATAGAAAATAGATCATCAATTAAGGTTATCTTAAATTTTCGGAAAACATGAGTATTTTTTTAGTAATTGGACATGTAACTTAGTCGCGCGCTGTAAAAATCCTGCTCTTTGTGATAGTAATTTTAGAAGTATTTCGAGGCAGTTGGATGCTACGTAACTTAGAATGTGTAAGTTATTTCGTATTTCTTTGTTCGTTTCTTACATTGAAGATTTTGTTATACGTTTACAAATTAATCTTTTCGTAATTATTTGAAACGTTTGAAATAAATATGAAATAAAATTTGCTACTTTTTCATAACCCGCTCTGAATTTAGGCGTATTGCGCCCAATTTTGAGGCAATAGGGCGATCTGCCAATGGGCAGGAAGGGCGATCTGCCAATGGAGGTGGCGCGTAATGACGGGACATTTAAAATTACATTTCGGAGCTATTTTCAAAATGGCGTCAAATTTAATAACATATTTTTATGTAAAATAAATACGCTAGGCAATTTAGAAGCCAAAAATTATTAGGATTAGGAAATCTAGGTTAGTGAATGGAATTGTACTCCAGGGAGTGTAAAATATAAAGTTATTTCATGAACACAATATTTATTTCTAAAGTATGTTAATATAGTCCTACACAATATAAACAGCTTAATTCATTTTTTATAAAATAAATGCAAGCAAATAATACATGCAGATTATTTTAATTTGCCATCGACTAAATATTGGAACCATGCATTTAGAACACTGTCTAAGTATAACTAGTGACCATTACTTCTTTAATATTGTATCATTATCAAAATGACATGCCAGCTATCAACAAATGTAAAATTTCAGCCTATTATCAAAATTGCAATTAAGGTATAATATAAATGAATATTATTGATAAGTTTTATAAATAAACAAGAAACTTGCATCTGCACAAACAGTCTACAACAACTATTTTTTGTTTGCTTTCCTCAATTACTCAACATTTGATACAGGTATTGAACAGTTTTTCAATTACTACGAAAATAATTTCATGTATTGTCTGTTCAGATTTTTGAATGGTTTTTTGACTCAATGACGCCAAACTAATTTAAGGGATCATTATCGGTGATTAAAAGGAAAAATGTTTTTCCATTAATTTCACAAACATTGGCTAACTTGTGCTTGAGCCATTTTACTACCTATTGTTCTTGTAATTCCACCAACTGGAGAATGTTTGCATATCAGCGTATTTACATAGCTAGAATGCAAGAAAAGTTCAATTTTAAAACATCCTTTTCAAGAGTTTTATTTATACACATAATTTTGTGATGAAAATTTAGTCTAGGGCAAGCCTAATTTAAAGCATGATGAAAGTCAACAATAGGGGCTCTCTGAAATACAGAATTTATGGCCTGCCCCTTTACATCTATAAGTTAATTTACATGCATACACACTTCCATCTTCTTTTTTGACAAGAATTGTATATATTCTTATAATATTCTTTATAGTGATGGTATTGGAAGAATGTATATCACACTTAAAAACTATCCGTAACCTTAAACTACACACACTGAAGAGTCATTATATGCTGGCATTCTCCTTCAAATGGCTGGTGAAAAAATTCATTTTACAGAGTGATACTAAACTAGTTCTAACCTCTGGCAAAAAATCACTACCTGCCCTGAAAGGGTCATAAAAGATCTGAACACTGATCATCATACTTTACATCAAGCCCATGGGACATTTTCCAAATTTTAAAATAAAAATGGCTTCAACGATTTTGATTAGGTTTTCTTGTTGGATAGTGTGAGGCTCGTTTAAGAGAATTGTGAATTTCACATATTTGTTGAAAATTTTGATTAAAGATAATTGCAAATATTCAAAACATTTTTGGCATATTCCTACACCTACAATTATGAAGGTAGTGATTTTTCTCTTAACGAAATATGTTCCTTTAAGGTAGATTTTTAAATAACGTCTTGCACAATTTTTGGAAAATGTGAGTACTTTTCGCGTAATTTTGCGTGAAATTACGGGTGAGAAACTACGTGCTGTTTTAGCACCACTCGTTCACATTTGACCATTGAATCCCTTCACTTTTTCTCAATGCTTTTAGCAGTGTTCTGGGTGCAGCAATTTAGTTCAATTATTACTCACACAAATTGCAAATACAGTAGACCTAGATATTGTAGAAGGATAGCGAATTTTTATAATTAAGGAGGTATTGCAAATGACACGAAAACAAATAAAAACAAATGTCTAACCCGGTTTTCGAACTCAGAAGCACAGTCTTCCTTCTTGGCTTCACCCGGACCAAGCCCGTCTCACGAGTCCGAATAATGTTACGTTCTTTTATTATATAACGTATCCATAATTACAACATTTGTACATAATTATAACATTAATTATAACGTTTAGAAACCATAATAATAATAAAAATAATAATAATAAATATATTTAAAGGCTAATTATTTTTTTCTGCAAGTCGCAGTCGATCCTAATTTCGACACACGGTGCGAGGAAGTACGTGATTAGGATGTTATAGTTACGTTTACAAAAACTACGACAGTGCTGTCATGCACATTACAACAGAAAATCGATATTTTATTGACGAAGGATATCTTACCGGCGAACGTATTTACCGAGGTCACTACTGCTTTAAATACCAAGTATGTGGGCCCAAGTGAAGCTTTGCTACTGAATGTTTGCGTACAATATACCTGAACAATCACGCAAGGTGCCCTGCTTTTCGAGAAATTTGCCAGAAGAAAATCCTTCCTAGGCATTTCTTCAAGAACAGAACTAGATGCTTTATTCATTTACATCAATATAATGACACCAAAAGTAATTTCATTTAGCCTAAAACACCTAATAATGTCGTTTGGGACCAGGGAAATGTGGTTGGGAAGACCAAGAACAATATTCTTCGAAAATTATTTTAATTTTTAATATATGGAATATTTCTTTTTTGAGGATGCAAATGTAATATTCATTGCAATGACCAAATTTTAGTTAATTGAGGAACGTTTAAAAATCATTAAACTAGGAATAAACGAGTTACCTTTTTCTACCACGACGTTTTCATATTATTGTTAATAACTTTAAATTCACTGGACAAATTATGACATTATTCTAATAAAAACAGTGGGAAAAGTCGAGAAAGACTATTATAGCATGGAAAAACCTAACCTTTCACTGTTGACTCCTCCAATCTCTGAACTAATAACCTTTGCGATAGTTCCTGAAGGTCAAAATGCAATCACTACGTATAAATATGAAGCCAAAACAGAGCATTTTATCGGCCGCATTTCACAAACATGATCGTCAGGTATGTAATCATATATTTATTTATATCGTACAAAACTGAGTCACACTCATGATAAAAGCAAAGAATCATTGAAGCACAAACGTGTTTTCTTCACACATGATTATTGAGTTTAAAATTGCCGAATGAATAAAAATAAAAGTATGAAATATAAGAATATTATTATTATTATTTATTCAACAATCTGTTGGCAAAACTGACAAAATGTAATTCGTAATTATGGACATTTTATTCAATTCTCTGTACTTGAATTTCCTATTATATAATACAGAGAGAAACAAATTGGAATCACCTCAACAATATGCTCTCCAATTTTCGGTCTTAAATTTCGAGAGCTGCCTTTTAGCAGCAATTTTGGATGTACGCGTGAATTTTGGAAGTTTATGCGCTGAAACTTGTAAACTACATCACGTCAAACAGATAGTTGAGCAGCTCCGGAGAGATCATTAAGATATTTTAATTCAGGGGCTGGGGGGGGGGGTACTTTACATGACGTCCGAACATTTTCAATTTTTTTCAAAAATGACGAAATATTTTTTTTCTGAGATTTTAAAAATTGTAAAACTTTGTATATTCAAAACACTAAGGACTTGTGTGAAGAAAGATGTTTATGCTTCAATTAAATTTCATATTTTTTCTTTAATTGGAAAATATTGGATTCCTGATGTTTTATCTCTTGGAATTATTGTTCGGTTTATAATATAAGTAGAGAAATTTAATAATATTAGTTGTAAAGATATGTTTCAATGTTTCGAGTAATTTTTCTAATGCACTGATTCTTTTGCCTTTAATACGTTCTGTACAACTTAATTTAATTGTAGATATTTAAATGATGTAATGCACGTCTTTTAAACATCTGAGTAATTGTTGAGTAATAACACTAGAGGAGGAATAGTTTTGATATGTCACATTATCCCAATAGTTAGCTTGAGCTTTACACGTCCATATCTTTCTCTTTGATATTCTAGAATTTCTCTCAGGAATATTATTGAGAAAAAGATGAATATTATCAGTATGTCTGTCGATTATTATCCACACACTTTTAAAAGAAACATTTTCTTAATTCCTTACATATAATTCCATATTCCCGCCCATTTTACTTTCTCGCTCCGGAGAATGGAGAAAGTTATGTAATGCTGCGGTAAAAACGACAAATCTTTGGCAGAAAAACTCTTGTCGGATCCGGGTACCGAAAAAGTGGATATATCCAGATTTGTGTGTGGTTCCTTGATACTGAAAAATCAATTGACGGCCAAACGTGTGTCCGTCTATTTGTCTGTCTGTCTGTCTGTCTGTCTGTCTGTCCGTCCGTCAATCTGTGGAGAACGCAAGCGGACGTTCCTTTAAATGCAATTGTCCATAAAATGATTTTTTCTCACTTATTGACCACAAACCGTTCAACCGATTTTCTCCTAAATTGTGTTCCCAAATCTATCAGACTGGTGTCGCGACCCCTTAGATTTGAAACCGATATTTTAATTTTGGGGGGTACTTTACATGAAGCCTCTAGAACATTTTTCAAATTAAAAAGTAATGGATCTATTGTTTTTGATTAAATTTTGTTGTTGAATAGTGTGAAGGACGTTTAAGAGAATAGTGTAGTTCTCACGCACGTAAAACAACCTGATTTTTCGAAAATTGCTACAGTTCAAACTTTTTTCGGTGTCTTCCTTTAGCTAAAATATTGATGATAGAGATTTTCCCCCTAATGAAATATATTCCATAAAGATAGATTTTGAAATAAGGTCATGTAAAATTTTCGAAAGTTTGAGTATTTTTTCCGTAATTTTACGTGTAAAAACGGAGGAGAATGTACATGCTGTTTTAGCATTAAAAAAATTTTCTTCAAATAATTTACTGTAATTGGTTTTTGAAATGGGATTTAAAATTCGAAACTGATCTAGAGCCTATTTTAATTCTTGATAATTAATTTTGGAAAGTTCACATTTATTTAGAAGAATTTAAAATTATAACAATATAGTACTATTATAATATTGTACTACATACAATATTGTACTACATACAATATTGTACTATTATAATATTGTACTATTGTACTATTATAATATAGTACTACTATAATATTGTATATAGCATAGTAACTTGTCAGGTTGCTTTTCACAATTCCCACAAATTTAAAATTCAATCTATCAAGACTTCCCGTTTATTTCTTTTCTTCACTTTAGTAGTTCATTCCTCTACTTCTACAGAGGTATCCTTATTTGTGTGCGAAGAATGTATGAGGGGAATGTCTCTGCTTGTCCTCTTCTTGTGCGGGAGGAGTGCGTTGTAGTCTTCAACTACTGCTCCTGGTGGTTGTGAGGAGTGTGAAATGGCAGTGTGTGTGCTTGTGCTCTGTTTGTGCTGCTTATGGCTGTAAGCGTGAGATTTGTCTATGTTCGCCAGTTTCCTTTACGCTGCTGATGGTTGTCAGAGTGTGGGCAAGGGCATTGTGTGTGCTAGTCACCTCGTAGTGTTGGTAATCATGGGGGAATGTGGAGGGTGGAGAGAGAATTCTAGTTTTTTTCCGTGATCTGATGATGGTTGTCAAGGTGCGTGGAATAGCGGTGTGTGTGCTAGTCTCGTTGTGCTGCCAGATGTTGTAAGGGAGTGTGGAAGGATCGTGGGTGTGTTAGCCTCTTTGTTCTGCAGGTGGTTTTAAGGGAAGGAGTAATATCGGTGCATGGGTTAGTCTCTTTATGCTCGTTGTGGCCGTGAGGGAGAGTGTAAAGACGTGTGCAAGCGCAGAACTCTGCGGGTAGTTGCGAGGAAGTGCGGAGGATGTTGTGTGTGCTTAACTCCTTATGCTGCTGGGGGTTGTGAGACGGAGTGTAATGGTGTGTGTGCAGAGCCCTGCTGGTGTCGCTGCTGGGGGCGGCGTGGGCGGCGGGGAGTGGCGGGGAGCAGTGTGCGCGGGGCGCCGTGACCCGCTTCTCCGTGCGCGGGGGCTACAACGCCTCTGGCCACTGGGAGGGCGAGGTGCGCGTGGAGCGGGACGCGCAGCTGCGTGGGCGCCCGGGGCTGCTACTGGGGATTGTTGTAGAGTGTGGTGGGGCGGTGTGTGTGTGTGTGTGTGTGTGTGTGTGTGTGTGTGTGTGTGTGTGTGGGTGTGTGTGAGGGAGAGTGTAATGGTGTGTGTGCAGAGCCCTGCTGGTGTCGCTGTTGTGGGCGGCGTGGGCGGCGGGGAGTGCCGGGGAGCAGTGTGAGCGGGGCGCCGTGACCCGCTTCTTCGTGCGCGGGGGCTACAACGCCTCTGGCCACTGGGAGGGCGAGGTGCGCGTGGAGCGGGACGCGCAGCTGCGTGGGCGCCCGGGGCTGCTGCTGGAGGTGGAGGCATGGAATTCTCACTGCGCCCAACAGGCCACAGATGTCCTGCTCGTTCACGCCACAGGTACGATTGTCCATGAAGTGATTTTTCTGTGTTTTTGAGCATCAAACAGAAATTAATTCTTTTATACACTGTCTCGCCTGAATGTGCGACCGTGTCGTTTGAGCTGATTGATTTTTACCATCTCGTATACATACGGGAGTAATATAGGATGTATTAGGTTATGTAATGCTGCGGAAAATCGATTTCGAGATTTCAAAGGAAATACACGTTTGGGGTCACCTGATACCGAAAAAGTAGTTTTTTCAAAACGCCCTTCCGTCCGTCCGTAGTTTGTGAACAAATCTAGCGCCTTAACCACACGCACGATCTTTTACAAATTGAAGAAAGTCCTGTCCATCTGACTCTAGTTGAGGCTTTAAGATTTTGGAAAACATTCTTCAAAATTTTGGAAATTGGTAGTACTTTACACGAAGCAATTCGGACATTTTCAAAATTTTCTCAGAAACGGCTCAAAATTTAATTTTTGTGTACAAATAGTGCAAAATAAGCTTGTAAAGGTGGCCTAGATCCGATTTACACTGTGAACTCTGAATTTTAGATAATTTGTTCGATGTCTTGCTACTACCATAAAATTGAAGACAGAATTTCATTCAAGAAAAAATTGTTCTTTATAGTTAGTTTTTTATTATGGTCATGTTAATTTTTTGAAACTTATAGTAGTTTTCGCACAATGTTCGTACAATAAAAAATAATAAAAAACGAAAGTTTCTGGAAATTGGCTCATTTTTAATTTAAACGTTTGGTACGGATAGTGATAAATTCACTAGATAAGATGAAATAAACTCCACACTGCTCTATTCTTTTGTTTTTTCAAAATTTACAAATATGTAAATTTTTTAGTCGTTTCTCACGTCGGTAATATTTACATTAGAGGTGATTTGTTTACATTATTTAATTTATGAGTACATGTGATTTAAATATTGTTTAAAGTTATATTTAAAGTTTCTCGAAAACTCAACTAGTTTTTTTGAAAACGACCTGAAAATTCGTTTTTTTCAGAAACACTCAAATGTCATTTTCTCATAAAGTGCTGCAAATTTTATTTTCAAAAATTTTCAATAGATAGTGCTAATTGCACGGTTTAATACGACATAAAGTTCATTTTGGATTATTCTTGTGTTTTTTAAAAAATTATACAAATTTAATTTCTCTGATGTCTCTCACGTCGTTAATATTCACTTTTCCATGGATAGTATACATTATTGTATTTATGACTGGAAGTGCTTCAAATGGCTTTAAAAGGAGTTTTTCGAAAACTCGATTGATTTCTGTGAAACAAAAGCTTCACATTTTGCATTTACAGTTATGCTTAATTGTCATTTTATGGGTTTTCGAAACCCGCCAAATTGTTCTTAAAAGAGCTGCATAGTTTGAAATCAAAACAAGCTGTTTTGTTCGTTTTATCTTTAGCACAGGTATGCGCCTTAGTCGGTTCCCATATTCACCAAAGTAACGTATTTGAGAATATTTGCTCGGAAATTTTGTAAAAGGTGTTTGAGTGAAGAAAGATTTATTTATTTATTTAATTTTATTTATTTATTTATTTATTTATTTAATTTTATTTATTTATTTATTTATTTATTTATTTATTTATTTATTTATTTATTTATTTATTTATTTATTTATTTATTTATTTATTTATTTATTTATTTATTTATTTATTTATTTATTTATTGCATTCTATAATTGTATGATATATGACGAATATTTGTCCAACGTATTACGTCGTTCACTTAGGAAAACAGCCAGGAAGGAGGGCTGGGTGTGGAGTAAATTTCAGTGAAGCGGGATGTAACGGGGCGTGGCGTGTAGGAATATGAAATAAAGCTACTTTTATTTTCCATTGGAGGTAGCGACCTGTTAACCACTGAGTAGCTGTGGTCAATTAGTGGTGTAAGAAGTCAATGATATCGTCAACAATGTAACGTACGGTAAAAGAGATGCATTGGGAAAGTTTTGCATAAAGGATGACTGCAAACAAACCTTCAAATGCTCACAATGTCCACTACAAAATACACATAGGCGTGGAAATCAACCCTGTGACCTATAGGTGTTTACGTAACTTTTACCCTTATTTCCCGTTTAATGATTATATTAATGGAATACGCTAGTTTTTTTTATAGACATTGGTTTCTGGAGCATTATAAGTAATTGTTTAACTTTTTGAATCTTAAATGTCACACTCGTAATACTTTGCTTAACTCAGATAAAAGAATCAATTTTTTTTTCATTCTCAGTTTTTAATCTAGCGGTTCTGTCTGATGCACTCTTCTTCAAATCAACTTCATTATATTAAGACATAATTTTTCAGACCTTTCGAAATTTTTAAATTCCTTATAATGTCTATTGAGATTGTTATATCGATGCTTTTCGAAATTATCTTCAATTCTAAACTCTTATTATCATCATTTTACATGGCAATGGTAATGTTCTTCGCAGATCTACATAGTTTTCGGGTTAACGTAACGTATTCTGGAGTACTATTGGGTCGGGTTCTGGTATACTGGGCCGTTTAAATACGATTCAATATATATACGACCAAATAAATTATTGAGCTTGTTCACAGCCGGTAATTTTGGAATTCTGTCACTTTGCGAAGTCTTGCACGAACTCCCCTCCCTCTTTCGAATCTTCCGATCTCGTTCTGCAAATCTTCTGATCGCTGTGTCCCAATCTCGCTCTGTTTCAATCCGACTGCTCTGCTTCCACCATTTAACGTGATCACGGGCGTGTGCTTGTAATTTGTCAGAAATGCTTGCAATATAACTTTTTATCAGAGGAGCTCTCTTATAGGGTTTTCTCGTACATTTGTTTGCTCTTCGTCTGTGTGGGCTCATTACTCCTCGTGATAGGCTACTCGATTTCTTTGTTTGAAAGCCATGATGTTCCCTGCTTCTGGTCTACGCACGTACTACGCACTCCCCCGCGATTTCCCTAGTCAAGGGCAGAGTCTGTCTATTGCACTTATCAATAGCTCCTGTCGTTTATTATACCCATGTGTTCTTACTCGAAGATGTTTCGCTTTGTGAGCTGTAAAAGATGTTTGCCTTGTGTTCTATGTCTCTAGGCGTGGGGGTGGAGCGAGTATTTTACAGCCCCTGTCTTGGCTGGTGGGTGTGTCATCTCTGCCTCGTCGAATCAGCTGGCGCTAACCGGCGGCGCGTTCTTGTGGCTGAGCAATGGCGTCGATGACATTCACTGTAACACTTTTTTACTCTCTCGCTACCGCTACCGCGGTGGAGAGAAAGTTATGTAATCCTACGCGAAAAAATGGCGAATTTTTAGTAGAAGAACTCTTTTTACATGACCCTGGTAACTAAAAAGTGGATAAATTCATTTGCTTATTTTCTTTTGTTTGCTTTGAATGAATTGAGGTTCTTAGGAGATTAAGACGACACAACTGCCGTTAGGATATTGAGAAAATACCAGAAAATATCTTCAAATAGTTTTAACATGTTCGTAAATACCACCACTGAACATGTTGCAATGTAAATTATGTATATATTACGTTTTTTACAGAAACTTCATCTGCAATCAAGCCAATTCGCAAATCTCACGTGGGCTACCAGGAAATTCCCGGTTTTGGTTCATACAAGTTGCACGGAATGTCTGTCTCCTGGGATGAAGCTAACAACACCTGTGTTTCTGAAGGTGCACATCTTCTTGTTCTCGACACACAAGAAGAGGCTGACGAAATACAGAAACTCATCAACAAGGTTCCCAAGCCAACTAACTGGTTTCACATTGGCTTCCACGACAAGGCGAATAGGAAAAACTATATAACGGTTTTAGGTAAGTTTCGTTAACTAATACGTCCAAATGTAATGTAGTATGTGGAAAAATCATTCAGAAAAATAGTATAACAAATGGGATCTAATTATTTTCTTGAAGTAAGATTAGTAGATAATATTTTTATTAATAATGGCATTTGAGTTAAAATTATTATACTTGTTAAATAGACACAAAAACCCTTATTTGGAATTGTTATAGAAGATAATTCTTTATAAAAAGCAAATTATTATGTATCATTTCTTGTTCAATTTGACCTGAAACATTGCCAAAAATGCTCCAAATGTTTTAGAAAAATGCCCTAAAAGCGTAGAAAAATGACGTAAAATATTTTACCAAAACCAGAGAAGATGAACAACTCAAGTTGTTGGATGTCATTGAGTAATCGAGACTTCTTCCTTTCGTTGAAGTGAAGTCTTGCAAACATTTGGTTTGGACTGTCCTTCTCCATGGAATCTCTGTCTTTGATTATTCCGAAATTGACTGGCCCGACAATGACGCTGATAGGCGTCACAGGAACCTTAGATCATGGTGGAAAGAGATGGGTGGGCTCCTCCCATGCACCGATTTTTACTCGCTCTGTGCAGCACCAGTTTGGGTTGTGTTCCACGTGACGACAAAACAGGCACTTCGTTGGAAAAGGCAGATCAGATGTTGGCCGCCATTATGCATGGAGAGCGAGAAGTGCTGGGGAACATTTTGAAAGTGGTTTAAAGTGCAAAATTGTGAAAGTAGACCACCTAAAAATAACACAATGAAAGTGCAATTGAAACCAAATTGTAATATTTAAAAAAAGTGCTTATCTGTTACTGTTTCACTGACTTGTAACTGTGATAATTCTGTCATTTAAAAATCTGGCTAACATTATAACGCAAACTGTTGTCTAAAGTTCACTAGCTGAAGTCTGATAGGATGCGCAAGACCCCACCGATCTCATTCCATCATGGCTTAGATTACATACTTACAAATGCCGACATTACAATTTCTGAGCAAAGAAATCGAATAGACTACTGAAAGACTCTGAAGAGAACATTTGTTGCATTTCCTAAATATCATTTGTAGCACGAAGTACCATTAAAATCGATGACATCAGCGAAATATGCTTTTAAAATGATGGGAAATGGTAAAAAATGGCTTATTAGTCGAAATGGACTAAAAATGCAAAAAAATGCCATATGAAAATGAATAATTTAATTTTGCCATAACATAAAATTAATTTTCATACTAAAATGCATTGTTTTAAGTAAAAAGAGAAATAAAGACATTTCATTAAAATCTGCTCACTAATAATGAAATAGTTTGTTGAATTGTTTTACGGGATGGTGAGAGAGGTGAATGATACGACAGTCGTCAGTCTAACAGATTTCGAAATATTTTCGGAAATGGTCTAAAGCCTCGAAATTCAGCAGCAAACTTATCCCCAACATATTACATTACAAAATTTACAAACATTACAAAATTTGTTTCCAAAACTTCTAGGAATGAAATTCTTAGTGTAGTCGGTACCCTGAACACTTTAATTTCAACTTATTTGCATTAATTTACGAACTGATTGCTATAGACATGTGCACCTGAAGTTCTACAGTTATACTATCACCATTTCCGTTAAGTCACATATTTATTACTTCTTTGTGCACATGCAAATTTTCCATCATATATCACATACATCTACTCGTTTATTACTAATTTTTAATTGGCGCTAAAATTGAAAAACAAATTTCAGCCTCCGACAATGTGAGTGACATATATTTTTTAGATTCCCAGGAACTCAGAAACAATTCGAAAACTGCAAATATTTTGTGTTCTTACGCTTACTCTCAAACTACTCGTACGGATTGAATTCTCATATTCAATAATGACCCTGCTGAGGCCATGAGACAAAGCTTTAAAGAAGAATACTTCCCCCAATAAATATTTGCTATTCTTGGTTTGTACAAAATGTTGTGCTAAATGTATGATTATATATCTGCTACATTCGTATTATTTTTATTAAATTTTATTTTATTCTTTCATTGTTATACGAGAGCATTTTATTAGTTCTTAAGCAGCATGCGTGGTACTTAATTTTAACCATTTTGTTTTTGTTCAGCAGCATTTTCACTGCTGAAAGCTCATATTTTTTACTGTTTTGTAGATTATAAATTACTTTATTTTGTTTCATTTGTTCAATGACCGTTGTGCGTGATGGCTGCCAATTGTGTTTGTCTATCACAAGAGCTGCTGCAGTTCTTTGAGTCTATGGACACACGTATATCTAATTCATGTTGGCAGAATTTGAGACTAAGTGAGCTATATTAATGATGTTTATTGGAACAATGGAGAATGTAAATGGATTGTGATCCTGTTTTAGGGAAGCCTCTACTTTCAACCAACTACAACAAGTGGAGTCCAGGAGAACCACATCAAACAGGAGAACTATGTGGAGGAATATCGAAAGCCCTCGGCCTCGTAGACATATCTTGCACTAACCATCCCGTTATGTTTATTTGCGAAGAATTTTGAAAATGTTTATATATTGTATGATTTCTTGTTTAAAATGTATATAATATTATTATTATTATTATTTAAAGTCATGTTTCACTTTGTAGTATTGTCATTGAGATATTGTTCACATTAGCAGAGAACGATGCAAGTTCGAATAAAATAGCAACAATTATTTTGAAAGGGCGTTAAGTCAAAAAATGAACACATTTCAGTAACTTGAAGAAAATTCATGGAAAACAACTAAAAGAGTACATAATTTAAATTGCGGTGAACTATGGAGAGCCATTATATGGTACATAATTAGTAGTAATTTTCATAACTGACAATTTAAACAGAAATTTCTGTCTTTTTTACTGTCTCAAAATGAATATAGCGCATGTTTTGCTGTAACTATTGCAAATAAAACGTCTACAATTAATACTACTACTCTTGGCCAGTGCTGTGTACTAATCGCGCAAGTTTTCTTGATATTCCACAGCGGGGGTGCGGGGAGAGGAGGGCTCCGGCTACGTCACAGCTTAAAAGGACGTACCAACTGTTGAAATGAACATAGCGCGCCAAAGCGTGGAATAAACTTACGTGAATGACAGCAATTACTTCGAGTCATCGAAATAGCTATCATGTTCACTTTCACTGGCCGCGTCATCAGCAACATTCACTATAATGTCGTCGATGGCTATTTCTAAAATTCCATCTTTTTGCCAATATTCATCTTCACACTTCAGGATGTGATTGCAAAAATGTGCAGATGTGACTGCAGATGTGACAGTGGAGAATGCATGATTTGTGAGATCACGAAGGTGTTGAATTGACATGTTACCAGAGACATGTTCCCTAAACACTTTTAATTTTAGCCCATGCTAACTCTATGGGATTCAATTCGCAATTGTAGGGTGGAAGACGAATAACAGTCCCTTTCAGAAGCCATTTTGTCAATTACGTAAACCTTCTTGTTTGGTTTATTAGCTTGTATTAGATCAAACAAAATACTTTTGCGTTGATGGGGATCACAATCAATACCTCTCTTCCGTAACCAATCTATCATTGTTAATTTGGTGTCGTATCTCGACGGGACTCTTTCAGCTTGTCTAGAATGGTTAGGGGCATTATCCATGACTATGACGGATGCGGGTGGTAAATTTGGGAGTAATTACGTAATAAACCAGTTTTCGAAATTGATAGAATTCATTTGTCCGTGGTAATCCCCTTGTGATGTGTTTGCTTCCATTATTAGAGTAGCATTTGCGACAAAACCATTTTGAGAACCTGCACTAACTATAATAAGTCGCATGGTGGAAATAACATATCCATGGTGGAAATATTTCCACCATGATAAGTCGCTTTGCAGAACTGTCCCACGAAGTCACTCCTAAAATATCGTTCTCCTTTTGCCAGCATTTTCCTATCGTCATATTATTGTCTATCACTTTCACTATGAATAAGAGAACTTGTCCTCCCTTACAACTAAATCATCATGATCTACCGCAAGAAACCACTGTCAAATACCTAGGCGTACACCTAGACAGAAAACTCACATGGAAATCACATATTCTACACAAACGCAAGGAACTACAAATAAAATACGAACAACTATACTGGTTACTAGGAAGAAAATCTGTGCTGGCTACAGACAATAAACGTTGAATATACAAGTTATTCTTGAAACCAATCTGGACATACTGTATACAGCTCTGGGGCTCAACCTGCAGGTCAAATATTCAAACCATACAGAGATTCCAATCCAAGGTTCTGAGAGACATTGCTAGTGCTCCCTGGTACGTCCGAAACGATGTGCTACATATTGGTTTTAACATGCCAACAGTACAACAAGAAATTAAAACTTTTAGCCATAAATATGTCAGCAAACTATAAAACCATAATAATGTACTAGCCATAAACTTACCGGACAATAGTTTAGAAGTCAAAAGACTGAAAAAGTTCAAACCATTGGATTTACCAAATAGATTTTAAAATGACAATAGTGATAATACTGTAATAAAATCAACACCAAATGTTTTGTCAACATTACAAGTGTGTAATATGATAAAGGAAGATCACCAGTGGGTGACCTTTCTATACAAGTTTGTAATTTATAACAGCATATTTACTTATTGTTCAGAATTGAAGAGATTGTAAATTTACAGATTTAAATAAAAATAAAATAAAAAAGAATATTGTCTATCCACGATTCATCTAAATAAACCTCCCTTCCTCTCTAAGATGCTTCATTCTTACCAGGTACCGAGATCTCCAATCCACAATATCACGTCTTTCGTAAAGTTGTGGCCCTGCTTACGGAGGTTAAAGGCCCTGCTTACGGAGGTTCGTGTATTTATGTAAGAAATAATATTGATTTTACCTTCTTGTCAGAATTCAATTTATATGCAGTTGAAAAAGTTTTTGAAATAATAGTTGTACATCTTACTACGCTCAAAATTATTTTACTTTGCATCTACAGACCTCCAACAAAGCAAGCTTTAGATTATTTCAATTTCGTAGAAAATCTAGAGATAACTCTGAACAAAATTAGTAATCTCTCTTTTAAATCCATTGTTGTATGTGGAGATTTCAATATTGATTTTCTGAGCGAATCCCACGAAAAAGAGCAGTTTCTCAATTTAATTCATTCTTTTAAATTAGATATTACAGTGAACGTACCTACACGGAATACTCTTAAATCACAAACAGCAATAGATCAAATTATAATTAACAAAACCACAATTAGATATGAAATAACGAATAATCTAGGTTACAGTGACCACGATGCACAAATTCTTCCAATTACTAATAACATGAATACTGACACAATAAATAAAACACGCATGTGCAGAGCATTTACTACAGTTAACATAAAGTTATTTACGGACTACTTGCTGAAAGAATCATGGGAGGCAGTTTATAACGCTATTGACACAAATGAAAAATATAATTTATTTTTCTCAAAGCTTTCATTTCTCTTTAACGCATGCTCCCCTATTAAAAAGAGAAAATTAAACATTTCACGAAAAAGAAATACTTGGATCACAAAGGGAATTAGAACATCGTGCGTATGCCATTATACACCCGTTAACTCACATATTTAATGCATCTTTATGCACTGGAACGTTTCCAGATATTTTCAAAACAGCTAAAATTAAGCCGCTTTTCAAAAAAGGCTACAAAAATGAAATTCAAAATTATCGGCCCATTTCTCTTCTATCAGTTTTTCAAAAATATTAGAGAGACTTTTTTACGTACGAATGGAAACCTTTCTCACTAAACACGACGCGCTTTCAGATTGCCAACATGGATTTAGAAAATCAAAATCAACGGAAACAGCTATATTTTCTTTTCTTAAAGATGTCGCCTCATCATTAGATCAAAACGAGGCACCTATTGGATTATTTTTAGATCTCTCAAAAGCTTTTGACGTCATTGATCATGACATTTTACTTTCAAAATTACCTTCATATGGAATTCGTGGTATTGCTCTAGATTGGTTATGTTCGTACCTTAAACAACGATCTCAGAGTTGAAATACCTTACTGGAATGATGGAACATTACGTACGCACCTTTCCGACTCTTTGCCCATTGCATGTGGAGTTCCTCAAGGATCGATTTTAGGCCCTATTCTGTTCCTACTTTACGTAAACGATATGCCCTCGACGATTCGAAACGGAAGAACGGTTCTCTTTGCGGATGATACGAACATCCTTTGCAATAAAGAAACCGTAAATAGTACAATATCAGATGTTTCAAATTGGCTCCGAAATAACAAATTAATAGTAAACGAAAAGAAAACGGTTTTAATGCAGTTTTCCATTTCAAATAAACAATTCTGTGCTCCATTGAAAATGAACAGTGTACCATTGACTGATGTTAAGGCAACAAAATTTTTAGGTCTCTCAATTCAGTCAAACCTTAAATGGAACGTCCATTTAAATGAATTGAACACAAAATTAAGTTCATTATGCTACGCGTTCAGAATTCTTGCAAATTCAGTCAGCCTTCATACTGCTCGTTGTGTATACTTCGCGAATGTTCATTCCCGCCTGAGATATGGCATAATATTCTGGGGAAATACATCTTATAGCTCCCAGACTTTTAGATTACAAAAACGAATTGTACGAATAATAACCAAATCCCACCCACGTGATTCATGTAAGCCTCTCTTCATTAATCTAGGAATTCTACCATTACCGTGTCTTTTTATTTACGAATCAGTGGTTCTTGTAAAAAATGACTTGCTTAAGGGCGGGAATACATTTTCAGAAAATGCTGAAGTCTATTACTATAACACTTGACGTAGAAATCATATTCATCAGGTGACAGTATCAACAGCTCAATACAAAACATTCACATACAATACATGTACATTATTTTACAACACTTTGCCAGATGACATTAAACGATTAAATTCAATAGAAAAGTTTAAATCCCGAGTGAAATCGTTTCTGCTGCATAACTGTTTCTATACAATTAGAGACTATACTGAGCATCACAAGAAAAGTAACATTAATTTTAACAATGATACATAATGCATTAATTACCATTTGGACTGTATAAATGAGTATAAACAACCTGTAACAACTATTATAACACAGCTTCCGGGTCAAATGACCCCCATCTCGATCAGGTTTTTTGTCCAGTTTCCCTGATCCATTGAGCAAATGCTGAGATGGCCCCTTGTTTTGCTTCTGGACATAAATGTAACTTCATTTTCTGTGCACGTCTTTTATAATTCAGTGGGAAATACAATTATTCAAATTATCGTTTCCATGTTGTCGCGGCAGGAAGTAATAAGAGCCAAAATTTATTGCTTATTTATCCTTGAAAATAGATTTTATTACATGGGAGTTTTTTTTGTTTGTTTTTTTCTCCCTTTCAAAATTCAAAATTTATTGCTTGTTTATCCTTGAAAATAGATTTTATTACATGGGATTTTTTTGTTTTTTTTCTCCCTTTCAAAATTCAAAATTTAAGTAATATATGACTTAGTGTAGGGATCACAGAATTTTGAAAATGTGCACACAAATCACTTTTCCCCATATCACGTCATACGCAGTTTTTAACTGTTTTTTTGACGTAAAATAAATAAATAAAATAAATAAATAAATAAATGTAAGGAAGTAAATCAATCGGGCAAAAATAATTATCACTGAATCGTTTTAAAATTGAGGAAATCAAATATCATCAGAATAACATTTAATTTAAGTTCATCCCAACAGATAATAAGGAAAGGTTATAAAATAATTTAACTTAAGTTTTAATAAAAGAATCTTGTCGAAAACATTAGCATGATTATAAATAAGTTTACATGAAATTCAGCGTTATAAATTACTACGACGGGATCGAAAGTAAATAAGTGCATTAAACGCTGTCATCAATATTCCAAAATAGAGCCAAATATGTTTCAGTGAATATAATAAAAGAGCTTCATTACAAAGGCCATGAAAGTGGAAACTTGTATATTACAAAATAAATTGAATATCTTGACCAAGGAAGCTTATTAACGAACATATTTACTGAGTTCTTTTCAATACCAGGTGGATGAGCCCATGTGAAGCTTGTTACAGACGTTTTGTGTACGATATGCCTGAAGAATCATGCTAGGTGACCCGCTTAGCGGTTAATTTGTCTCAGCAGTATATTACTGATGAATATGCTTCCGAGCCATTGATCGCTGCAGGTAAAATGCACAGAACTCTAAGCTTGTTTCATTTAAACCAATATAATAAAACCAAAAGAAATTTAATTTAAGTTGGTAATAATGTTGACAGGAAGACAAGGAAAGTTTAAAATTCTTAGAATATTATTATTTTAATTACTAACACGTACGAAAATAACAAAGATGAAAACCTTTCATTGAGTACATTGAGATAATAGTGCAGTGATGAAAATTTAGTTTACTAAAGTATATTTGTAAATCAGTATTTGACGTACATAAGAGTTTTTCTTACCGTTACACGACTTTACTCTGAATAAGAGAAGTGTTAGGTACTCAATGATTTAATTTTATTTATAAAATTAAATGCATCGTTCCGCCCGGTCCCGCCCTGCGAGGTCGGTCTCGTCCCAAGAACACGTCGCCCCATTCTCAACCTCACTGTTCCTGTTCTTTGGCTCGACTGCCCGCTACGGGCAGCGTAACCCAGCCTCTCGGCCATGCGATTAGGGGTTAGCACGATGGTTAGCACGAAGACATCCCTTCACCATACACAGTGCTCTTCATAACCTTGGGGTGGGCTTTCTCATCGTTACACAGCAATAGATACTATAACATTTGTACGGTAAGCGCACAGGTATAATTTGCCTCGACCGGGAATCGAACCCGGGGTTGCGCCGAGAAAAGTGAGCACGCGAACCAACGAGCCTCTGAGAGAAGCCAGTCAGCCCCACTACCGTCTCTTTTTTTGTATACGAGTACTCTCAAAATAACCTGGAAGCTAATAAAATAATTTGAAATTCAATAATAACGACGTTGGAGATTTGAAGATAATGGATATTTTTAAATGGCAGGTTCAGTTTTGATAGTCGATTAATTTCAAAATTCCTTTCCTTTATTTCTATTTCTTCAACTTTAGAAATGATATATTTGTTTTTCGAGAAGTTCTGTGTACAAATATAAAATATTCATTTTGGTTCAAATTTTTTAAATGGAAAACTAAATAGTTAAATATTTTCTAGTGGAATGCTATATTAAGAAAATATTTCTTTTCAATAATGAAAAAAGGTAGATTCTATTTATTCACATTTGTTTTATTATTATATTTTTTTCCTCGACATTTTGAGACCTAAGATTCAGCGTCATCTTTACGAATTGGAATTTACTGGTGTTCACGGGGAAACAGAATAACTTCAAAAATAAGCTCTTAAGTGAATTTGAAGCATATTTTGTCTAATAAACTCCTTCAAGCACTTGAAGGTCTATTTGAAAAAATGCAATCTATGCAAAAATTTCCATTTCAGAAACATATAATACTCTAGAAATAAATACATTTTTCATTATTTATAAAATCAAAGATTACGTTTGTTTACAAAGAAACATTAACAATGAAATAAAAAAAGCAATTGAATTGTTTAAAACGAGTCTTTGGAAGCACTGGATTTTAAGTCTTCTTTGGCGCGACTTTAAATTGTCGCTGGTGTACACAGACAAAAGATGTTCAAAATGTCATCATCCTCTGATACACAACTCTGTCCGTTATAATACGGAAGCCGTTACCGATGGCAATATTTCCCGGTTCTTCCTGATTTCTTCAAAAACATCAGAAATACGCATTGCGAGTGCAGCTCTATTGTCAAATTGTTGCGTGTTCACTCTTTACAGGATTCCAAAGATAACTAGAGGAGCTACAACGGTACATAATTTCTCGCATTATTTCTAAATTTGCAATTTTCGAAAATTAAAAGAGTTCAACGAAAATGGAACCCGCGCCATTCTTCTATTCGTGGAAGAAACAAAAAATTGGAACGGTTTAAGAGGAAAACGTTTTTATAAACTGCATCATTTCAAGCCAAAATTACGCGAAAACCCTTGTTAAAAACAACTGAAGATGACGTTTATTTAAAGACCTGATGTTCTGCAACAGATTTGTTTAAGGCAAAAATATGTATATCCAGTTTTTTAGTTTAGAAAAGTTAACTTTTGCAATTTTTGCAAATACAGACAGTTTACGAGTTTGAGACTAGCGCCATATTTTTACCGTCCCGTGATACATACGAAGAAAAAGTTTAAAGAAATACGTGGTGCCGTTTTAAAGAAAAAAATGTTAAAAGATTAAAATTGCCAATATTTGACGCAAAATTACACGAAAACGACTCAGTTTTCGAAAAACTGTCCACGACTTTACTTCAAGATCTGTCTGTAAGGAACATATTTCATTACAAACAAATCTTCAATATTATTGATGTAGGAAGACGCTCCCAACAATTGCACTTTTGTAATTCTCGAAAAATCTGCAATTTCAACAAACATGAGACCTGGGCCATTCTCCTAATCTCCTTTTACCCTATCCCAGGAAAAAGTTTAATGAAAAAATTTGGAGCCATTTTTGAGAAACGTTTGAAAAGGTTTTTGAGGCTTCATGTACCCATAAGAATCTAAATAAAACTTTAACGGAAAGCTAATTATGCATTTTGAATTTTAATGTTTGAACTCGTAGTGGAACGATATAATAGTGTTATTCTTATTATTTTCATAGTTTAACGTTCAGTTACAATAACGAGTAAGTAACTGCAACGCGGGATTTGTGATTCAAAACTTTGATGACCTCTGTCCCAGCTATACAAATACATCAAACAACCTACAGAATCAGGGCAACAGGAAACAGTGATCTTTTATAGTGAATTTTTCTGACAACAGGGGAACCACTAAATCACCAACATCATGATTGATTCCACCACGAAAAAATCATACGCAACTGCATCCTCAACAGATATATTCCCCACAAAGGAACAATCAATTGTTGTTGAAGCTAAAGACGGAATATCAGTGAAAGAATATACTTCAACTGTAGCAGGTATTGTTCACCCTAGAAATATAAAATTTGTTTCTCGTATTTCGAACAATAGAATCTGTATTTTTTATCAGAAGAAGCAGAAAATTTATAGATAAGCTCAAAACAATTCAAATTAATGATCAAGAACTAAATGTAAGACCTCTAATTAATAAACATATTAGTAATAATCTCTAACGTATTTCCCATCATTCCTCATAATCTAATTGCAGAACAACTTGAAAAACGCAATATTCAAATGACCACAAACATATCTTTCTTAAAAGCAGGAATAAATGATCCCGGTTTTCAACACATTCTGAGCTTCCAAAGACAAGTATATGTTGATCCGATCTCTATTGAGAAACTTCCGGATTCTATGTTAATCTACTATCAAGAAACAACTTACATAATTTTTTATCCACTGAAAACATTAGTTTTGGTTGGTTATTTTTGATTGGTTATCGTTGAAAATTATCACTCTGTACCACATTTAAAATGTTTCTCAACACTTCTCGCTCTCCATACAACATGGCGGCCAGCGTCTGGTCTCACTTTTCAAACGAAGTTCTCGTGCTATGGTCACGTGGTTCGTGACGCAAACTGGTGATGCGCAGAACCAGCTAAAATCGATGCCATGGAGGAACCCACTCATGTATTTCCACCATGGGCAAGAACACGATGGTTGCGCACCCCTCATGGCGGGAAATCCGAATTCTAACGAGGGGGCGAGAAGAGACCACGGGATGCATCACGCTGCTCCATGCCGTACTAGAGCAGCACAATAAAGAAAAAGTTCTTCTAAATATACAGGAGCTAGTACGGATCATGCCTCCCTCGGTGGCTCGTTGGTGCTCGCTTTCCACGGCACATCGTCGGGTTCGATTCCCGGTCGAGGCAAATTAAACCTGCGTGCTTTCCTCACAAATGTCCCAGTATCTATTGCTGTGTGACGATGAGAAAGCCCACCCTAAGGTTATGAAGGCCAGTATATACGGTGAATGGATGTCTTCGTGCTAACCACCCGAACCCCTTATCCCATGACCGAAAGGCTGGGTCACCGCTGGTCCGCCAAGCCCCGTAGCGGGCTGTCAAGCCATAGAACTGAAACGGATGATGCAGAACACGATATCTAAAAAACCGAGATGACATTTAAACTCGGACTACTACAGCTACAAAAGTTGATCGAAAACACCTAGTAACAGAGAAAAAAGTGGAAAAAGCACCTCGAAGTCGACTGCACCGACCCGCAAGATTCTCGGGGCAACAAAGCCACCGTTTTCCAGCTCAACGCGAAAGAAGCCATATCCGACGCTCGCCGATACTTGGAGTGGTGCATAATGTACATTTGCTATCAAAGCTTTTACAAGAACAATAGTGTGGAGTGTGTACGTACATAATTTTTCCATCATTTTAATCTAGGACGCCAAAATCGTAATCCATCAGCACATGCAATTAAAATATGGATCGAATATTCTGGGTCGGCAATGAATAGGAAACCTCTAAGTCGTGTGCGAACCGTTTGTTCACCAAAAAATATTCAAGCTGTTTGAACTGCTGTCATAAGAATACTGTCACACCGGTCGGCCATCGTTACTCAGCATATTTACAGTTTCATAGTTCAAGTGTTCGAAGAACATTACTTCAGAACTTGCCATCCGTAGTTATCCGTACACGTTACAGGTCGTTGAGGAACTGAAACACAAAAATCCATGCGACGACAATTCTGTAAATTAATTTTAAAAAATAAATTGTACAATATGAATTCTAAAATGGCATTATTTTTTCCATTAAATGACGTAAACATTTTTGAAAATTAGTTTTCATGAAATTATTTACTTTTCAAAATTTCTTTCAAACAATCTTTCTTAAAAGCAGGAATAAATGATCCCGGTTTTCAACACATTCTGAGCTTCCAAAGACAAGTATATGTTGATCCGATCTCTATTGAGAAACTTCCGGATTCTATGTTAATCTACTATCAAGAAACAACTTACATAATTTTTTATCCACTGAAAACATATCTGGTTTTCTTCGTAAACAAAGTCATGTAGCTAGACACTGCCTTTCTAACCTCAATACAAACGAATCCGAAGAACAACTAAACTTATCTAATGATCAACAAGATATTCAAACAACACAGACACATCCTGGTAGCCATAATAATATAGATTCTTCCCTTAAACTTCTTCCAGGTAGTAAAAGACTACATGCATCTGACTCTCCTTCGCTTTCCCAAGATATGAGTAAATTAAGTGAAATTTCAAAATCTCCTGAAATATTGAAGATTTTATTATAAATCCAAGGAAAAAGTAAGAAACATGGATAACAACCCCA
Organism: Teleogryllus occipitalis; assembly: GCA_011170035.1. Lineage (NCBI taxonomy): Eukaryota > Metazoa > Arthropoda > Insecta > Orthoptera > Gryllidae > Teleogryllus > Teleogryllus occipitalis. Next base: position 394,468 of record BLKR01000465.1, on the reverse strand, counting down.
ATTATGTAGATGATCACACCACTCTAAAACTGTTGAGGAACTAATAGATCAAATCAAAAAACATATTGAATCAAACTTAGAAATGTATCCACTAAATTATGAACAATTCAAACGTTTCTTAGAAAATACCTTTGGATCCAATTACCCAATTATAATCGCTAAAGATAATACAATCGATATCACTTCTCTCATCAAAATGATAACTGAAATCTATCTCCTTCTCATAGGAAGATCAGTTAAATCCAGAATCACAAGAATTAAAAATAAACTCAAAAAAAAATTTGAACAAGAATCTCTGAATTAGATATGTCCCTTTCTGATAGTGAATAATAAATTTATAAACAATACGTATATTTATAAGAGCACTATTATACTGACGAATAATATTTCTGAAGTTTTTGATGTGTCATCTCCCATAAGCAACTGTTTGATTTCTTGCGGCATATTGCTCGAAGGTAAACTTATTTTTCCATTTAAGCAACACAGAGTAAACTGGTTTGCAGAATTTTTCTCACATGGGAAGTACAAATCAGAACAAAACTGACATTTCATAGACAACGATCCAACAGAAAACGAAATGACCTCACTATCACGACATCTACGCTGACTTTCTCTTTCCCTGCGCAAACTTAACGTACGATTGCGTCTTTTGGGGTGCGTGGGCAACGATTCGAAATTCGACATAACATATTGACAACTTCACTACTTAAGTACAACCGAGCAAAACCCACTGTCCGAATGTTCTCTACAAAATACACAACAAAAGCAAATACATGCAAACTGTCAACGTCACAATGCTATTATTACACTGAAACAAAACCTTGACGAATTGTAAACAAATCTCAACAATCAAAACAAAACATCGAGCAGAGCCACCATGAAGCAGCGTGGACTCACATGTATCGACTCATATATATATATATATATATATATATATATATATATATATATATTGAAACAGGAACCCTTTGGAAGAAAACAATTGACTATTGATAAACGTACTATTAGAGAACGATTTAGTTAATTAAATAATTTACACCGTAAATGTTGGTGAAACAACACTAACAGTATCTGATAACACATCTAGAGATCACATTCTTTCATTTAAAGGTAAAAATACTACAATCGGTTTAGTAGAAGCTCTAAACGAAGCCATGGCAGAATACCTTATTTTTTTAAATATATAGATTGAGACTATGACCTAAAACTTTTATATTATTAGGTAATTTTAACAGTCATAATCCTATAAGTACGTTTGTTTTCTCTGCTAGTTCCCCCCAAATCATGAAAATACACTTAAGTATTGGTCCTGATGGCGATCACTGAATTCTTGAGTGCGCTTGTTAGGGCCTGCCCGGGAATACTCATGCATCCATTAACGTGTTCTCCGATTCCTCCACATTCTTTTATTTCATTTGTCATCCAGCTATTGTCTGTGTGGTTCAAAATTATTACAAAACCTGCAAGAAAGTATATAAATCTGCCCGACAGTTTCTGTTTCATATATGGAGAACTCATGGTGAAAAAGCAGCAGTTCATTATCATGGATTTTGTTAAGATAAGTTATTTAGTTTATTTTAAATTAGAACTTTGTTATCAGAAAAGTTTGTCTCCTCATGTAAGTAAATAATGTAAAATATTAAATACCCTTGTTTCCTATGTTTATATCACAGTAGAAGCCGACATAATTATAGGATGGAAAACAAAAATCGGCTACCTACACTAGTTGTTGAAGAAAAGAATGTCATCAGAGGAACATTGATACTTCTTGATCAGGGTTTATTGCCCCCTTTACATATAAAATTGGGAATAATGAAGCAATTTTTAAGACATTTCCCAACTATAGCGAATGCGTCAAGTACTTGTGATCGAAGTTTCCATGGTATATCCATGGTGGAAATAACATTTCCACCATGGGTATAACATAATATTTCCACCATGGGTATATCGGAGGCAATACTAAAAGAGACAGTTTATCTTGCGATATTAGAAAAGACTTCTACAAGGATTCCGACTCAAACAAAGACTTCAACAGTTCAAAGATTCCAACTAAAAAATTAGCGTGTGTTTCCTTTTCTGTGGTCATGAAAACTTTGTGGGAAACCAAAAGAACCCAAATCACAACGAAATGGCGGAAACAATGTTGAAAGCATTCGAAAAGCTTGGTTGCTTCACGAGCTCAAAATTCCATTTTCTCAGCTCACACTTTGACTATTTTCTTGAAACTTTGGGAGCAGTGAGTAAAGAGAAAGGAGAAAAAAAGGATTTTTATCAACATATAAAAGAAATGGAAAGAAGGTATCAAGGGCAACGGTTTTACGATGATGTCTGACTGCTGCTGAATGTTGTACATGGATCTTCCTAAAGGAGGAAAAGCTAAAAAAGAAGTTTGGAGTTAAAAAAGAATTTTACAATCCGACTAATTGTGGTGTTAATTTTGTCGTCATCTATGCAAACGAGTTAATATTTTTTAGTAAATAAAACATTTGCTTTTACGCACTGTTTTAAACGATGAATATGCATTTGTTCAAAATCCTGACATTTCAGGACAAAACGTTAGTCATTTCTGGATTCAGAGCTCCAGAAAACATAAGAATCAGTCATCTAAACTGAAACAGCTGGCCAATTTTTTTTTCAGACTTGTGTTATCTTCCTTATGAAATGATTAGATCCCCAGAGGTCTATCCATCTAGGATAGAGGTCTATCCATCTCTTTCTTAAGATACCACTGTCATGTCAGTGTTAGAGATAGGTGACCAGAGGTCCCGTATTAGTCAACAGAGTCCCTTTGTTTGAGGATCTGTCTCGTATTTTTTGAAAGGAAAACGGGGCGCCAAAATGTGTCTCTATAACAATGACTAATTGGCATAATGTGCCGCCAACTAGTTTAAATTTATCATAATGTATTCCGTTGGGTTTGTATCAGTTTATAAAAAATAAGCGCGAGTGGATCATAGAGTAGGTATTCTCAAAATGGCAACATTCCTTTTCATTTGGTGGAGGCTCCTATTGACAAAGAAACACACTCACATGCAAAGAAATTGCACGTTACACGAACAATTAAGGTCAGTTTACAATACTGATGAGCTTGGCGTAAAGCAGCTGTAAGGAGAGGGGCAGAATTTGTTCCCACAATTCCAGAAACTAATCCATTCGTGGAAAGGCTGTTTTACTTAATAAATTCTCTACGAAATGAGGAAAGGAAACATTTATCTGTCGAGACTGTCTGAGCAATGATTATTGTTAAGATACACTTCCTTGAAAAATTATGTGTTGAATTCCAAGATTACGTTGCAAATAATGTAACACTTTTACAAAAAGTAATTTCTACAAATAAATACTTGAAATAAATTTAAAATTGCGGACTTGGTTTCTTTGTATTCATGTTATTCATTTCCTTTAACGTTTAAAAAGTATAGTTTACTACATGTGTAATGTTGCTTTTCGTTTTGTGGACGTGTCCCGTTTTTTGTGAAGAAAAAAAATCACAATATCCTTTTTTTTTTTTTTAATCTGGTTATCTTATGCGTCAGTGTACGTGCTCTTTTGAAACATTTATTTATCCATTTTTTTCCAACTAAGATACAATGAAGCAATCGCCATAAAAATACAAAGTAATAAACAATGGTATTAGTATTGAGAAAAACAAACCAAGAGTTGATAACCCCATTATATTAAGAGTTGACATTTCATTATCTCTTTTAAACACGGTATATAAAGGAAGTCACTACGTCAATGATACGTTGACGGCAATGAATTCCAGAATGATAAGGTATGTATTCTTTTTATTTATTTACATTTTCAGATTATTTATAGACAGCTATCGTGGAAAAAACAATGAAACGTATTATACTATAAGGACTCTACTTGGAGACGGATTGTCATATCAATGGTGAGCAAATTTTCCACAAAAGAATTTCTATTCAGCATTCAATAGAATCCAAATATACATGAAACTAAGCCATCAACATTTTTCTGGGACATTGTCAGAAGCTCGCTCCTCCGGTCGAGCTAGTCCGCTCTAACGCACACTGGGGAAAACCCCGTAAAGCTGGCCAAAAGTCCGAAACACGAATCTATATATTTAAAAAATAAGGTATTCTGCCCTGGCTTCGTTTAGAGCTCCAACCGAACCGATTGTAGTATTTTTTTCTTTAAATGAAAGAATGTGATCCCTAGATGTGTTATCAGATATTGTTTGTGTTGATTCACTAACATTTACGGTGTAAATTAATTAATTAAATCATTCTTTAATAGTACGCTTATCAATAGTCAATTTTTTTCCAGAGTGGCTGCTTCATGGTGGCGCTGCTTGATGCTTTGTTTTGATTGTTGAGATTTGTTTACAATTATCAAGGTTTTATTTCAGTGTAATTATTGCATTGTGGTGTTGACAGTTTGCGTGTATTTGCTTTTCTGGTGTATTTTGTAGAGAACATCGTAACAGTGGGTTTTGCTCGGTTGTACTGAAGTAGTGAAGTTGTTCACAGGTTATGTCTAATTCTGAATCGTTGCCCACGCGCCCCAAAAGACGCAATCGTACATTAACTGGACTCAGAAAGAGAAAGTCAGCGTAGGTGTCGTGATAGTGAGGTCATTTTGTTTTCTGTTGGGTCGTTGTCTATGAAATATCAGTTTGTTCTGATTTGTACTTTCCATGCGAGAGAAGTTCATCAGTTCGTCAGTTCATTAAAAATTCATATTTCCGGGATTGACGTAGGAAGGTTTGTTGTTATCACTGGAAAGCACTTATTAAAAGGATCTTGGTAGGTATTAAATTAAATAATTGTTAGTTTCACAGAATTTACGATAATTTCTGTAGTCTTCGATAGTTGTAAAGAAGATTTTGATTTAATTATTGCGAGATTTAGTAGAGAATTCACTATGCACAAGTGTGGTGACGTCTTGAATTAATAATTGACAGTTCTTTTCAATAACAGAAATCGGCGGTATCTTGACTTCTGGTGAATTTTGATGTACATTTTCAGTTTCAGAAACTTCATTTAAAATTTCGTGACGAGAACGCGTAGGCACGGAGTACGTGGCTCGTGGTGACCTCATACGTTTTGCCGGATTTGATGTTTGAAAATTTTGTTGATGCGACGTGGTGTTGTTCCAGAGGTCTCTAAATACTCGCTGAGATTGATCACTGTTTGGTATTTCTTCCACGATGAGAGAAGCTTGAGGTAACTCATTGGAAGTTGACTGGCGAGAAGAATTTTGAAGATATTGAAAATCCATATTTCGCGAGTATTGAAAGTTTATGTTGTTTTCTGGTGTAGCAGCTTCATTGAAATTTTGATAATTTCCATTCTGCAAGAGAGGATCTTGAGGCAATTCAATGGAAGATGTCTGGTAGAAAGAATTTGGATGATATTGAAGGTTCATGTTTTGTGATATAGAATGTTAAGAGCTCATGTCGTAGGGTGTAGCAACTTCATTATAGTTTTGACTATTGCCATTATGCATGGTATTGTGGGTCTAGTTATGACACTTGTACAATGTTTTTTAAACAACCTCTTAAAAAAACGAAAAAAACTTTTTTGCGTATTTTAGCGCTGTGGTGTTAGTGGGTAGACGGAGAATAAAACCGACGGCATCTAAGAAGATCTATGTAGATGGTGTTGATTAAACCAGTACCCAGAGACAATTTTCGCTCCTCGCCGCCATAATTTTCTTCCATGAAGATGGTATCACTTATCTTATACAAAATACATGTGCAACAAGTTAATCACCCAAGTATCTAGGAATACATCAATTACTCATGTATCTAAGAATACAGGAAGATGGCATGACCACAAACTTGAAGCCACCAGAAGAAACGATCTGCCATATTCCTTTGTCCAAAACGCTTGTATGCGTCCTCTGGTTGAGGTTTGTTATTTGTCACGTAAAGAAAGATGCCTACATATCTATTAAAGATAGAATACGAAATTCGTTTATTAGAAGAAAAAGTGACATTCTAGATGCGGCAGAACAAGCAATGTGTATTAAATGGAAATGGGCTGGACACTTGAGACTCGAGCACCAAAGATGGACCCCTGCTGCAACAGTATGAGACCCGCGAGTGGGTTGGAGACAAGGCCGGCAGGAAACTAGATGGTCTGACTACTTCAAGAAGGCAGTAGGTGTAGAGTGGACTAGAGTGGCGAAAGATCGTGAATAGTGGAAAAGATAATTAAAATTTTCTTGTTACCTTTATATACTACCAATCATCGTCACCTGAAGATCCGTTCAAGTGATGTGAATCCTCCCAGCCCTAAGTGGAAAGCCTTTGCCCTACAAACGGATGTACAGGCTTATAATAATAATAATAATAATAATAATAATAATAATAATAATAATAATAATAATAATAGTTTTTAATATTTAAAAGTCTTGAACAGATTAACAAACTTTCATGTCAGTTCGTCATTTTACTTGTGTGGCTTATTGCTAGTGGATTTTCTTGAGTTTTCTCTTCATACAAAGGAGGAGAGCACTGTAAATTAGTTGTGCGAAAAGACAACTGGTAGCCTAGTATATACAGCAAGTTATGCTCTGTTCATTTTCAAGAAGAGAATTTTGTTAGAACTTCCTTATGATACGTGAAATCGTAGGCTTCCGCAGCCAGAGTCATCTAAATGATCCTGTCTGTCTGGGTGACGCCGTGTCTAAGCATGTGTTGCCGCTGTTTCGACCTTTTTTCGTGGTCTTCCAAGGACCAGCCCTGAGGAAGACCACGAAAAGATGGTTGAAACGTCGGCAACACAGCCTTCGACGCGGCGTCACCCGGACAGCCAAGATAATTCCTTATGATACGTAGACCTTCGTTTGTGGAAACTCGCAGTTCTAACAATTATAGCAGCTTTTCTACCACACCTAAGAGAAATGAATTGTGAATGAATAATTATTCACTGAAAATGTCTGAGACTGGATAACGAAATTATTGTTTTTGTCATCTTCTGCAAAGAAACCACAACGTTTCTCGCAATGTTTACATTAATTGTATTCCTAGCTCATATACATACTCCAAACTTTAGGACACTTATCTCTTGACTTCAGATAAGAGTACTTCATGATTATGTAAGGAAATGATACAATAAAAAGTAACAGTACAGCACAGTAAGACAATGTGCTTTTTTTAATCATATAGTTTAGTAGTCAGACCTCGAATATTAAGAGAACACAACTTCTAAGAATATTTCGTAATAATTTGTACATCACATGCTTCTTCAGAATCTTAATAGTGTTAAGTTTTTATTTATTTGCATACTTTTTCAGAGATATCCTGTGAGAAATCTCAAGAGAGAATAAACACAGTAATGTAGTATTCTTGACATTTAAGTTTGATATTATTTTGTTTTTTACACACCGAAAATACTTTACAGTGAGCCCACAATCAGTAATAAAGCTTCTCCGTTTTAGTTATTATACTCTTCAATATTACGAAGATAAATAAATTCCATTGAAAAATGGATACCACATATCGTTTGACAGACGTGTTTTGGGCACAGCATTATCGCGGACTGGCTTCACTTGCGTGACACGGTAGAAGCTGGTAATGCCATCTCCATGTATTCATAGCTCCATGCAATTAGTGATCCTGCTTTGAAATTATTCTTAAATGAAATGTTTCATCCGTATTTTCAAAACTAAGCTTGCAAAAAACCTATGTTCAGTATTACCGTAGAACTTTTTAAATCTGAAGAATTCAAATTAGGTCTTCCTCAATCCAAATTAGCAGTAATAAATGACGTAGAATATTGCTGACACCTTTAGGATGCAACACTGGCAACTGATTCTACGTTCAGGTGAGAGTTGGTTTTAAGAGTGCTTTACTAAATGTATAATGAGCGAATATATCTACTGGTGAATTGCAAGCCAAGCCTCAATAAGGAACGTTTGTGTTTCCAGTGACAGCGAGGGCAGGTCGAGGAGCAACATACTCAGTGTATCAGAATGACATTCATGCTATTGATACGTAGAAAATGTCAGTTTAAGAGTTCGAATGAAGATATCGGACAGGAAACTGTTTCAGGTGGGACACAGCTTGCGCATTTGGCATTACCAAACCACGTGCTTGCTACCTATGAGTACGTGTAAAATCGTAAGTAGAGTCGAATCCCCATGAATAGCGATCAATTGTAGACTTATTGTCTTACTGAGGAGATTAGTAGTTAGACTAATACGGTTTATTAGATATTGTTGCGTTATTACAATTAAAATATCTTATCAACTTTTTATAAAATATTTTATTCCCAATAGGGTTGGTAATACAGATAATATTCAGTATTCGTAAGTACGTTCCTATATAATTATCGTAAGTAACTCAAACAAGTACAGTGTCTCCAGCACGTGTCCAAGGTTCTCCCACACAACTGTCACGGCCGTCCAGCTACATGTCTTGGCAGACGGCATATCCTAGACAACACAGTTCACCTCCCCCAACATGCTGTGTTCCACTATCGTGTAGAGATGCCTGCTTCACTGATCGATCTATTCAATTAGCCGACTCGGCTACAGCAGATATGTCTGCCAAAAAATATAAATTAATTTTTAAATTTATGACTATTATTTTCAATTTTTAAAATTTCACATCAGATTCGGATTCAGCGACCCCAAAACCCCTAGATTAAAAGGTTTTACATGCAACTAGCAGAATTAGACGCTGTCTTCCCACTCCGTCAGCACTGCTACGACTAGGTTGTTCCCGTGCTGTGATCGCCACATCTCTGTCGTCTCGTAGCTCAGCATTAGTTTCATCGCGTCTACATTCCGCACTGCCTGCCTCGTTCAGTCCTGCTCGACTCCGCCCCGTGTCACACGGCAACGTCCAGTAACAATGAAGCCAAGGTGTATTGGTAATTGCATATACCGGAAGCACCATCTATTGGAAAGATACAATGAAGTGAACAGCATAAAACCGTCTCCAGGAAAGATCACTAAGACAGACTAACTTTCATGGAGATAAGTCTGGCGGTGTCAGGGATTATCTATCTCCAACATCCATTTTAATATACAGATAGAGATTAGCACCTTCGTTGTTTGTCCAGCTTTTCGGGCCTTTTCCCCATTTACGTCATTTGCTGCCGCTACCAAACCACGGAGCGCGCGCGCTTTCGTTTCGAGGACCTGCCGCACTGTTGGTCCTCCTCAGTCCGCTCAATGCCGTGCGGTGCCGTATCTGTGGGTCCTTCAAGGTCCGCTCCATGTTGTGCCGTGCCGTGCCGTGCCGTAACGATAGGTTCTCCTCGGTCCCCACCACGTCGTGCTGTGCCTTGACTGTGGGTCTTTCTCGGTCCGCTCCGCGCCGTGCCGTAATTGTGGGTTTTCCTCGGTCCGTGCCATGCTATGCCGTGCCATACCGCGCCGTAATTGTGGGTTCTCCTCGGTCCGTGCCATGCCATGCCGTCCGCACCCTGCGATATTTGTGGGTCCTCCTCTTTCGTCGTGCCGTAATTGGGAATCCTCTTTGGTCCTCTCCGTGCCGTGCGGTGACGTTAATGTGGGTCCTCTTCGGTCCGCTCCATGCCGTGCCATGGTCCTCCTCCGTTGGTCCTCCTCTGTCCGTAACATACCTATGGGACTTCCCTGGTCCTTGCCACGCCGTGTCGTAACTGTGGGTATTCCAAGGACCGTGCCTTCCCGAGCTGTGGTGCTCGCATTACAGGGTCTTTTCTTCTCCGTATCGTAGGAGTCATCAGCTTCTAACGTGCTCTCACCGTGTTCACCCAACGGACTTCCCATTCGGAACTATGGCTGCGGCGGGCCATTTATCCTATAATGTCTCTACCCGAGAGGCGAGTCTCTCTCGGCGGGGCCCACCGTCTGCTCTCACCACAAAAGCACACAGCCACTCCCCCCCGGGTGTCAGCGCTTCTCAGGAGAGGGGGTGGGTGGACCTTTTCCCGAGAGGATAGTCAGAAATTTCTGCATTACTGTTAATGTAAAAGTACATGAAAGTAACTATCATGTACGTACATTAAATTTATTGTACATGTACATTGATCACCCTTTAATGTGCAAGGTACATTAAAATTAATATTCAGTCGCTGGTGTCGTTGGTTGGTTGCTAGTGATTCACGGTGCGTCAACAGCGGAGGTCATTAGTCCCTTAATTGTAGTGCATATGTTCCCCCTACAGAAGTGACGATCTTTCCTCGTTGGATGGCGAGATCCGGCGTAAGCCTACCGTCGGCTAGCGGGATTCGCCCAAACCATCACGCTCTCGTGTAACGTGGTTCGCACACAAGTTAAGTTCGTGCTTCTGCCAAATCCTTAACGTTCGAGAGATCACTGCGTCGCCGTACAATCGCCATGTCTAATAACATTATAATAATGCATCCAAGTTAGGAAATAATTAGGAAGCACACTACTTTTCCACAAATCACTTTCTTTAGATGGAAGGAAAAGGAAGGAATGGGGGCTAATAATTGCTGTGAGCAGAGTGGAGTTCGCGATTGTGGAGGGGAGTGTATGCAGAGGTGGGTGTGGTAGCCACCTTAGGGCGGAGTTCTGCTGAGAGTAATGAGAGTGTGCTAGGCAGTGTGAATGTAAATGTTGTTCCCTCTGTACCAAGTCCCTTGACGAAGTTTGCAGCGGTGTGCGAGAGAATGTGTGTGTGTGTGTGTGTGTGTGTGTGTGCGCGTGTGTGTGTGTGTGTGCGCGCGCGCGTGTTAGTCCTTTCCTTGTGCTGCTGGTGGTTGTGAGGGAGTGTGAAGGAAGGTGTGTGTGTGTGTGTGTTTGCTAGTCTCCTTGTGCAGCTTGTAGTTGTGAGGGAATGTGGAGGAAGGGCGGTGTGTGTGACGGGGAGTGTAATGGTGTGTGCGCAGAGCCCTGCTGGTGTCACTGATGGGAGCGGCATGGGCGGCGGGGAGAAGTGTGCGCGGGACGCCGTGACCCGCTTCTCCGTGCGCGGGGGCTACAACGCCTCTGGCCACTGGGAGGGCGAGGTGCGCGTGGAGCGGGACGCGCAGCTGCGTGGGCGCCCGGAGCTGCTGCTGGAGGTTGTGAAGTGTGGAGGGTCGGTGTGTGTGTGTGTGAGGGAGAGTGTAATGGTGTGTGCGCAGAGCCCTGCTGGTGTCGCTGCTGTGGGCGGCGTGGGCGTCGGGGAGTGGCGGGGAGCAGTGTGCGCGGGGCGCCGTGACCCGCTTCTCCGTGCGCGGGGGCTACAACGCCTCTGGCCACTGGGAGGGCGAGGTGCGCGTGGAGCGGGACGCGCAGCTGCGGGGGCGCCCAGGACTGCTGCTGGAGGTGGAGGCATGGAATTCCCGCTGCGGCCAACGGGCCACGGACGTCCTGCTCGTCCATGGAACAGGTACGGTCTTCAGCGAACTGATTTGACGTGGTTCTCTGAATATACCCTTCGAACATTCGCGTAGTTCTTTGAAGCAGACTCTCACTCTTGGAAAACGAGTTAATAGTACACCATGTACTTAGTGCATCTCGTGTAGAATCATATACTCACGGCGTTCACTGTTGCTAGAACTAATTTGCAAAGCATCTTGACTTTGTTCTGACATGTCAAGTCAGTTGATAGTGGTTTGAATGATGGTGACTTCTGCGTGGGTGCCATGGCTTAGCTACATTACCAGGAGGGGAGCAAGTTTTAATAATTTTATAATGCGGTCAAACTTGTAGAATAGTGGCAAAACTTCTAACGTAAGGGAGGCTCGCGCCTATGTCTCAATGGCAATATTGCTGCTTCACTTTCACTGACCTTTCATTGGAGTCTAGCCCCGGCAATTTCGGATTTTGTGGACTAAATAGCTGGGTCAAATTCAACGGTCACTTGCCAGTACATTAATAGGGAATTAAGAGTAACTTTTGTGCCGATTAGTACGCTTAATGGGGCTTTAGGATTAATTTTCATTATCGGGATGCCGCGAAGTTTGAATAAATGTATAAATGCGAGCATTAGTCTCTATTTCACAATAAACATGAATATTTTTCACATGGAAAGGAATGTGTTCACTGTACATATGCGACACTCGTCAACATTACCCACTGCGACACTCGTCAACATTACCCACTGCGACACTCGTCAACATTACCCACTGCGACACTCGTCAACATTACCCACTGCGACACTCGTCAACATTATACTTCTGTGAATAAAAAAATCTTTTACCTAGGTTACAAATTACTCATTCATATACATTTGTGACATTTGTCACATTAAACTTCAGTGAAGTGGAAGAATATTGTACTTCGATTACAAATGAATATAAATAACCTTCTTACAATTTTGGAACAGAAATTGTAGAAATATTGGTGAGAAAAGTTGAGAAAGTTGAGAAAAGGTGAGAAAAGAAAAATTGGTGAGAAAGTTTGTCTCTTATTACGAATAGATGATAGGAATAGGAATAAATAGGAATGCATTGTAAGACTGAAACCTGCCGATTATAAATGTTCTTAAAACATGAGAGGATAGAATACCTTTCGTGATGTAAAAGCAACATCCTAATCCATTTAAAATTAATATTAAAGCAAAATTAAGTTAAAATAGCTGGTAAAAACTTAAAAGTTTAAATAAACAGATTGAATGATACATGAAATGCTTTGTTATGTTCACAGAGACGTCACCTTCGATCCCTGTAGCAAAAACAATCACCCGTGAAGGGTACCAGGAATTATCTGGTTTTGGCTCCTACAAGTTGCACGGAATGTCTGCCTCCTGGAATGAGGCCAATCACACTTGTGTTTCTGAAGGGGCCCATCTTCTAGTTATCGACACTCAACAGGAGGCTGAAGAAATTCAAAAACTTATCAACAAGGTTCCCAAGCCATCAGATTGGTTTCATATTGGCTTTCACGACAAGAGGAAAACAAAAAAATTTATTACAGTTTTAGGTATGCCTACGAATAATTTAATCATAATGACACCTTAAAATAAGTAATTCGGTTACCACTTTTGTTGAATTAGTTGCTCCCGTGATTCAAAATTCTGGAAGTGTCTACTTAATTAAATGTTTCTAATACCAAATTCCCGGTGTGTCATTTTAATGATAATAGTAATTAACGTAATAATAGTAATTAATAACAGTACAAATTCTACAATATTAGCATATACTATTGTTAAACAAATATGGATTCATTGTCTCAAATGAGAAATATATGTTAATGTGAAACTGAGGGAGTAGTTACTTTCAAGGAGAAGTGAAGGTGATATTTTTCAAAGTGGGGTAAACATTTCTAATGGAGAATACTCTCAACCCACTGTTCTCTTCTGTTTCATTTCTCTCTCCCTGTAAACTTCCCTCAACTTTTCTTTCATCCCTCTTATATTCAGTTTCCTGTTTCTCACCTTCTCTCTACCTTGCTAAGGGCTGAACCAGAAAAGTGACACCTATAATAGCCATTCTCTGGTATAAGATTTCTTAGTGCTACACTTCTTTGCACAATTTAAACAAATTTTCGCCTTCTCATTTCATCAGAACTGGTAGTTCTTCCTACAGTACGAAACAAGTCGTCTCAATGTCTATTATTATAGCAATAAAGTTCGGATTTATATTTATATTTCTTTTTTAGGATACCCTCTTCTTTCTACTGATTACAACAGATGGCATCCCGGTGAACCTGGTCAAACAACAGACTTCTGTGGAGGCATATCAAAAAAATTGGAACTAGTGGACATAGACTGCAGTAATCACAAAGTGATGTTTATTTGTGAAGTATAAATATGTATATATACTTGTGCATTCTTGTCGCCTGAATTTGTAATATATGAAGTGAACCTGACATATTGTAATGATAATGGAAGAAACACAGGGATAAGACATTCTGTATCCCTGGCGCATGGATAATACTCCAGTGTACGAATCGCAGATTTTTCTAGTTTAATCAGCCACTGAATAGAAGCCACCCTTGATTTCAATTTTTTATATTACAAATTAAAATAACAATAATTTCTTGAAACTCCGTCCAAATTCCATCGTCATGCTCAACGTCAACCATCGTTAGTAATTTATTCAATTATAATAACTCAATCGTATTTCGATTTTTTAAAGCCATTAGCATTGAAATATAATGAAATACTCTGTTTATTGTTATTGAAGCTGGAAAGCTTTTCTTTAGATTATGCATCGTATTTATTCCATATTTATGTTTTTCTATTAAAAATCATAATTACCGCATTTTCCTTGTCTCAGGGAAATGTATAATTGATAACCCACTTGTACATAGCGAACGGTAGTAACACAGCGCTTAGGTTTTGGTATAAATAGGATACCTGAACTGCATTATCCTCAAAATCGAACACTGTACTACATTGTAGACGATTCTGAAGTGAAACAAATTGTTTTAGACAATATGTTCTATAGTATCTAAATGATTTTCAATGTCATAAACCACAATGGAATTGCATAGGGTTAGTCTTCAGGCAGAGTATGAGTTCGGGAGAACGGATAGCATGGGACTAGCAGCTGTTATAGAGCGAATTTCCTAAGGATGAGTCAAAGTGACAGCTAGTGCTGGCAACATAACTGAAGGTTCTGTGGTCGTTGTGCCCTTGAGCCCATTAGACTCCCATCCCGCATTCGTTCGTTTGCAGTTGGCTAACTTGGAAATGGCTTCGACACTTTCTTTTGTGGTGTCCTTGTCCGCCAAAAATATAGTGCGCCGCGAGAAATAATTGAAATTAGGAAGTGCAGTGTAATGTGCTCATCTGTAAAAATTCTTTTTTTCTTTATATATTACATTGAATTTACTTTTTGTGTGATAAATATTATGTTTATTTTAAAACCGAGACTTGAATGCGAGATGCGTACCGGCGCACATGTTTCCAGCATCATTTTTCTTTCTATTTACATTCGTGGCAGTTTTCTTTTACTGATTGTGAGAGCATATTAAGAGATTTTCCAAATACGTAATTAAATTTAAATATTTCCCTTATGTACGTGCATATACCTCAGCAAAACTCTTAGACTTCGTAGGGATGTTTTTACACTTAGTCATTAGCACTTTACGAAGGGGCGTGGCTGAACAGCTGTCACGGCGGAGGGATACTTGTCTAAATTACATGTGATTCTCACTTGTTTTCGCGAACTGTCACTTTGGCTCATCCTTAGGAAAATCGTTCTATCCACTCGTCCTATTTACACATCCTTCATCCCCCTTCGCAGACAAAACGGTGGACGCGTTGTCGACTGTTTTCTATCGCAGGCCAAGAAAACTTAAGTTATTCCTCGCACGTTCCTCGATGTCGAGTTTCAGTCAAGTGCGAGAGTAGTTGAGGGTAATCGTTTTATATTTTTCATACTTCTTTTATTTTCAATATTTTTAAAAATGAGACTCAGCTATCACAATCGATACAAAAAGAAAGAAAGAAATGCGTTTTTTTTCAAAAGGGAAACGGGAAAATGTCAATAAGGTTTACATAGAGCTGATTTTATGTCGAAAACCTGCAGTTACAATTTTTGTAAGGACGTGTGTGTAGAAACAATGAAAAATTCGCACGCGCCCAGCAGAGGAGACAGCAATCTGATTGGGAAAGTGGTTAGAGCTCGTGCCTCGATTGAAGGGGATGGGTTTGAGTCTAGTGTTTACGTTATAGTGCCTGGATTTGTTTGGTCTGTAAGAACGTGGCGAGCTGCGCTCCAATTGTAAACGTTCTCTAAGTACCAAGACAGTGATGTACAAACTGTGTTTTTTGCTTTGTGATTGTTTTACTGACTTGTAATGATGTTGTACACTAAATACAAAAAATTGCAATTCCCAATAAAACAAATTTTGATTTCCAGGTTCCTAAATCACAAACCCAAAAAACAATGCCAGTTCATGTTATCCCGAAGCCGTATACAAAAGAAAAATAATGTTTACTTTAACAAAACAATGATGTAGTATAATGAATTAGTTTACATTTGTATTGTATAATTTTTTTTAAAAATCTTAAATGCCTGTAACAAGTAATGTACTTCAGTTTCCGGGTCAATGACCCCCATCTCGATCGGGAGTTTGCCCAGTTTCCCTGATCCATTGAGAAAATGCTGAGATGGCCCCTTGATTTGCTTCTGGACGTAAATGTAGATTCACTATGCGCACGTTTTGTTGAGCTTTTCTTTTGTTTATAGTGGTAGTAGAGCTTAGAGTGAGTTTCCATTTTGTTAGGAATACAGAAAAATCAAATCTTTACGTTCGTTTACCGTTAAAAATAAGTTTTCTATAATTCGGCAACGAAAATATCTGTTTTTTGAAATGTTAATCTCTCGCTTTTTTAATTTATTATTATTACTATTATTTTTTCAGATTTCAACTATTAATAGTTAAATTGTGCGGAAGGGATTCTGAAACTCAAGAAAGCGTGCGCAGATGATTTTCTCCCCCATACGTCACATACAGTCTTTGACTGTTTTTGACTAAATAAATAAAGCCAGGTCATCGTAAAGCAACATGAAATCCAGAAGCTGTAATCCAAGTTCACGTTTTTTGTAGCGTAGCGATGTAGTATGTTGTTCTCTCTTCCTCCTTGCGGACGTACTCGTCGCGGCTCCAACCCGAACTGTCCGTCTTTCATTTTCCCCTAACCAGTAATCCTGGTGAGGAGGGAATATATTCAGTGACAGGGTTTACATTTTTACTCCAGCATTTCTGCGTTTGGAGTTGCAGGGAGGGAAATAACTTAAACAAACTAATTAATCTAAGAACTAAAACTAAATACAATGCCTCTTTGGGCGATTGATGTTTTAACAGAAGTATTATTAGAGATGAGATCAAGTGCATAAGGGAAAAAAGTTCATGTCTTCTTGTTTTCTTTTTGTTGAATTCATTCACTCATTCACTCATTCATTCTTAAACTATATATACAACTCATTCACTCACACATTCATACCACACAGCACTGCACTGCACTATTTACACTTATTTACACTGTTGAATTACGCCACGGCGCTGACTTTACTCAGGCGTCCGTGGCGCCGCGGCGTTTTCAGGGCCTGGCGGGCTGTCCGTCCGGGCGCTGCGCCTCGCTTATAAGGCCTCTCGGCGGGGGGTGGGAGCCGCTGCCCCTCCTCGGTGGAGAAGGGGAGCTGCTGTACTTGGGTTTTCGAAACGTGGCGGATGACATTTGATCATTTTTACACCACCTGCCTTACAAAATAAATCTGTTTAACAGTGATAAGCACATGTTTAAAGCAATGAACACGGTTGAGAAGGACGTTCGCGAATTAATTAAAAAGATTCGTTTTATAAAGCTGGAGGTGTAAAAATGACCTAATGTCATCCGCCACGTTACGTAAACCCAAGTATATGTGGTGGCTGTGCCCGGCCGGACAGTCCATTGGGGCATTAGGCGGCGCGCTGCTGGCGCTCGTCGTGGCGTTGTCACGACTTAGTGCATGGAGCATGGTTCTGCCTGCGTGGGCTGGCAGCGCTCATGGCGGCGTATTGTGGCATCACCACACGGATGCCGCAAACGGTATACGTTGATCTCGGTTATTGTAAACGAATGCTCATAAACTGTTGCTATTTACATTGGTGTACCCATTATTCTATATACTTCAGTGGATATTGTTAAGAATAATATTTAAATAATTATGAGAACTCCAAAAAGGATTACCGGGAGCGGTAGCTCAATGCATCCATCGATGTCTCTGCAGCGCCCCAGACCGGGAGGTCCTAAGTGCGAGTCCTGACGGCGGCAGAATTTTCGACACTAGTTTATCAGCTAGGTTGAATTCAGTCGTTGTCTGGAGGAGAATTCTAGCTGCCGGCTGCTAGTTTCGGTAGTTTTCCGCGGTTTCTCCGATCAACACCAAGAGAATGCCGGAGCAGTTCCTTAAGAAACGGGCCACGGACTGCGCGCGATATTTCCTTCCTCTTCCTTGCCCTATCCTCTCTCCTCACACACACTTACTCTTAGATGCCCTACACTACCACATATTCCGGGAGACCGGTCGGGAGCTTACAGCTAGTCCTGGCTGGAGCGATGCCCCGCTGATGGGAGAAATCTAGTTACGCGCTGCTAGTCGACGGTAGGTTGGCACCGGATCTTGCCATCCAGTGGGGGAAAATCACCGCCATCTCCCGAAAAAAAAATGCATTACGCATACGGGTCTAATGACCAAAGCCGTTGACGCGCCCGAAAACACGAAATAATCAATCAATCAATCCAAAATGTATCAACTCATTCACAACATTCGCAACATACATCATTCTTTTAATGTTTTATTAATTTCCATTGTAATTATATTTATTACAATGGAATAATATTATTAAAATGGAAATTAAAAAATATATCCACATTTAAAAAAATAAATATTTGGTATGAATATAATTTTAAAATTTGTATCATGAGGGAAAAACTTTGGAAAAAAAACTATGTTAAATTACGTTACTATGTTGCTATGTTAATTAAAAGACTTTGGGTAAGCGCAGCGGTCGACCGATGGTGTTCGTCTGGGAGAAATCGAAAAACGGAGGGTTAAAACCGTTAATGTTGAGTGGATACGAGTCAAACGTGATAAGCATTTTGTACAATCTTCTGGAATGTGTAAAAGGTGCACATTTAAAAGTTATTTCGAAATTCTCTAAAAATGTAAATTATTTGACGATTTATGTATGATACTTCGTTTGCTTTAAATTCAATCACAAGTAATTCAAAATTCAGTAAAATGCCGTAAATATTTCCTGCAGTTTCACTTTTTTCTAGAGTGTGTTGACAAACAGTATGTTTTGATTTCGACAAGTCGGAAATCACATAGGGAATATTTCAGGATTTAGACCAGAGTTTCTTATCGATTAAATCCAAAAAGTGAAGAATAAAGAGGAAGAAAACAAAGAAGAAAGTAGAGGAGCAATTGTTGTGAAAGGAGGTTTAAAAATTGTAGTCTAAGCGAACATTATCAAGTATATGACAGTTTTTGAAACGGGCAATTTAAACATTTCATAATTTTTCTCCAATACTAACTACTAACGTGAATTCTACTATTGCAGAAACTGCCCATTTCACTTACGAGAGGAGTGAAAGTATCTTATACATTTACATGTTTTTGATAATGTTATGTATTTATGGATCAATGATCAGCATAATTAATCGTGCGCAATTTAATATCTCCGGGAAAACCATAGGATATCCAGTTAACCTTTTTGACATTAAGATAGGATAACAAAAACGAGGTCATGAACGCAATGCTTGTGATTTAGTATATAAGAAAGGACACAATATTCTAATTGCACGTTGATGGAAATTTATTCAAATATGTTCATCAGGTATGCACATTTTTTCTTTTTCTATAAAATTTCTTCAAACTTAATTCAAAATAATTAAACGATAATGTAGTTTGAGTAAAATAGTATCGATACTATGTGAAAGAGTTTTAGATACTTTTATATTATTTATTAGGGAGAAGCGAGCACATTATTTCTTGAATATCGTTCTTTTGAAAACAGTTTAGATATTTACAATGAACTGTGATTCTCTGGTTACATTTGTATGCACAATGCAGACATGTTGGAAATTTCTTTTGACTAATTAGCTTTTGACTAATTGGAAATTTCTTTTTTTAGTCTACCCTTTTTGTTTCTTCGTGATCTGCTCTAATAGGGGCGAGCTCAGTTTTTCTTGACTTTCCGCACCCTCCGTTTTTATCATGCATAGGCCATGTTTCTACGGCCAGATGCTCTTCTTGATGCAAGCGTAGGGGACACACTAGCACATTACGCAGTGTTGCAAATAAGAGTAATACATTGACAGCTTGCAAATAAAAGCTAATTGTACCAAAAAATAGGATCTTTCGTCACATTTCTGCAGCTTCTACATTTGTTCCCCTCCGAGGATACGGTGATTTTGATTTGAAAAGCAATCCTGAAATATACGCAGTATCCCCTGCCTCTTCCTACCACAGCTTTAAAATCGTTCATCTCACCGATATTCCTCCTTTGAATAGTAATTCGTCAAATCGCTTCTAACTGCAACCACTATTCGTATCACACCTTTCATACGGCCTTGATCATTTCCTCACCATGCCAAAATGATTAAACGAATGAATGCATTTGTAGAAGAATAGGACGCGACCCGGAAATCAATGATATTTCCGGTTTCAGAAAGTTCAAAAGTAGTGATTAGTTAGTGTTACGAATAAATATTGATTCAGAAGTACCTTTTAGAGGTTTTCAATCCTCGGCAGCTAGTTTTGGATATTCAAAATTTCCAAACTGCAGCATTAAATTTACTAATAAAAACGAGGTATCATAGTAGTTGCTTACCAAATATTCGCCAACAATGTAGCTCCAGTATGTTTTCGTTTGTTAGAACTGTGGGTGAACCTCAACGCTAAGCTCTTGAAAAGTTTGCGAGATCAATTATCAACTGTACAAAAGTATAAAAAATATGTAGATTTAAAAATGTTCAAGGTTTCAAGACATTTTCGGTGTTTGCTTGAAAGATGTACTAAATAAAAAATTACCCTCTAAATCACCCTTCAGAAAAAAAATGAAAGCGATTATGTTCCAACTGTGTATGCATGCAGGGGGATGATACGAGTAAACTGGCTTCAATGAAATAATACTCGTACTTCTGCAGTTCCCAAATCTATTCAGGTCTCACATAAATGGTTTGTAATTATTTCAAGGCATTAGTATGAGAAGTAGCAATTAATAAAATTAAAGAGTAGCGGTTCACGTGGCAAAAATTAATTGACATAATTAACAATATGCATTTATGAGTGAAAGTTTCCGGGCTGGTAGACCGTTGTCCAGTTAGCATTGAAGAACCAAACGTTTCGTCCACTCTGCGGTGGACATCTTCATTGGCGGCAGCGTCGTGGGGGTAGTCTCCGGGACGGCGTCTGGCTAGCGTCTGACGCTATTCAATGCCAACTGGACTATGGCCTACCAGCCCGGAAACTTTCACTCATATTGACTCCGGCCGTGAAAGCCTACGATGCTATGTAATATGAATTTAAACTAGTCGAGATCCAATAACACGTTCTCTCTCATATTATTTCTAATTTCTTCAGTTTTCGAAAACTCGCAGACTTGATCGAAAATGAGAACCGTTGCATTTTTTTAAAGTGACATTTTTTCTGCCTGACGGTTGGCTGTGAACAATGCTAGTGCTTAACGTTAACAATATATTCTCCAAATTCGACATTTACCAATCGATCTCACTGATGTCGTGGTCCCTTGAATTTAAAACCGGTATTTTAATTTTGAAGAATTCCGAACATGCAGCCCTTGGGACATTTTCATTTTTTTAAAAAAAGGCACCAACTTATTTGATTCAATTTTGCAGTCAGATAGCGTAAAGGACATTTAAAATAATGGCGTAGATTACTTGTTCGTTGAAATTTCTTTTTTTTTCAAAAACTACAAAAATGTCGTCATGCAATCTTGTACATGTCAACGTTTGAAAGGTCTGTCTAATCCGAAGGCTTCAAGAGATTAGCACACAGAGTTCATTTACAGACACTATATTTCAATTTCCCCCTAGCCGTGTGATGCTCACTGGCGGAGAGAGATGGGACGTCTTGCAGTCATAGATGAGTCCCGCACCGCAGACGTGCGACACGATAATAAGACAGCTCGCAGAGTGCGATTGTGTGTGGCCCAACATAGTGTGTATAAGTAGCAGATCTGTTCGTATCAATTTGACAAACTATGAGTAAATTTAAGCCTGCAAAACACTATCATGACAGACATTTGTGAGATATATTAATATTATGCCTGAACAAGTGTAATTGCTGCGGTATGTGGGCAGAGCTGTATGGGACCGCTGCAGAGGGCGGCGTGGACGGCTGGGAGCAGTGTGAGCGGGACGCCGTTACCCGCTTCTCCGTGCGCGGGGGCTACAACGCCTCTAGCCACTGGGAGGGCGAGGTGCGCGTGGAGCGGGACGCGCAGCTGCGTGGGCGCCCGGGGCTGCTGCTGGAGGTTGTGGTGGAGTGTGGAGGGTCGGTGTGTGTGTGTGTGTGTGTGTGTGTGTGTGTGTGTGTGTGTGAGGGAGAGTGTAATGGTGTGTGCGCAGAGCCCTGCTGGTGTCGCTGCTGTGGGCGGCGTGGGCGTCGGGGAGTGGCGGGGAGCAGTGTGCGCGGGGCGCCGTGACCCGCTTCTCCGTGCGCGGGGGCTACAACGCCTCTGGCCACTGGGAGGGCGAGGTGCGCGTGGAGCGGGACGCGCAGCTGCGGGGGCGCCCGGGGCTGCTGCTGGAGATGGAGGTGTGGACTTCCCTCTGCGACGAACGGGCCACAGACGTTCTGCTCGTCCACGCTACAGGTACGATTTTCTACAAAACTTACTTGATTTACAATACGAGTGTGCGGAAGTACGAAACTATCATTGCTATATCCTTATCGAAACGTTCCCGCATTTATCTTGTAGTCTATTGAAAATATGTGTAAAACCGTATTTGTTCTATTAAAAAATATTTAATTTAAGGTAAATTAGCAGGGTATATTTTAAACTTTTTCATATGATTTTTGTAGTAGAATAAGTCATTGAATCTATTTTTAATAGAATGTTGGCACATTCTTGATAATATTTTGTATGTCAACTGTGATTATAATAAAAAGATGTAGTGGGTGTTATTTGTAACAATTTGTTTCCCAACAGAAAATTACTGATTGTGGATTTTTGTTGTATTTCAATAATGAAATTATCTAGAAAAATCTAGAAAAAGAGTTAATCGGTCAAAATGTTAATCAATCATGAATGTGCCCTTTTTTATTGGATGTGAAATTTCGAAAAATATATTATCAAAAATAATTATTCTCTTCATCCGACCTTACATATCATCGCACATTCCTTCTACTGAAGAAATTCTCTCCAAGCCAATTTTTTTTGACGAAATTATGATCTCAAATTAAAATCGGTTATAAGAGTTATAGGAAATTGACTTGTTCTGGAGAATTATATCTACTGTAATATTTTTCCCACATTTTATATTTAGTTTTTTGTATAATATCTAACAGAATTTTAGTGATAACAGATGCGTATGTTGATGTAAAAAATTAAGTAATAAAATTAATAAAGTAATAAAATTAAGTAATAAAATTAAGTAATAAAAGTTAAAAATATCTCATTTTACTCCAGTATTAATGATTTCAGGACACTATTACTGTTTTATTAAGAGAAAAGCAGAAGTAAACTTTAAATCACACTTCACGTTTCAAAAATATTTTCGATAGGAACATTTTTGAGCAGTGATCCATTTCTTGGAAGTTTCTTTGCCTTTCCATTCTTGCCTGAAGTAATATAAGTGGACGTACAATTATGAAAAAAAATTATGAAAAATCATCACGGACATTTTATTTTTAGATGCTCCGAAATATCTACCTGAAAGAAGAATTCTACCAGAGGGATACCAAGAGTTGTCTGGCCTCGGTTGCTACAAAGTGAACCGAAAAGAGGTTTCCTGGAACGAGGCAAATAGCACGTGTGTGTCAGACGGTGCCCATCTCCTCGTCATCAATACAGAAGAGGAGGCTGACGCGATCCAGAAACTAATCAATAAGATTCCGAAGCCAACCAATTGGTTTCATATCGGATTTCACGATAAAGGGAAAACTAAGAACTTTCTCACAGTTTTAGGTAATTACTGGAAGGTGGAAATGATTACTAGTTTTCTGATTGAATATCGGAGTATTTTTAGACTTTCCGACTTTTTGTCGAAGGATTCACAACCTTTCCTTCAAATGAAAGCAACGGTGTTACGTTGTTTGTAAATATGAGTTACCAGGATTCTAAATCTTGTGGTGCTACACCAGCACATACTTTCTCGCATTATTTCTAAAGTGACGATTTCCAAAACGTCAGGGAGTTGAATGAAAATAAGACCTACGCCATTCTTTTACGCTTTCCTTGTTTTATCCGTGGAAAAAAATGAAGAAACAAGTGGACGCGGTTTTTGAGAAGTTTTAGAAAAAGAATTTTAGAAAACATCGTCTGAACGGTTAGGCGCTAACATTGTCCACAGACAGACGGACCGATGGACGTTTTGGCGTCAATCTATTTTTTCTGGAGAATTCTTGAAAACAGTGTTCTTTTGAGGAATGGAGAGTCTTCACTATACTGTATGTAGTTCTTAAAAGCTGTGAATTACTATTCTGACATTCCGAATATCTTGATTATTGTTGACTTGATTCACCATAATAATGAAACCAATTTTGAAATAAAACTAGTTTTTACAATTATTACATATCGTATTATCGGTATTATTATATTATCGATCATATTTCTTAAAACTAAAAGCTCGAGGAAGGACAGTCCAGATATTTATTTGAGCCACGCGTTTTTGATGAACCGGCTATTGTTTACAATTTTTATTTCCCCGCACTGACTTCACGAAAAGAGAAAGGTATGTGATCGTGCACCGGAAAAGGGCGAATTTTCGGCAAGAGACATATTTCTTCGGCAAAACCCTATTCTTGTCGGGCCTTGGAAACGAAAAACTAGATAAATTCTGTTGTTATATATAGTAAATTACTTCCTCCAACTTGTTGTGTAGCCAGAATCCATATTTTGTGGGACCTTGTTACTGAAACATCGATTGACAGCAAATTGTCTGTTTGTCCGTCTGTGATCAACGCTAGTGCTCAAACCATTCAGCTGATTTTCTCCGAAACTGATACTCTCCAATCGATCTGAAAGGACTCAAGGCTTTGAAAGTTACCACGGGAGGATTTCTGTGAGCACTTTACGTGAAGCTTCAAAAAGTTAATATTTTATCAAAAATGGCTCGATATTTTTTATTAAACTTTGTTCTCGAATAGCTTAAAGAACACTTAAGTGAATAGTGCAGGTCTCATGTTCGTTGAAATTCCATATTTTGCGGAAATTGCAAAAGTAATTTTTTGGGGCCTGTTCACACAAATATAATTTTGAAGATAAGAGATTTATCCTCAATGAAATCTGTTCCTTAAAGACAGATCGTGAAATAAGGTCATGTTTAATTTTTCGAAATACATTAGTAGTTTTCGGGTAATTTATCGCGAAATATAGGCAATTAAAACTTTTTTAAACGATTTTTTTTCAAAAATGCTCCACATTCTTTCATTAAATTTTTCCGTGATCTGTATCAAGAAACAATAAAAAAATAAGGTGCTAGTCTCACATTCGGCGAGTTCTCCGTATTTTCAAAAATTGCAAAAAGCTAACATTTAAAAACTACAAAATTGAAGAGAGATTTTTGATACGAATAATTATGTTGTAAATCATCAGATCTTTAAAAAAGGTCATGTACAATTTTTTTTAAATAGCATATTTCGCTTTATTTTGATCTGAAATACATGAAATTTCTTTAAAATATTTTTCAAACACTGCTCAAAATATTTTCTTCGAACTTTTCAGGGATGGAAGAAGGGTCGCAAGAATAGCGTGGGCCTCATTTTCGTTGAACTCTCTGAATTTTCGAAATTTGAAACATTAGAGATAATTTGAGAAAGGATGTGCTGTTGCAGTACCACTAGTTTATTATGGAATTGTGTAGCAAAAAAATATAACTATTACCAGATTCGCCGGAATTATTTTTATTGAGTGGTCGCAGAGTAAATGTTCTTAGATATGACTTGGCCATGAACTTAAAATGTTTTCCCTACTACTACAGTATTTATTATGAGAAAATACATTGTGGAGAATAGTGTATTTGCTTTGTTGCTGAACGTTTTGTGAAAATTGTATCTCTCAAAGAACTCATTGGCTTCCTCAGGGCAACCTCTTCTCGCCACCGACTACTCTCGGTGGGCTCCCGGGGACCCTCAAGGTGACGCATTGAAGGAGTACTGCGGAGCAGTCTCAAAGACACTCGAGCTTGTTGACATTTCCTGCGAAAATCACAAGGTGATGTTTATTTGCGAATGTTATTCGTGATGGAAATTTTGATTTTGAAATGAGACTTGGACAATTCCTCGGAAACGTGCAAATGGTGGTTGTTATTTAGCTTATTTTTTTATACTTTTTGTAATATAAATAAGGTACGTATCAGAGTGATTTTGAAAAATAAATCGAGAAGAAATATTAACTTATTTGTTGTTACAACTTATCCTTTGTATAATCTAATGAAGAATATACGTCCTTTCACCCACAGAAGATGAAATTCGAGTTGCTAACTGCCTGATTTCCTGCTTTTCAGAGAAAAATAACTGAAACCAGTTAAACTCGTCCGAAATAATCAACACTATTATATCCTTATTTGAAAAGTAAAACAAATTGGAATCCAACTTCTAAAATTCCTAGGTCTGAACTGTGCGATACAGCATTAAAGGTTGGGAATAGTACTTGAGTGATCATCTTAATATTGCGAAGGGTAATATTAACTAGCACAGAATATAAAATAATCAATTTCATTTTATATATAATAGAAGAAATATATAATTTAGAAAATAAGGTATCCTTATTTTCTAAACACCTGGGCTTCGAAGGAGAATATTTCACAAGGGATGCCATAGAAGATTCAAACATTGCTTGATTGAAGCTAGTGATTACTGGCGTATCAACTACTAATGTCGTTAGTTCCGTAAGTGTAGGGATTGTTTTCTCGGGAGGTAGCGGTGATCTTCTCCCGCAGGTTAGCGAGATCCGGCACCGATCTACTGTTCACTAGCGTGGTTGTCTCCAACTAGTGGAGTTCCCCCTGCCAGATTCTTCTCCAGACAGCGCTTGAATTCCACACAGCTGACAAGCTAGTGTCGAAAATCCTGCCACGACTCGAACCTAGAATCTCTCAGTCAGATGCTCAGCAGTTAATGCCCTGATCCACCTCTCCCGGTATGTTTCCTCAGCAGTCGTCTTACCTATTACACCACCGACACCTTTACCAAATACGAGAAGAACTTACTTTTTTAGATAGTGACATGAAACTTAGCAAGGGTCCCTTCAAGGGCACAAAAAGCGGCTTAAAGAGCAAAGAATACATCATATCCCAGTTACGTACGACGTAAGCAGGTGTTGCGGATTGGTTCGGTGCCTTCAGTTTCCTTTTTATTATAAATTATTACGAATTTAAATTTTCTGTCATAAATCAATTTGTTGCAGACCTACGAGGTAATACTACATCCGTTAGTATCACACTCACAGTGTTTTGTGGCGATGAGCCTTTTAACTGTATTTACTTACGAATACATGGATAATTGCATAGAGTGGAGAATGGCGATTTAATAAAAAAAGCATTTTAAAATGACGATCAATAAAGGTATTTTTTGAAATTGCAGCAATTAACATATATTTATTGGAAAATTATATCCGTGGCAAATCGAATGTGGTATCGGACAAATACATACAATTT
Organism: Teleogryllus occipitalis; assembly: GCA_011170035.1. Taxonomy (NCBI): domain Eukaryota; kingdom Metazoa; phylum Arthropoda; class Insecta; order Orthoptera; family Gryllidae; genus Teleogryllus; species Teleogryllus occipitalis. The sequence goes on along the minus strand of BLKR01000465.1, from coordinate 367,272 downwards.
ATTAAACAATATTTACAAACGATGTCGATTTTATGTTGCAAATTTTCTGTTCAAGAATTATTTTAATGTCTATAGTTAAGTTCTCAGCACAATTACCCTCATACCGATATTTAAGTGAAAGTGTGACTCGGAGGAACGACTGAACTTTTGTTAGCTACGTTACTGAAAATTATTCTTCAGAGGTAAGTAGTGTCGAACATGAGAAAACGTCTCGAATTTCAGCAACACTTTAGGATACACCATACACTATTGTGATTTCAACCTTCACAATATAGGTGTCCATTCCTCTGAGATAATTAATCTGCTGGTCAGTCTTTCCCTTTTCTTCTGTCTATTTCGTTTGGATTTTTTTGAGAGAATGATTAGTGATTCCGGGCACGTCAGCTGCTAAGGTCATTAGTCCCGTGAGCTTAGTGCATGTTGTTCTGAGGAGATAAAGGTAGTCTTCCCCCGCTGGATGGTGAGATCCGACGCCTACCGTTGGCTAGTGCAGATTTCCTCAACCAAGAATCTCCCTCCAGCGGGGCACCGCCTCAACCGGAACAAACTCTATGCTTCCGACCGGTCTACAGTAATGAGTTGTAATGTAGTGGATGCAGTAAGGTGTGCGTAAGGAAGGGGTGAGGATGGGACAAAGAATATGAAGTAAAGATCGCGCGCGTTCCATGGCCCGTTTGTTAAAGTCTTCCTGCATTTGCCTTGTACTGATCAAATAAACCACAGAAAACTACCGATCTGAACAGTCAGCCGCTAGAAATCTCCTTCAGGCAACGTTTAGAGGATTTTCATCTCTTGTAGCTTGTTATTTGGTAGCACATAGACCTTCTCGTATCACAACACTACTGATTGCGATAAAATAACAGTGCAGAGCAACGGGCCGTTCGAAAAGGAGAGAGGAATGAGGGGAAGACGCAACAGTTCAGGGGAAGTGGCGGCTGTTAATTGATAACTGTGGGGCGGTGACCCTCCAAGAAATAAAACGCGGAATCGTTGCAAAAGGAATTCATTAGAATGCATTCATTGAACTGACTTGCTTAATTTTCGTTAACTGTCAGCACACGTTTAAAGAGGAACATCGCACGTATCAATGTTTTTAGAATGAGCCGATTTGGGGGTCAGGTTCAGGTGCCTTGGCTCTTACATGCTAGGCACCGCCCCAGCCGGGAAAAGTTCTAACCACCCAATCGGTTTCCCGGCATGAGCGATTATGTAGAGAATGTAAGTGTAAGTGTGAATGTGTCTAAGCATGCTCTGAATATATGACTAGGAAGAGGGAAGGAACGATCGTGCGCGGTCTGTGGCCCGTTTGTCAGGGTTCTTCTCTGACATTCGCCTGGTATTGATCGTAGAAATCGCAGACAACTACCTATCAGAGCAGCTGGCCGCTAGAATTCTCCTCTAGTCAGCGATTTGACTTGACCTATCTATCTACCTAGTGGCGAAAATCCTGTCACCGTCGGTACTCGAACCTAGGACCTCCCCGTCAGAGGCACTGTAGTGACTTCAGTTTACATCCGGAGCCATCTGTCCCCATCTGAGACTGTAGACTACAGGTCTGCACAACGCAGGTATTTCTAGGTGGAGCGGACTTACTGCGTTATTTATCTCTACTCACTTCAATATCGAACATATACGTTTTCAAAACCAGTGTACATTTTTGGCTTCAGTTATATTATTCCTGCGATTTATTGTTGTCTCTATGGAGTATAACATTAAAAGTGTCGCGTCTTAATGTGTACCGTTCTTTGTTGAAAATATATCTTGTAAATAGAATGAAAAATGTGTAAACTATAAATAGACAAAATCTTACTTTTGAAAATAAAATTGAAAATGTAAAGATTATGACCAGAAACTTTACAAACACCACGGGCCCAAACCCCAAACATCTTTAATGAGCTTGGGACAAACCCTTTTCCCCGAAAGGAAGAAAAGAGGATAGTCTTCATCAATAAACCTGTTAACTAATGTAAGAATGTAACATCTTTCAATTTTTGTTCATAAATTACTGGTTGGACTCATGGAAATATTTATAAAACACGTATTTTTGTTTGTATACATGTATCTTAGGTCTTTAAATAAATGTTGTATAGACAAACATTCAAACCCATTAGTTGCAAATCGGTCAAAATCTAAATGCTGTACTTTTGTCTTCGTTCAAGGAATATTTTCAAGACAAAAAAAATGTCTGTGATTGTTAGGTGACGCTCACCGCTCTTCTAATTGGCAATCAATCACCTGCCACAGGTGTGGTGAGGTGAGGTATGAAAATGACCGTCACAACGGTCTTAGCATTATGTGGGTCACGATGTCCAGAATCAAGTTCGTTCGGCAAGCCTGCCCCACGTAACTCTCTTGATTTTGGGATTCCTAGCGCAACGGTAATATGCACGCTGTATTTGCGGATGAAAAACGCTCAAACGACGTAAAACGGCTTAAGCTTTTTCAACCAAATATACTATACGTAGGAACAGGTTTTACTTTCTTGTAATATTCTTACAGCCCTACTTCTGATCTATCATTATCGGATCGAAATTTAAAGAAATGTAAAAAAAAAAACGTTCTAAGGCGGTAATAGATGGCTGCTGGGAAGAGGGGACCATCTGTTGCCAAAATTGAAAAGCTGTTTGTCGCGGCTGTGAACACTTTTTGAAGTGCGCGCCTAGAGGGCAGCGCTCGGCGGCAGCTAGAGGAGTCGGCAGAGGCAGCAGAGCCTGACAAACGCCGCCCAATCCCGAGCGACGAGCTGGCCGGAGAGCCAGCGGACGGAGTGCGGATCTTCAGCGCCGCCCGCTTTAAGAGCGGGCGCCGCCCGCCCGGAGACAGAGCGCAAGAGTCGTGATTATTGGTGTGTTAGAGCTAGGAGATTTGTAACGGATAAAGTTGTAATTGGCCCGGCGAAGTTATTAGGAAATTCTTGTTGTTGTAACGGTTAGACCCTGCTCTGTATTGGTACATCTCCTGGCATTTTGGAATTTAACTTTGGCTATTGTAATACGGCACATTCTTTTGGATTTGAAACTGTACCGTGAGTTCTTTCTGTGTAATAAATCTGTGTTTGTCTAAAAGCGTGTGTTATTCCAAACATAACAATTGGCGACGAGGATAAAACTTTCGGCAAAGTTTGTTTTCGTGTTGTCGCTGGTAGCAACAAGCGACGAAGTTGAAGTGCATCAGCCTGGTGGTCCCAAGCAAAAATGGCGAGCACACCAGCTCAACCGGAATTGGCGCAGGTGCTGCAGTTCATCCAGCAACAGCAGCAACAATTTATGCAGCAGATGTTGGAAATGCAGGCCAAACAGCATTTAGCGCAGCTAGAAGCGTTGAAGGTGGTGAGTCAGAACAAAGGCAAGCAACAGCCTGCACCTTTTGACCCGTTTAGGCCGCAATTAGAAAGTTGGAGTGATTACGCGGAAAGACTTGAACAGCATTGGATTTTTTGTGGGGTCGAAAGTGAGGAGAGTAAAAGGGCAGCATTCCTGAGTTATAGTGGTAGTGAGATTTGCACCCTATTAAAAAAGTTGTGTACCGGGCAAGAGATTAATAAACTTATGTGGTCAGAAATTAAAATTATACTAGACAAACATTATGAGAGGAAACCACATGTGGTCGCGGCCAGGTATGCGTTTTTCCAGTGTAGAAAGAGAGAAAAAGATACGCATGCTGAATGGATAACGGAACTGAACGGGCTAGCAAAAAACTGTGAGTTTAGGTGTCAGTCGGAATCTTGTAAACAATCTTATGCAGAAACTTTGATTAGGGACGTAGTGATTCTGCATACACCCGAGGACGGCATCAGAATGCAAGCTCTTAACAGTAGTGACCCGTCGCTTCAAGAGGTGCGTAGACTAGCAACGACTTTTGAAGTTACGACGCAAGCAGCAAGGCAGATCGCGGAGGATAATCAGGTTATGCAAGCAGGCTCCGGGGGAGACCGCCGCCGCGATAACACCTTGGAACGCAAGATAAGGGGCCGGCCGCGGCGCCATCGATCGGTAACCTCTACCAGCTCGGACGAGTCTGGTGACGTCAGATGGGCACCGCGTTATCAGCGGCGATTAGATAAGCAGGGCAGTACGACTAGTGGCAGCGTTGGAAGTTCCGATAACCAGATAAGGAAGTCATGTAGTAATTGTGGAAAGGCACACCAGAGGTGGCAGTGCAGATTTAGGCAAGCGCAGTGTTTCAAGTGCGGTAAAGTGGGCCACATAAGGGAAGTGTGTTGGCAGGTAAAACTAGAAAAGCGGGAAAGAAGGAAGTTAGCTGAACAAGAAGAAATGGATATCAACACAGTGAATCAGGTGCTAAATAGTAAGGGACAAAATAGGCTGATCCTGGATTTAGAGTTAGGAAAAAATAAAGTAAAATTTTTGGTGGACTCAGGCGCAACGGTTACTTTAATAAATCTAGAGACATATAAAAAATTGGGTTGTCCCCAGGTAAAGAGAGTAGGAAAACCAGTTTTCGGATTTGGTAAAGATCCAATTAGAGTGATAGGAAAAGTGAAAATTCCTGCTGTGTACAAGAACAGGAAAGCAGTTCTGGAAGTTATTGTAGTAGATAGGTATGACGTAGTGAACATTTTGGGCCTGAACAGTTTTGAGAAGATTGGTTTAGGAGTGGTAGATAATGTGTTTAATTTACAACAGGAGAAGGTTTCGACATTGGTCGACGAACTGAAAAATGAATTTTCTGAAGTGTTCCAACCTGGTTTAGGTAAGTGCAAAAAGTTTGAGGCAGAACTTAAATTTAAAGAGAACAGTAAGCCTAGATTTTTTAAGGCACGGCCAGTGCCGTGGGCCATTAAAGGGAAAGTTGAAGCAGAGCTAAAGAGGTTAGAGGAACAGGAAATTATAACTAAAGTGACAACGAGCAGTTGGGCTACGCCATTAGTGGTAGTGTCGAAAAGCAACGGGGATGTGCGTCTTTGTGGTGATTTCAAGAGTACGGTGAATGAACAATTGGAAATTGAACAATATCCAATTCCCAAGCCGGAAGATTTGTTTTTTAAATTGGCAGGTGGTCAACAGTTCACTAAGATAGATTTAAAAGACGCGTACTTGCAAATTCCCCTCTCGGAAGAAGCACAAAGAGTGTTAGTAGTGAACACTCCTTTAGGACTGTTCCGATATAATAGGTTGCCATTTGGAGTTGCGTCAGCAGCTGCCATTTTCCAGAGAGTGCTGGAGCAGATAACGTCTCAGGTGAACGGATGTATCAACTATCTGGACGATATCATCGTGACAGGAAAAAACAGTGAGGAACACATAGGAAACTTAAAGAATTTGTTAGGACTTTTGGCCGAATGGGGTTTCAAGGTAAACTTGACGAAGTGTGAATTTTTTAAGCAACAAGTGACATTTCTAGGCCATGAAGTTACAGAATCCGGTATTAAGCCTACGCAGCACCATGTGGAGGCTATAAAGAACCTCCCCGCCCCCAAGAATGTAAAGGAGCTCCAAGCCTTGGTGGGGAAAATTAACTATTATAATAAATTCATAAAAAACTTTTCGTCAATTGCAGCCCCTTTAAATGCATTAAAAAAGAAGGGAGTAAAATTTGTGTGGTCACCAGAATGCGAGGTGGCACTGGATAAGTTAAAGAAAGCGATCGTCAGAGCAACGCAGCTTAATCATTACATTCCCGGTAGGTTGACGTCGATCGCGACCGATGCGTCTGATTATGGAGTGGGGGCAGTCTTATCGCAAAAAGATGAAGCGGGTGTAGAGCGCCCCATCGCTTTCGCGTCCAAAGCTTTAAACAAACATCAAAAGAATTACTCTCAGATTGAAAAAGAGGCGTTAGCAGTGATTTTTGGGGTAAAAAAATTCAATGAGTACGTTTATGGTTCCAAGTTTCACATCATCACGGACCATAAGCCATTGGTGCAATTGTTTCACATGGGTAAAAGGTTGCCGGAAAGTATGGCGAAAAAGTTACAAAGGTGGGCCTTGTTTTTAACAGATTATCATTACCAGATCCACTATAGGCCCACGACACAGCACGCCAATGCAGACGCGCTGTCCAGGTTGCCAGCAGGTCCAGACTTGGATTTTGACGAGTCGGAGGAGGCCTGCCAGCAAATCGACCAGGAAGATTTGGAAGTACTGCAGGATTTCCCCATCACAGCCGCAACGATTGCGTCAGCCACGGACCAGGACAAAGAGTTGCGAATAGTTAGAGATTATGTTAGGAAAGGTTGGCCAAGAAGTGATATAAAGTGTGGTACTGCATGGTGTAACAAAAAAGACGAGTTGTCAGTTAAGTCAGGTGTATTGTTACTCACCAGTGAGCAAGGGACCAAGGTGGTGATACCAGGGGTCCTCAGGAAGCGGGTACTAGAGTTACTACACCAAGGTCATTGGGGAATAGTGAATACTAAACAGTTAGCTAGGCGCCACTGCTATTGGCGCGGCATGAATCAAGACATTGAACAGTTGATTAGGAACTGTAATGCGTGCCAGATGAACCAGTCCGCCCCGCGTCAAGATTGGCACTCGTGGCCGACACCGGAGGCGCCTTGGGAGAGGATACATGTAGATTTTGCCGGTCCATTTTGGGGGAAGATGTGGCTGGTGGTAGTGGACGCATTATCCAATTTCCCGTTTATTGTAGAGATGGGAGGCACCACGGCCGCGGCAACAATAGATGTATTAGAAAAGATTTTCGTATCAGAGGGTCTGCCGCAGACATTGGTGTCCGATAATGGTCCCCAGTTCACGTCGGACGATTTTTTCAAGTTCTGTAGGGCTAACGGCATCAAGCACATATGTGCGCCGCCGTTCCACCCTCAGTCCAATGGGGAGGGGGAGCGGTGCGTGCGCACATTTAAAACAGCTATGAAGAAAGCAAGAGACGCCGGAGCCGAGAGAAGCAGGGCATTGATGAGGGTGCTGGCGACCTATAGAACGCTGCCTGGGCCGGAAGGAAAGAGTCCGGCAGAGATCCTGCATGGGCGACAGCATAGGTCGCTCTTGTCATTGTTAAAACCAGGTAACGCTCGCAAAGAAGAGGAGCTACAGCCAAGATTCCAGGTAGGCAGTAAGGTTTATTGTACTTCATTTAAGAAGGAGCCTACCTGGTGGCCTGGTGTGGTGACCGCAGTGCGCGGGAGTAAAGTTTATGAAGTATTGACTTATAGCAAAACAGTAGTGAGGCACCAGGGGCAGTTGCGCCCCAGGTACACTTTGGAGCCGGTAGATACCTTAAAGGAGGGATCTGAGAGAAATATTAGGGAAAGAGCTATGAGGGAACTCATGTTGGATGGCCCGTTACAGGAACAGCCCACAGAGCCGCCGCCCGCGCCGGAGCTTCCGGCGGTAGCACCGAGGAGGTCTACCAGACGCCGTGTACGTTTTGCACCGTACACGACGTTTTCAAGAGGGGAGGTGTCGCGGCTGTGAACACATTTTGAAGTGCGCGCCTAGAGGGCAGCGCTCGGCGGCAGCTAGAGGAGTCGGCAGAGGCAGCAGAGCCTGACAAACGCCGCCCAATCCCGAGCGACGAGCTGGCCGGAGAGCCAGCGGACGGAGTGCGGATCTTCAGCGCCGCCCGCTTTAAGAGCGGGCGCCGCCCGCCCGGAGGACAGCGCAAGAGTCGTGATTATTGGTGTGTTAGAGCTAGGAGATTTGTAACGGATAAAGTTGTAATTGGCCCGGCGAAGTTATTAGGAAATTCTTGTTGTTGTAACGGTTAGACCCTGCTCTGTATTGGTACATCTCCTGGCATTTTGGAATTTAACTTGGCTATTGTAATACGGCACATTCTTTTGGATTTGAAATTGTACCGTGAGTTCTTTCTGTGTAATAAATCTGTGTTTGTCTAAAAGCGTGTGTTATTCCAAACATAACACTGTTCCAGAGGAAAGATAATAGAAAATTAAGTAGAGAAAACTAAACTAATAGAAAACTAGTACGAGAAAACCTATGCTATTCTCTAACACCAATAGCTTAATTTCTAAACATTTTCATCGAGACCAAGGCTTCACGGTCTCCTTTGCAGCAAATTTTACTCCTGGACTCGTGCGGGCTAGTGCATGCCATAGTGTCGACGTGGGATTTGTGCAGCCTCCGTTCCACAATGCGCGGCTCTCGTCGTTTGTTTGCGGTCGCGGTCAACTCCCCCGCCCCTCTCTCGGTGTGTGGATATTCCTTTGTTTAACGGCGACTGCAGCGCTGTGCACCGGGTCGCTAGATTGTGAGTTCTCTCTGTGAATGAGTAATCTGGGATTGAGGTCGATGCTCTTTAGATCTCGCAAGCAGCTGCAACGGCCCTGTACCGCTGAGAGGAAAGGAAGGAAACGAAAATGGTCTCTGTAAAGGAGCTTATCTTGTCTTGTCGTGGTATCGTTCCAGTTTAAGAACTTTTTTCTAATTGGAGCTGTTAGCGAAGTAAGTCCCTAGTTAGTGGCTTATCTAGCATGTGGTCATTTAAATTCACTTACTTTTCTTTTTGCCGAAAGTCTCCCAGCTTGTAGATACATCCCGCGTCTCAGACTCCCTTGAGTGTTTTCTAGGTCAAGGATAATGCACCATGTGTTGATATAATACACTTCAGCCAATCGTTCGGTTCAAATGATAAAAATGGGGACAGAAAACGGAAAGATAGATCGCGTGCGCTCTCTGGCTCTTGGCTTAAGTTATCAGCCTCGAATGGATTGGATTGAACCATTAGAAAGGTAAATTAAAGCAGCCGTTCTTCACAATTATCATTGATGTAAATAGATTAAATACAGGTACACGTTTTGTTAAATAGCAGATAAAATAAAAATGTAAAATGTTTATTTGAACAAATATAAAAATATACTAAAATTTGAATTTATACTAAAAGGTGTGAAACAGATCATACTCCTACAATTTATGTCCCCATTTCTTTACCGTCATCACATGTCGTTAAAGCTACCAAACCATATTCTACTATAAAATGAAGCCTCTGATTGAATTAATAAACCATAAAGTTTCCAGAAATTGTTTGAATTTGAAACCTATGCCTATATAGAATTTTTTTTTCTTTATATAAATTAAACTTTTTGGGTCCTACATATCTTATCACTTTCTCTTTTCTACCTATTTAATAGTTTTGGAAACGCTAAATTTTAATAATATTGTAAAACTAATATAATGTATGCTTTACTACATTTGTGTGATTGATGTATTCATTGAAACAGTTAATTTGTTTGCTTTAGTAGAGAAACTAAAAATTAATATACCTAAATATGGGGCAATAACAGTCACTTTGGCTCCTTCCGAAAATCGTCTTGGGCCAGTTATCCAGTGATTTACCGGCACTGCGGAGAAATTTTTACGTCCCTTACTTTTAAACATCACATCAGTTTCTTTGGGCGCAGTGCCCTCAAACTGGAGTAAGCTTTAATTGATAGGGGGAGTAAATATTTACGAAAAAAATATTTGAAATGTGATCAGGAACAAGGAATACATTTTTGTTGGTGCTTCACTTTCTTCGTTATTTAGTATTATCTGTCAGTAGTGACTTCTTATGGCAGTAGATGATATCTTTGCCACAACTCGACGGAGTGCCTCCTTCCCTTCCTAGAGTGCAGCACAATCAATTGACTCTCGTATCAGGTCATTTGGAGTACGGACTTGGATGTGATCGAGTAAATATCTCTGTGAACTTAGCGAGTGTAACGTGACCGAGTGAATATTTTCGTTTTCGTTTGATTTTCTAAGTTACTGAAATCTCTGAACTAATTTACAGTTTTTCAAGAAAGTGTTTAAAGACTTAACCTTTGAAGTCAGGCACATATCATAATCCCTCGGTAAAACCGGGCGGATTTGATATTTCACAATGGAGGTAGAAGAGATGGAATGGAACGTGATTGTGAATAAAAGAACTACACAAAAAAGGAAGAGGAAAGATGAGATGGGGGAATAAATGCTCCCTGATATTCAAAACAAGAAGGCTAATTCTACTGATAATGAAATTGAAGGTTCTCCAGGATGATAAATTAGTCCGGAAGGTTATTCGGAGAGAAGTATGGGTCCAAACGGCGTATGGGTCGGAAACAAAAATCGAAGTTCGAATAACTTCGATATTTACAGGATTGGCAAGATTGTTATCAAGAAGTACCAGTCTATCACCGAAATTAAGAAGGAAGGGCGCAGCAAAGCCCTTATGATATTTAGTAAAAGGGAAGAGGCCAACCAAGCATTGAGTGACGAGGAATTACAAAACAATGGCTTCAAAACATTTATACCATAGTTCAGAAAGGTGAGAAAAGGTGTTATTAGAGGCATCCCAGTAAATACCGAAGACGGAGCCCTTCTCAAGAACTTAGTCTCGTCAGCTGACATAGTGAAGGTAACGAGATTAAATAGAAAAGATCCATCATCAACACTGGACGAACAGAAGTGGATCCCCACCACTTCCGTGTTGATCGTGTTTGAAGGTGAAATTTTACCTAAGAAGTAATTTTCACTTTCTTTTGTGAAATCTAAAGTAGACTCTTACGTTCGTCATTCAATTGCAACAAATTTGGCCATAGAGCGAAAGATTGCCGTGGTAAGAAGCATTGTGTGGCGTGCGGAGAGGAAGATCATGGTTGGGCGCGCAAAGGAGCGTCTCCTAAGTGTGTGAACTGCAAGGGGAACCAGTAATCGACTAACCATTATTGCCCAGTTTTTAAGAAATATAAATCAGTGCATGAAAAATTGACATTTGAAAATATTTCATACTCAGAAGCCCGAAGGATGATATTTGGAGTCCCCAGAGCTCCTAGAAGAGTAAAAGATGACTTTCCCACAACTGAAGAAAGTGTTTCATACAGAAATGCCTTAAAACAGAGGATTTGTAACAGACGAAAAGAACATCGAGACGCACGTCAGTGCCAAAGACTGACGGAGCTCAAGACACGCCACCTGAACGCGTTCCGAGTTATCAAGACGAAACTGGTTCAACAATGATGACCTCAGTTTCAAATGGTTCGCTACAGGACGATCAGAAGAGTATCAGTGATTGTAGCACTATCAGCAGTAACAGCAGTGTATGTTCCAGAAGTGTAAAAGCAGCAGTAGAAAAGACATTAAGTGCACCGAAGGTTGCCACGCGGAACCAGAAAGAGTGTAATATAAACATGCCTAAGGCTGCTGAACTATCAAGCAAAACCGAAAAAGGTAAGAAAGGTAAAAATAAGAATAAAATACTGTAAGTTCTTGCTTGGTATTCAATAATAAGCCAAGAATATGTATCCCTATAAACAATATTAATGATTTCACAAATTAAAATATTACAAAGAAATTGCCGTAGCATTATAAATAAAATAGATTTACATTTTATGCTAGCAATTTTGATATCATATTACTAGTAGAAACTTAGCTAAAAGACAATAAATATATTTATATTGAAAGATTTTGACATAGATATGACAAAATTGTTGAAGATAAAGGAAGGTTAGCAATTTTAGTTAAGAAATGAATAATCTTTGATAAAATTAATTTAAATTTTCGCAGGTGTTCTTTAGAAACAGGTTCAATAATGATAAATTCAAATTATGGGAAAATTTTAATTACCGTATGTTACAGATGACCTCTAAATAATAATTTAGACGCAATGGAATGGAATAGTTTTTTAGACGCAATGAATCAACAAAACGTCCAACAATGCATTGTACTTTAGCGCCCACCATCAAATATGGGAGCGCATGAAAGATTGCGCAAACGGACATATAATAGTAGACAATTTGAACTTTGATAACTTTGTCATCTTGAATAACAAAGATCCAACTTATGTAACCGTAACAAAGAGTGGTTGTTCATACTCAAACATTGACTTAACCATAGTATCCCCTTACTTAGCTCTATTGAGTGATTGGGAAGTGTTAGAGGACAAGTGGGCGAGTGATCACTTTCCAATAAGTATAAGGATTTAATGTTCGATCATCCTATCAGCAGAAACCAGATTTTAAGTACAACACTAAAAAAATAAATTTGGATAAATTTTACGAGCTGATAGAAATAAATAAAAAAAGAATTTAATAATCTAGAACCTAATAACCTTGATCCAATCAGCAGATATGATAAGCTAATTAATTTTTTAAGTAATTCAATTGTAAATTCTTTTCCGGGAAAAATAGGGGAAAACTCTAGTACAACTAACGACCAAAACGTAGTACAAACAGGAGTAAAAACTTGCCGTAAATCTAAACCTTTATGGTGGAATGCGAAATGTGAAAGGACCGTACAGTTGCGCAAAGCTGCCTTCAAATCTATCAGGTTTAGCTACTCTAGACAGAAAGTTTTTGAAGTAAAGAGAACGGCGGTCTTAGTGATTAAAATTCTTAGAGGGGAAAAATGGAATATTTTAAGGAATAATGTGAAGAAATTACATCACAGACTAAGATTTCAGACTTTTGGAATTTAATTAACAAATTCAAAGTTAGTTTTAACAAGCCACGGTCAAGTGAAGGTAATATGAAACAAGATAAATGCATCAGGGATCGAGTTTGTGTTCCCCAAAATTAAGAAACACTGACGTCCTAATGAATATAGAAAATATAAATGACTGAAAACGACAATGCGTTTCTGAAAGTCCCATTTGTGTACGATGAACTGGAATTTGCTCTCAATTAAGTTGTGCCCTGGGATTGGATAAAATAAGTAACTTAATTATTTTCAAATTGCCTGAATTTTATCGGAGGATACTTCTAGGCTTGTATAACGACTTTTTATTTCTTAATACTTTCCCAAACCAATGGAAAAAATACCTTGTTATATTCATAACAAAAAGCAATTCTAGCAAATTCAGGTCTATTTCCTTGGCTTCCTATTTATTGAAAATAATGGGAAAATGGTAAAGGAAAGATTATCATGACAGATATGGAAATCGATAAAGTGATACATCTGTATTCCAAAGGTCTTGAAGTAGCTCCCGAAAAATGTATACTAGTTGTTTCTGACAAAACTAAAAATGTAGATAATGCCACTACTTGGAAAATAAACAATTTAAATATAAAAGTTTCTGGACAAGTGAAATTTCTGGGAATGTTAATGGACAGTCATCTAAACTGGCAGAAACATACTAAGAATGTTGTAAATAAATGCAAAATATCAATGATAATTGTTATGTTCGGAATAACACACGCTTTTAAACAACACAGATTTATTAACAAGAAAGTATGCACGGTACAATTCCAAAGCCAAAAGAATGTACCGAATTACAATAGCCAAAGTCGAATTCCACTAGTCCAGGAGATGTACAAATACAAAGCAGGGTCTAACCGTTAATCAACACAGAATTTCCTAATAACTTGCCGGGCCAATTATAACTATCACAATACAAATCTCCTAGCTCTATTACACCAATTATCACAATTCTAGCGCACTCTGCTCTCCGGGCGGGCGGCGCCCGCTCTTAAAGCGGGCGGCGCTGCAGATTCGCACTCCGCCCGCTGGCTCTCCGGCCAGCTCGTCGCTCGGGATTGGGCGGCGTTTTCCAGGCTCCGCTGCCTCTGCCGACTCCCCTAACTGCCGCCGAGCGCTGCCCTCTAGGCGCGCACTTCGAAAAGTGTTCACAGCCGCGACAATAATTCTCAGTTGCTTGAGAAGAATCTGGGGGGGAACTAGTCCCAGATGCCTAATATTGTAGTACAAATCCCTAGTTCGATCGAAAATGGAATATGGGGCTTTTTTGATATCCTCATGCACAGATGCCTGTCTTGAAAAATTGCAAAAAATACAAAACACTGGGTTGAGAATAATAATGGGCTATAGGAATAGTACTCCAATTAATGTGATGATAGCAAAAACAAAAATTCCTTATCTAACTAATAGGTTTAATGAAATGTGTGATAAATATTTAAGCCATTAGTAGAAATTGCAGAAAATGTTATGTATGAAAATAATTTTCAAAAGTTTTTACTGATTAAATGCTTGGAAGATGTGGAGTTTTGACGTGACTATTATATGTTATAATCATTACAAATATCAAGGAGATTATAAATTTTCTTTTTATAAGCCTCACGTTGATCTGACAATCTGAAAAAAATTGGCAAAATGGGCTCCTCAGGAAAAGAATTTCAAACATTTTTCAGAATCTAGTAATGTGATACACATTTTTACAGACGGATATAAATTAACAGTAAATAATACGACCCCTGTAGGGCTTGCTGCGAGGATTTTAATCTTAGTGGAGATTAAGCGAGGATTTTAATCTTACGCACAGAATCTTAGATGTTGCATCTACTTTTACTGCAGAATGCATGGCATTGATTTTTGCTGTGGAAAGAAGTACTCAGACTTCAGTCTGACATTTTGTGATTTTTTCCGATTCGGAGAGTTCTCTCAAAGCATTAAGTAATACAACTGCTGGGGATAATTTACCCCTGATATATACATTAAGACAAAAGTTAGCTTATACTAACTCTATTGGTGTGAAAATTCAATTAGTTTGGGTTCCAGCCCACAAAGGTGACATTGGTAACCAAAAGATAGATGAAATGGCAGACTGCAGCAAAAGGGGTAATATTTCTTAATGAACCTGTACCTTTCTATGATGTAGTGGCTTTTTTAAGTATAAGTGCCGACAGGAAAATAAAACAATATTAATTCATGAAAGTAAATATGAAGGTTCTTTCTATTTCGAAAATTACTATGTGGAATCATCAAGTAGACCTTGGTTTTATAATTTTGAATTTTCCGGAAAGGCAATTGTATCAATAAACAGAATTAGAAGTAATCATACCTCATTAAATGATAGTTTAATGCGAAAAAAGATTGTAAACAATAATATTTGTAATTGTGGAGAAGGAATTGATTCCATAGAACATGTTGCCTGAACCTGTTGCCATATTCATCACAAGGAAAGGGAAATTATGTTAAAAGTAATTCGTAAGATAATTGGTTATGGTGCATATTTTGTGACACCTTTTGTATTTAAAGATAAAGATATAAATGACAAAGAAATTTTTATTAGCATTGTTAAATTTATTTCAAGTATTAAACAAAATATTTAAATGTATGAAATTAATGTTGGATTTTGTTTGTTAATAAATAACATGTATTTGGTTCTGTAGACCTCATGTAAGGTCAATACTATGTAACCTGGCTATGTAAACTTGTATTTATATGCCAATAAATCATATTTAAATTAAATATTGGGCCATTTGGCAGAGTAAAAAATTGAAATAACACAGTTTTGTCAGTATGAAATTATTTTTGACTATTTCACTCATGTCTGTCAATGTTACAAGTAACTAATGCTAAGCTTATCTGTTCAAATTAAACTAATCACAGATGTATACCGCCATATGATTATCACGTTACCTTTTGCACTTCGCTGTAATAACTTTGTTTACATTTTTAAGATTAAGATATCCAATGTGTTAGCTTGCAAGCATCAATATAATACTGAAATGTATCGTTTTGGTAATATTTAAAACTCTGAAATATAATGTATTATTAAAGATTGGGTGCCGAAAAACAGCAAAAGAAACAGAGAGAGTGTGTGGAAGTAATTTCAAAAATTTTGTAAAGAAAGAAAATACAAAGGCACACCAGAAAATACAAATGAAGAAATTACACGTAGTTTAGGCAATAATATGCCAAGATTAAGATGCTGAAGAGTACAAATAATATGCTATCAAAACTATGTGAAAGGTTACAACAAAATTATTCAGAAAAATACTTTAATGAGTACTTCCACGGAATAAGACATGGAAAACTCACCTTCCGACAACTTTAATATTTGTGTTTTCAATAAATGTTCTTTTAAGTAGCTTTGTTATAATTGTTTTTTGAAAGTTTGATTACCATAAAATCGAACCATATTTGAAATAATTTTCTGCATTAAACTGTTCTTCATATTTTACTAGATTATAAGTCATTCCATAAGGCAGTGATAACTCGGGAGCTGAGTGACAGTTTCACACATTTCTGTAGAAATTTTGAGTAATATTTGTCTTTTTTGTAATTCCTGTGATTTTAATTATTTTATCGATTCACGTAATGTCTTAACTTGTGAAATAGTCACACTAAATATCACTCTTCGCTACGTGAGTCGTGAATTTACCGGCTACCACAGCACTTCCCGTGGTATTACTTAATAGAAGTCAAAGAATTCTCAATACCTTCTAAGTAAAAAATTCAAAATGTAACTCTTGGACGTAACTTCCTCTTGTGTTTTAGAGCAAAAACTGCATTTCAATGTCTTTAAACACCTAGAAATTATAAACGCTTATTGAGTTGGTGAATATTAGACAAATTTAATGATTTTGTGTGATGATTATTGGAGATTTTTGCTATTATTATACTTTAATTTAGCATTTATAAAACACACATTTTAAATCATTTAAACTTACACGGATTTAACGCAAGTGATCTCACTTTGTAAATATCACACAGAAAGTTATCTTGGCATCCTTTAAATTACAATAAAGTAATCGTAATTTACTCTTAAAATATGAATAGAAAAGAGGAATTTTTAATCATACTCGGTCTATGACCAAAACATTGCTTGCATCTCAGAATCATGCTTGATATTTAGGTGTTCGTGACTCATACTTACATGTCTAAATGTAATCCTTAAATGTCTTAATGTAATCCACCGTAGATCGAGGGATGAGCCCAGCGCGTATTGTTGCATTTCTTTAGCCATTACTTGCAGTTCCAAGTATTTGTATGGTCTGCCGTGGCTACTGATTATTGCTTAAAACACAATTATAGCAACCCCATTCACTCAATACGAGATTAAGCGAATATTGTAGAAGAAATGAGGGGCATACTCACATT
This sequence comes from Teleogryllus occipitalis, assembly GCA_011170035.1. Lineage (NCBI taxonomy): Eukaryota > Metazoa > Arthropoda > Insecta > Orthoptera > Gryllidae > Teleogryllus > Teleogryllus occipitalis. The sequence continues at coordinate 350,533 of BLKR01000465.1, read as the reverse complement.
CGACCTATAATGTAAGTTGTTGTGTTACCAAATTATGTATGTAAACCAGGCGCGTCAAACTGCGCCCGTACGAGCTACTTGCCTTCCTGGAAACCTCTGCGCTTGCGGGCACAGGCAAACTTCCCCTGACTCCCCTCTCTCTTCTCCCCAAATCCCGAAAGGGGTGTACAAGCGTTGCCAGTGCTCTTTTGGTATTGATAGCAAGGGTAGACACTTTCCTCGGATCACAAAGACAAATGGGCTTCTGACCTGGCCTTTTGACAGATTTCATGTCACCTGAAGATATTAAATACGCGATTACAAGGAAGTGATCTCTTAATATATGATTTAATGGAAACTGAGGAGGGATTTTAAGTGACATCAGTCTTGTGAAAAAATTAGATTGCAAGCTGAGATTTCTACCATTTTCCAAATTTGAGATCTCTTGATGCTAATGTTGATAGGATAAATATGGCCATATTTTGAAAGATATGTTGGATGTAAAAGTTTTCGGACATTAAAAATTAGCTCTAAAATATTTTTTAATCATGTATTTCTTTGACGTTTCGACCCTAGTTGGGGTCTTTTTTTTTTTAAAAAAAATGACAATAATGAAAGATATTACATTCAAATTATGGAGATTAAATCAATAAATCGCAAACATCATAAAAAATAAAGAAATTCACTAGAATATACAGAAACCACAATAATATGAACACCTTGTGATACGGCTAGGGAAGAGGCTGGTTGAAAACACTTAGTAAAATTCAGGTAGCATTTTGTACAAAATTGTCAGTATTTAAAAAAAACCACTCTGGCCATATATGTGAAGTTGCAAACATAATCTGGCCTATTAGTAAGGCACAAGTGTTTCTTTAAATTAGTCACAAGTTCATCCGAGTTTACATATGCCCCCGACGGGAGCCAATAGGGCACTTCATTCTCTCATTCTTTCTTTGTTTCCTCGATAGAAAAGCAAAATGTTATTAATTTCTCTTAAAAATAACTTCAAAATTTGTTAATGTTCCACAATTTTCACGCATTGTACTTTTTATCACAATAAACATGTGTACAATTCATTATTTTATTAGACAAAACTTTTTAATACAAAAAAATCAAATGTTAAATTGGGCCAATAATATTCATTTTCATCATTACCCACATTCTATTTCACAACAACAGCAAAACGATATCGGCGTGAAATTACGTTTTTAAAATAAAGTATGTGTTTAAAATATTTGTGATGATCAAGAAGTTATCAACGTAAATATACTTATATAAACTACAACAAATAAGAGCTTTTCTTAAGATATTTTAAAAGACGCACAGGGAAGGGTAAGCTTAGTACAGAAATAAGGGTAAATCCCAAGTATAGGGTGGCACGGTTCCTTTGATTCACTGAGTCGGTTCATTAGAAGAGAATCGACTCCATGAACAGAATCCTTGTTTATACGTAGTAGTCGCGTGTAGTTAAATTCATGATGTTACAGCAATAAATATAATTATTTAAATTAAAGGTTGATCGGGAGAATAACTACCCCACTGCTCTAAAGCCCCCTGTACGTGTAAATCCACGTAGCAACGTACTCTCATTAAGTGAACTGATTATTCGTCTTTTTCACGCTGCAAATTTAATTTTATAACCTACACAATTCTTTAACCAACGCATTTTTTTCACCAAGTGGTCCGCGACGTGCTATCGCACGTCGCTACCCGACGGATCCAACGTGCTACGTTCGCGAGGGCCTTCCGGCCCTCGCTCTCGAGACCTGGTTCGCGCCTCCGCTGTCGCTTCGGCGCTCACGCTGTATTATATACCTCTCTCACTTTTAAGAGAATTTATTTTAAAGAGAACACAATTATTCTCGATCACTCAACCAGTGATTCAAATGAACCGCGCAACTATAAACATAGGAATCGCGAGAAATAATGAATCATAAAAGGAACCAAAGGAACCGTGCCACCCTAAACTACGGATCAACCGAAATAAGTAAGAATTAACGGATAAAATTATCGTAAACAGTTAATTGTAGAAAGCTATAAATACGGGAGTAGTTACGGGAGTAGTCGCCGTGATGAGTGATACTGTTTGAAAGCTATCATTTAGATTAAAGCAATATACCATTACAAGAAATACAAATAATATGAAAGCCTTACCTCACTGCGTAGAATAGATGTCGAGCTTGACGGATGGAAAGTTATTATGCCGGATTGTCGGTAGTGCAACATAGACTTTTGTCACAAAAGTTCTACAACGAACAAAGTTCACAGTGTCTAGTCAGTGTTCCACTAAATTAAATCGTTGATCACTCTCGAACATAACCACACTCACTATCACCCATGGAATCTGATTATGCATACCGTGTTGTAGTTTCTCAACAAAAATTCAATGAACAGCAAATTTCCCACTTACTGTGTTGCAAAGATCACATTTCATTAACGACTTGTGTAGCAAAGATCACTCTTTATCACAAATATAACCAAACTCACGATCATCCTATATCGTAAACAATACGTTAACACCACAGTACTGGGCCGCACGTTAACACTACAAAGAATACGCAGTACTTTCGCAAGAGACGCATCTCATTATAGCATTTTTCAGCGTTTTCTACGATGAATATAACTAGTCACTTTACGTGACTCGACATGCTTACTTCGTGGACATGATCCGTTCACTTCGCGGTTGCAAAGAGCGTAGCCCGCTAGAAAGCCTAAAAACAGGAACAACTTGCCAAACATAGGGGGCCAGCGAACGGGCGAAGTTTCACCTTTTCGCCGTTGGAGTGCCAATCGCCAAATATCACCGGGAAATTCGGATCCCTTTAACAAGTGGGACGGTTCGTCGACCAATTTTACTAATTTACAGTGACACGAGGCATTGCAACCGCTTGTTGAAGATTACAAAAAATATTAGATAAACATTTATATTATCTCTTCATGTGCTGCTTTTCTTAAAAAGTAGAAAAATAGATGTTGTGAATAAAGTGCGAATCTGACACTTTATCCCGAATTAGCCGATTGAAGTTGACATTATCCAAAATGGCTATATGAACCCCGAAGTAGGAACATTTTTCAAAATTATTTTCAACTTTAACCGGAAGAAGTTTATATTATATCCCATGAGATGGCTAGGGTCAGTGAAGTACGTTACAGTGACCAGGAATATAGCAGATATTTGAAAAACAAGGATCAGACTACTGGTGGGAAGTTTCGAAGGCTAATGAGTGACACGATGTATACCTTCAAGTGCCACTGTGTCAGTTCTAAATTCTTACACACGAACCACGAAAACCAATCTCACTGATTTCAGTGGCTCACCAAAACTAATTTAAATGGTTCTTGATTTAAGAATAACATCCCAGGGCGCAATGAATATTCTATGCTTTCAAAGCCAACTGCAGTGTTCGTACCTAATACACCTAGAAACTAAATTTTGCTCTAAACTTTGAACGGGTAGAGCAAGAATTACTACATCCTGACCAATAGCAACAATCTGGAACACATATCTCAGTGATTTTTTAAAAAATTGGTTATTTTCCTTGTTATTTAGAAGCTCAAAGTTTTGTGATTTGTAAGAGTAAGTGTAAGATATCTTTAACACATTTTTATACAAACATAATAAAATATAAAACACAAATTGCAATTTTAGCGGTAGCTCCAAGAAGTAGAAAGGATATGTAGTGTATTATAAAAATAACAGTAATAATAATAATAATAATAATAATAATAATAATAATAATAATTATTATTATTATTATTATTATTATTATTATTATTATTATTATTAAGATTTAATACATAAATTAGAAAGAATGACATATATCATCTTAGCGCCGAGATTAAACTTTAGTAGTTTGTTTGATTGATTAGTGATTCCGGACACGTGAACAGTTAAGGTCATTAATGCCGTAAGTGTAGTGCATGACCCCCGGGGATGTGGTGGTAATCTTGCCCCGATGACTAGATCCGGAACCGACCTACCGTCGGCTTGCGGGGTTTCCCCCAACCTGGTTTCCCCCACCAGCGGGTCACCGCCCCCTGCCGAGACAAGCTCTAAGCACCCGACCGGCCTCCCGGCATGTGTCGTAGTGAAGTGCATGTTAGTGTGTGGGGTGGGAGGTGAGGAGACGACAAGGAAGTGGAAGAAAAGATGGCGCGCGGTCCGTGGCCCGTTTTTTAGGGTACTGCTCCGGCATTCGCGTGGTGTTGATCGAAGAAACAACGAAAAACTATCGATCAGAGCAGCCGGCCGGTAGAATTCTCCCACAGACAGCGACTGGTTTCGACCTATCTATGCAGCTAGCGTGGAAAATCCTGCCATCGTCGGGACTCGAACCTAGAATCTTCCGGTGAATGGTCACTCCAGTAACATCAGTTGATGCTTTGAGACACCTCTGCCGGTTTGAACTTTAGGGGAAAAAACGTAGATTGGCATACTTTTATGTTTCTTCCATAGCGCATCAGTTTAAAGAAAAAATACAGTATTTTTTTCTTCTACGTTTTGAGGAAATCAATGAAAAGTTCCTTCAGTATTTTGTCATCTTTAATACGCACGAAATATTTAAAACGAAAAGGATATATTTTTATTTATCGATGTTGCGATAATTGGTTTTTGGTTTACTATCGCTTTTACGACATATGTATGTAAGTGAAGGATGATGTATTGATTAAAAAACGTATATTGCTGTTTCGATTTGAATATAAGATGTTTGGTTGATAATTGTTTTGAATGTAAACAAATTAATATTAGTTTTCTTAGCTATTGTATTTGATAATGTTTGAAGTTTCTTGTTGATTAATCGATTCTCTAAATGTAAACCAATATAATTGGCAGGAAAGTTGGAAGTTGGTCGTTGAATTTTAGTTATATTCAATATTAAAGGATTTTAACATATTTTAGTAAAAGTGTTTTTGCTTGATATTTGACAAGATTGATGGCATTTGACACGGTTATTTGCCAATAATGAAACTACGTTATTAAAATTTGAAAATTTTGTCGCTACTTTTTTGGAAATTGTAATATATCATTTTGTGAAGTGTATAAATGTTGTCATCTGCAAATAATACACTCTTTGCAATTTGGAAGGGAAGAAGACCATATATAAATATATTGTGAAGAAAAAAGGAGAAAGTGGAGAAAGGATAAGTATATAAGTGAAAGTTGGAAATTCGTCAAATAATTGTGATACAATTCGCACTTTGAATGAACGCGATGAAAAAAGCTATTAATTAAGGTTTGTAAATATACCAAATGTGTGTATAAAGTTTTGAAAATTGATAGCGGTATAAATCGTTAATCATAAAAGCTGATGGGTTGAAGAATGATTTGGGAATATGAAAAGACATTTTATATCTAGGATAAGAGGGTAATTTGACAAAAAATTAATTGGCAATAAATGCTAGCTAACCAATGAGAGCAATGACTGAGATAAGGACACTGTATTCTTTAACCGCTACAGCGCTGTATAAAATGGGAATTCAGAATGAGTTGTTTCCGGTAAAAAACATGTTATGTACAAAGTAAAACAACAACAGTTCTTTCACCATAAATGTATTTCAGTATAGCCACAATCCAAATCAAGTCCGAAATACAAGCCAAGTTCCAGTCCGCCAGAAGAATACAATCACCGTAACACACGCACTTCAAACACCGAACTTACTACTATTGCTAGGCACTCGCTTGCTGCTCCAGAAATGTCCTACTGCCTACTGCCCCGAGCGAGGCTCTATAAATACGCCCTGAGGCATCGGGGTGAGTCTCTTACTTCCCGCCTCCATGGCTGGGCATCGAGGGGAAATGCCTCTCCTGTGACCGCTTAGGCGACACGGCCCAGTGGTCACGGAACAGCGCCGCCGCTTGCTCTGCTCCTGGCGGTGTTACTCGGAACTACACATTCCTACCCTGGGTCGCGCCTCACGGCGCAACCCTGCAGCGGCCACAGTGGGCCGCAACTACACTGCCTGGTACAGTGTGCCCACCACACCGATCCTCGGGGCACACTTGCTGTGGTACACAGCAAAACACATCAGCACGCTTTTGAAACAAATTGCAATAAATAACCTCCTTATCATTCTGGATTCAGAATTATAGATTTCTATAGAAAATGCTTTTGTAATTTTTCAATTTCGTCGCAGTCTACATATCACAGGAATTTCATGCACATTTCGAAGACTGGAAGAACTGTTGTAGAATCGGAAGGGCCTTATTTGTGAACAGCGAGTGCACAGCAATTCTGATGGCCGGCTGGCGAGTTATGGTACCGACAGCCGAAATCTGGGGTGAATGTAGAACCGCGCGCAATACAGAATTGTATTTAAAGTTCCTAATTTCACTAGTTTTTTAATTTGCGTTTTTCTTCGTTTTTATCTGAACAAAGTAGATATTTTCTTGGATAATAGAATTATCCTCGGCTCTCTGATTCAATATAAGCAAAGTTTTCTGGAGATATAGAAAAAAGTTGTTAAGATTTTGTTGTGACGAGGCGACTTTGAGCAATCTACCGTAGAAAATATTTGTTCATTTCATTGGGGTAAATACGTTGGTGTGTGTTTATTATTTGAAATATCTCACTCAGAATTAGTGGTGATTCCTCTGTCTTCTATTCAATTTTCAAGGCCCACAGTCATTTACGTACAACAAGCGAGAACTTGCAGCAATGGCTAGCGGATAGACCTCCATAGCTAGGCTCTTGGTTCCATAGGCGGCCAAACCAGGTGGAATTCGCTGTGCACAAAACAATTCGCAGGTATTGTTCCCTTTCCCTGCCTGTAATTCTACCAATTCATTCTCATTACCAGTATCGCCTTCACGTCAGATCATTACTCGTAGTTCTCAACGACTTCAGCAGATCGATGATCCATAAAACTTATCATATAAATCTGCTATTTTACAGCGAGAAATTGTGAAAGTTCTGGAAACATTTGGACATTAAATCTCTCTAAGCTTAATGCAGTACACTTTTCTAGATTTGCATTTATGACTACATGTTGTAATGTTTTCCCCTCGTCCACGTAGGTTGGCTACTTGTCCGGCTGCCAGTTGGTAGTGAGAACTCACCTGCGTCGCCACATATATGATCTGGTTAGGATTGAGGAGTCATGCATGTGCGGATTTCCAAATTCTCTAGTCATTAATAAGCTAATTACACCAACCAAAGCTCATTTAATTTAATTATCAACCCACCCAGAACAATGGCTGGCGCTTGTAGGCCGCGGGCTCCCATGGAGAGCGCGGGGTCAGTAGATCGCCCCACGTAATTATGTTTCGTCGGATCCGGGCCCCCCGTCACGGCGTATGGGTGTGGCTGCCTCACTCGTCCCTCGGCGATGGAGCGGCGTGGCCTCAGGGCGATGTCTCAGGGGAGAAATCATGCGTCTCCCGCTGTCTCGCCTCAAACGCAGAGACCGCTCTCACAAACCGTCCCACACATGTATTTCGCGCGTGTACTTACACTTACACTTAAGCTGGTGGCGGCGAACGTCTCACTCAACTCAACGATTAACACTTGGTGACAATTAGGCAGCCGTACGGCGAAACTCCGAGGAGCCAAACCAGAAGCTCGGTACACAATTACGGAAGACCGCACGACGAAAAAGTTTCAAAAGAAGCTGACCCCTCGACGACAAGTTTCAGAAGGAGGAGAACCTCGAATCTCGGATATTTATTGATTACTCTCACGCAGATGGCGCGGTGGCTCCCCGCCAATCACGTACTCGTTTGGGTGTCCCAACGTGAGCTGGCGCTTCCTGGAGCCATCCTTCTGAAATGCTCTGTGACGTAGGTTTAAATGAGGAATATGGAAAATGGGGCTTGAAAATCAATTTCAAGAAGACAGAGTACATGGTGGTAGGAGGTACGGGAAAAGATTTAGTAATGGAGGATGGCTCGGTTGTTAAGTGTTATCAGACGTATAAGTACTTAGGAACAATTTTAACAGACCAAGGGGGCAGTGAAGAGGAAATTAAACATCGCATTCGGCAAGGAAAATCTGCTATTCGGCAATTGCATTCAATAATATGGAATAAAAATATTTCTAATAAAGTGAAAATTAGAATTTATAAAGAAATTGTGGAAAATATATCACTGTATGGTGCTGAGTAGTGGGAGACTTTAAAAAGTAATGAGAAAAAGTTAAAGGCTATGAAAATGGAGTTTTGGAGACGCAGCTGTAGTGTAACGTTAATGGAAAGAATCAGGAATGAAAATATAAAGCAGCAAATGAGTGTCATATCGGATATAATGGATACAATAGAAGGGAGAAGGTTACAATGGTATGGTCATCTTAGAAGAATGCCGGAGGAAAGATAGTGTAATGATTTGTGAGACTAGCCCGCAAGAATGTGTGGGACAAGGAACTTCTACATAAGCAAAGAGGAGCCAATAATTAAAGAAACAATAGACGACAGCGCCGCGTAAAAATAATTATTAGGAAAGTAACGGAAAACAAAAGGGGGGGGGCAATAGGCATTGTGAACAGTGCATAGAACCCAAATTTAGGAACATTTTGAACCAAGAATCACGTTATTCGAGCCACGGGTTCCGTAAATATTATAAATGGTATAAATTGCATGCATGACGGCAGAGTTGAAGACATAGTGACCATTGTTGTACCTCTGAAAGTATATAATAAAACGAGTTTTATTGAATATCCAGTGAATGCATGGGTGGATTTTGGCCAAACTTACAGAAATTATAGGGAAAAATATTTAGATCAGGGCAAAATTAGTTACGGCGCGGGGGAATTTATGTAAGGCGTTAATAAATCAATATCCAGTTCCATAGCATAGCGAGCTAAGAAAGAATTAAAAGAGCGACCGAAGATGTAAGTGACGTCATCACGAGTGGGGAAGACGGAAAATAAAGGTTTTTGGGAAAAGGAAAACGGGAAAGGGGAATTCGGTAATGTGATAATTACAAACCAAAAGTTAATAAAACTATGAAGGAGAGAGTAAGACGCAAGATGCCCCAAAGCAGTGAAAAATGTAAACATTTTCGAACATTTATTATGGTGATGGGCATATGTTTGGAAAAAAGACAGTCACTTGGATTGTGTAGACCAACAATGAAAACTGGGTTACAGACAGAACGAGTTCGGACGCGAGGATGATAGCACGCGTTTTAATGTTGTAGCTACTTTTTGAAAATTTTTGCGGAAGCGTCGTGTGAAACGTTGCTAAGTTATTTTGGTTTACATTTTTTTTACGTGGACAAAATCAAGGTAGTGATAAAGCGAGTGAATTCGGGATTAGGAACAATAACATATGAATAGACGCAACGCGAAGACTGATTTTAGTTACGCGATTGCAGTGTTAGGCAGCGGATGCGGACATCTTGTGTTACAGTTTTTATAACACGGAGTGTATCAGATTTCGGACAGTGATCAAAATAGAAATAGAACAATTTTGTAACACAATTCATGTACGTCAACAATATTTCTGCACCGCGGGAATTTTAAAGTTTGTATTTCTTCGATATTCGTGAAATCGAGAATATTCTTTCGCCGTGAGAACTTTAATATGATGGAAACGTCGTGTGTACTGGAGAACGCTTCGCAGCGTGTGTTCAGTAATGGAATTTGGTGGAAAATATGGTTTGGAGCAAATTGAAGTCGCAGCGCATTATTGCGGTACACGGGGAGCTACCAGCCGATAGACGACGATGCGTGACGTGCGCCGCGTGTTCCAACATTGGCCATCATAAAGGGAAGTGACATATACATTTGTTTGTTCATTTTTTAAATTTTTTTTTATCTGCAAGCATCTGTCGAAGACCAAGTTGTGTCTCTAGTTATAAGATGATAAGGTTAAAATTTCTTACGACAGAATGCGCATTCAATGTGGATGAGTAGTCAGATTGCATTATAATTTTCAGTGTGAATGATTGTTTTTTTATCTGTAGGGTTTTTTAATATTGAGTGGATTGTTGATTGTTTGGGGTTATATTTTGTGTGCCGACAGAGGGCCTTGTTTTCCTCCATGTGTGTGATGTGTTGACATACTCAAAGAAAACACGTAAAAGAGAAAGTAAATAAATAATGATGAACACATCCAGGTTCATCAATAGCCTATATCTAATGTGTTGTAATTGTAGTATTTAGATGCCGACCCAGGCACGAACGAAACGGACCCTTTCTTCAACTCCGTATGGAGTGAGCGCGCGGACTACGACATGGTAAGAGAGAGAGAGTGAAAAAAAAGAAAATATATTACAATAGCCATTAAAAACTTGGAGGTGGCAGGTGCCAATGCACAGAAAGAGAGGTAGACCAAGACTCACGTGGTATGATGGTGTGCGACAGACAATGAGAGATCGTCACATCGAAGATGATGATTGGCAAGATAGAAGAAGATGGAAGCTTGGGTGCGAGAGACGCTGCATGGTATTGTTCCACTCGCAGAAGAAGAAGACGTAGGCTCCCGCGTCTCTAATCTTCGGCCGCATACCTAACTCCTGACGTCACGGCGCTCCACCCTGACCCGGCAGGAACAATACCTGCACCCCTCGCCGGATTATTTCCCTGGCGACACGCGCATTTGCGCCGTTTCTGCACAATTCCTGAGAAGCGAACTCCCTAGCGATTTGTACAGCAATTCGCGATTCTCTATTTTTATTTATATTCTGCTGCTGAACGGTTTATAAATTGTAATAGCGCAAGCTATTCTGTGCTGTTACAATGTTGTTGACTAAAAAGAGGAGACTTTTATGTGCAGTAATAAATATACAAAATCTCTTAAAAAGAACAAAAAAATTCTAACTGAAACTGAAAGAACATGGAAATCCAGATATAAGCAAGTCGTGCGCGTTCACGACCCTTTGAAAGAACTGCTGCAGGGACCCCGTAGCACAATAAATTATGGTAATATAACAATTGTAAGAGCAAGTACTATTTTTAGCCTCAGAGTTGAATTTGCAAAAAGAAAATTATCATTCTAGCATTAACGCGTGCTCACAAATGAACGAAATGTGATATTTATTTTTGTTTTGAAAATTTGTCGTAGTTTTTGTGTTGCTGTTCAGTTTCATATAGAAGCGAAAGCTTTTAGAAATGAAATAATTATAATATTGATACGGATGTTGTTGTTTTTGAAAAATGATGTTTTAACTTGTAAATCTAGATGTCTGGTTTCATAAAAATATCTATACATAAACCAATCTCCTATGAACGACATTACTAACCTCCGCAATAGAAATTTTCACGACCCCTGTAGGGTCTTCAGTAGCTAGTCGGTAAGCAAATCAATGAAATAAATGTAAAGGTGAACTATTAGGGACGATAGTTATAAGTAGGATCATAGGATCTCTGCAGCGGTGAAACTTTTCTCTCATTTGTGACGAGGGTTTTGAATGCAAATCTCTCCTCTCTCTCACTCCGAACGTCTCACAGTATAGCATTGCATTACGGTCTTTTCGTCCTTGGCTTTCAATCTGTTCCAAAAACTTAAAAGTCTTCCTTGATCATCATTAATGAAAATTAAGGAATAACATAAAAGAGACGAGTATTTTCAGAGAAAAAGTGGATGCAAGTTTTTTTTATAATAGTTCATAAAGTGTATGTTTAAAGAGTACTCTTTCACTCTCAGAGAACTCCACACCATTTGGTGAAGTTGTATAAAATGTTTTAAATTAAAATTATTTTGTTCAAGGATATCACCGGGAGCGGTGGCTCAGTGCATCAGCTGATGTTACTGTAGTGCCTCTGACTGGGAGGTCCTAGGATCGAGTCCTGACGGCGGCAGGATTTGCGACACTAGCTTGTCAGTTTGTGTCGAATTCAGCCGCTGCGTGGAGCGCCCGGCTGCTCTGACTGGTAGTTTTCTGTGGTTTCTCCGATCAACACCAGGCGAATGCCGGAGCAGTACCCTAACAAACCGGCCATGGACCGCGCGCGATCTTTCCTTCCTCTTCCTTGTCCTATCCTCACCCCTTACACGCACACTAATATGTACTACACATGCCGGGAGACCACACGGTCGGGACCTTAGAGCTTATCCCCACTTGAGCGGTGCCCCGCTGGTTGGGGAAAACCCCGCTAGTCGTCGGTAGGTCGGCGCCGTATCTCACCATCCAGGGGTGGAAGATCACAGCCACCTTCCGATGAAAAACATGCACTACACATGCGGAACATGATCTCAGTAGTTGACGCGCCCAGAATCACTAACAATCAATCAATCAATTTTCAAAGATATCACTGAACGTTATTGAATTAAACATTTTAATAATTTAATTTACAAAAATTTAATTAAACATTTTTTGTTTCAATGATTTTTAAAGGTACCTAATTAAGATTGACGAAGAAATAATCGAATGACATGAAACGGTATTTATCTTTTGTATACGGTTTCCAAAGGAGCAGATTCATGGTCACTTTTTAAGTATGTAATTTCATAGCATAAATTACACAACATGGTTGCTTGGTTTTAGAATGTGGGAGATATAATATGAAAAAAACAACAACACTGAATTAAAATTCATATCTATAAACCGAATTTTGACTTTTATAATTTAACTCGAATATGTATTAAAGTAATGAATGAAATATATATATATATATATATATATATATATATATATATATATATATATATATATTGTAACCTTTCACTTATTTTAGGATTACTATATGACGAGGTTATATCAATTTCGAACCTCGCGTATTCACCAAATATGTGACCGCTCCCTTCTATGGGATACAAATGAGCGGATCACTCTAATAACTTAATGTTACTACTTGACCTTTGACCTGGTAAATCAATGTCACATCAACATTTAGGAACATTTTCTTATGCCCTAATCGTCCTACAGGAGTGGGTTCGTCTTTTATCTTGCTTTTGAATATTAAAATAAATACAGGCAAGTTAACTTTTAACTTTAACAAAGTTTTGATATATTCTACCAAATCTTCTGATACAATTTCGTTAAGAATTTACACATTACCTAGAAATTCATATTACTTGCTGTAGTGTTCAGCAATTTCCTAAATATTGATCAACTGTGGTTGTACCTTTTCTATTTGAAAAATACTTTGAATGACCCAATATAATCTTTCACTTTTACACAAACAAAATGAAATACCTTTATACAATTCACAAAAAAAACATCAAATCACATACACTGCTGAAAGAAAATTTACATATACACTTTGCATATACATTTTACATAAACTGGTACAATGAATAAGATCCCTTTAATAAGCGGTTTTACTGCCACGCAAATTATTAACCTTTTTACTATTTAATTACAAGCAATTTAAATCATGAATTGCAGAAAAGAATATTCATTAGAACAAATATAGTAGTTAAGCAAAAGAAATAAAAGAATAAATTTTACACCTTTTTGCATGAACAATTTATCTGAATTCTCGTTACGATGGAAAAATACTGCAAAGTTACGCTTAATAGCCGATAATTTAAATGCCTGACTATCTCTGTCTGGGCGTGAGGTGAATTCTATATATTCTTATGCGTGATTTACCCTTCTCTCAACTGTTCACTTAAAAGGGATTTTGTCGTAGTTTTAAAATCTGGTCTTTTTGACTAACGACGTCGCCACGATGACACGTTCCTGCCACTCCAGAAGACGGCGATGGTCCGTTGCGTCCAAGGTCGAATTAGCCTATTGTGTCGTGAAAAACCGTCCATCGTCGATTTCTTGCACGCCGACCTCGCGAAGTAACACAGCTCGACGGCTGTCTCCAACGAATATGAATGTCCAAGCGAAATATAACGCAAGACAGTACAGGTCCGTTCCGTCCGAAGGTTCACAGCAGAAAGAAAAAATACTTCGAATGTCCGTGCGAAATATAACGCAAGACAGTACAGGTCCGTTCCGTCCGAAGGTTCACAGTAGAGAGAACGTTTTTCGCTGCGGTACTGATCGCGCCGTCATAAATTCTTCAAGGCGATTCCTGATTGGATGTTGATTTCTACTACGTGAGTGCGTTCAGAACTTTTACTCAGAATCTGATACAGAATATCCTTTCTCGCTGGCGCACCCCCTTGTAGTTCAGCGGTACTATGGTCAGCTTTGGTCGTAGTTTAACATTGTCGCGTGCTATTTAAACAATGTGACCGACTTATGAGCGGTTACAATATATATATATATATATATATATATATATATATATATATATATATATATATATATATATATATTCTAGCTGGTGTACCCGGCGTTGCTCGGGTTTATAGTAAATTATTAGTCAGGGAGAGGAATTCCATTTTTTCATACCCTGTGGTGGGGCCTACTATCTTCTTATGTTGTATTCCTTCTCCCCCCTGCTCCTCCCTGCCATGCTCTGCACGGCCACGCTTCGATAGCCCTCTCTTCTCTTCACCCCCATTTGGAAATTTCCGGTCTACCTCGCTCACTTTTCACAAAAAATTATATTTTTCTTATTTGGGCTTCCAGCTCCTAAACCTTCTTCACTTTATAACTAAAAACAATAAACAATTCTAAACTACAGAATAAAATACTTGTAGACTCACGTATATTTTGTGTTTTTTTGTGGAGTTTCATATATTACTTCCAATACTGTCAATAAATTGTCACATTGTAAAACTTACTCTTTTTTATATTTTGTCTTCTCTTGTATTCATAAACAAATATTTGAAATTGATCTGTCAAATCGTGACCTTGAAGGGACTGAGTGTTGTAAGCGAAGTTTAACATGCCAGAGTTCTCGCACGGAGATGCTAGAAGATAGATATGGAATATCAATGTATATGTCAAAACGTAATTGACGAATCATAATCATAAATGTAATTGCCAGTATTTATAATTATTTTAAAGACGAAAAATATATATAAATTTTAACTACGTGTAGAATAAAAATTATTTGTTTACGTAAATCAATTAATCATAACATTGAAGCATGAGAACAATACTGATCCATCAACATGTACATTATGGCTACACACTAAATTGACAATGTTCTGAACAAAACCATATTAGCTTCATTATTTGATCTGAAGTGCTATATATTAAGGATCTTGAAATGTAAATAACAGAAACCAATTCATGCGTTGGGAGCAATTGCAATGCAAAATAATAGCACAGATTAGTCTCAATATGTAAGTGATCATTGCTTAAATACATACTACTGCACTAATCTTCTGCACATAATGATAAAAAAATCAACTGGATGAAACCAAAACATACAAACATTTTACATTTTACCAATTTGAACATGAGAACTGTGTAAATAGTCAAATTGTGTGTGCTATTGAAAAGCAACCCTACTACGTAGAGAATTACTTACATTTGCATCTCTCCTTGCAGTATTATTTTCAATAGTGCGAGTGAGTACTTCAGCAAGTCGCACTTCTCTTAATAGCCGATTCAAAACGTTTATAGACTGCCCATCTATTCGCACTTGTATAGTCTGTTTTCACAACTTGACACTCGCATTGTTTTAAGCAATTCAATGTTTACAAATTTCTGTATAAGAAGAGGTTGTTTAGAATGTATACGATATCTATATATAATACATTGTAGATTACTGTATATTGTGTACTATATATTATTGTACATTGCACTGTCTCAACCTACCTGAATTTCTGTACAAATTCAAACTCCAATGTTTTATAGCCACTTTGAACATACCACGGATTAAGGATAATGCATGTACCTTGTCATCTTTACCACTTTAGTTACCGATTTCTTCCAAATATTCCACCAATGTTCAGAATTAACAAATCACCACCGTTCATACAGGGAAATTACATAACCTTATTCAAAGTCCAATGAATCTCGTAATAATTCTGGACATTAATGAAACCAGTAGTAGATCTGAGACGTCATTCTCTGGTGGCGCACAGCTAAACTATTGACATTGATGCGCTCTTGATTCTGTGATGTAAAGCTATGCCAAAAATGTCGAGAAAAGTAGTTATTTTGTAGCCTATAGCACTCCAGACCTTAAAGGAAGTTAGCACAAAAGTTTCATCGGCATTGGTTCAGTAGATTCACAGATTACCGCGTTGGAAGACAACGCACTTCTGTCTATATATATATATATATATATATATATATATATATATATATATATATATATATGAACATTTGACACTTTTCAATTTTTTTGTTCTATTAACTGCATTCCTAATGAAACTTTAGCTTTTGTAACCACATAGAAGACGTCGGAAATGAATGGTAAATAATTACAAAAAAGTGTAAATTCCAAGTCGGTCTGATGTCACAATCACGTAGGCCAACTACTCTCAGATACTCGTTCCACCAAATCTGTGAGTTCCAAACTCATGAGGTATACCATGCCGCAGGAGTGTCTTTTGTACAGAACCTTGCAATGCACGGAAGTTGTGGTTAAGTATCCGCGCCATAAATTGGTGCAAAAATGTCAACAATATGTTTGATATAAACATTAGAAAAAAGAAAAACTTTTTTTTAGTGGGAAGAATATTTTAAGTAAAAAGAATATAATTTCTAACGTCTGTACTGCTGGTCAATAAAAAAAGGCGTTAAAGGAAACCTGTGATAAATGTTGATGCTACGACACGGAGAAGGAAGTGGATACGTATTTCGTATTAAGTTCGCAGTTTAGCTGATGTTTAAGGTCAGTCGAAACCGGTGTGATGGAAATAGACCAATCAAATGGTTAGAAGGATAAACAATGAGGAAAACGACAAGGTTTGGTGAAAAGAAGCTGTAAGAAGGACGAGCGGAGCTGGCAAAGTGATTAGACGAGTGTAGTGGTAACTCCGGATTTTTTTAAAAAAAATATTAGTTTAAAGAGTGGTGAAAGTTTTCAATATTTTGTGAAATGCGCCGTCACACTTCTCAGTAAATTATTAAAGAGTAGGAAAATATTGTGAGTGGTGAAATGACGGTTCGAGTTTTTACACCGCTAGAATCGCAGACGCCGTTCAAATAAAGTACAGTAAAAACGCTATGTAAATGTACGAAGAGAGAGTATGAGTGGTTGTAAATATAGTATTCGAAAATTTAATAGAAAGATGTTAGATAATTTGTTTAAACAAGGCATATCTGGCAAGGTGAGGGAACAAACATACATTTGTTTGAAAATAATTTAAAGGGATAAATAATTTATGGAGAAACTATGTGTAAGGTTTTAATTTTCATATTAATGTTACTATTATTATGTACAAGTTTTATGTAACAGATTTGATTATAATTTTTTATAAAAATATTCACAATTAAAAATATTCAATATGTTCTTACGTATTATGAAAGTACATTTGTGCCTTGCCATTATATTAATCGCATTCCCAGTCGTCTTCCTCGTTAATAAATTAAATCGTTGGAGAGTTGGTGTTGGACGAACGGAACATGACCCATAAAAAAGAAATTATGAGTACCGAGTTTGGATAAATAAGTGCATAACGAGAGAAGATAAATTTTAAATAAAAAAGTACGGATAACACGTCTCACCCATACAAAATATAGATTCCTTTAATTTTAATTTTATGACATGAAGAACTTCCCGAGATATCCAAGTAACCTTCCAAATTCAATCCTATCTCTTTTTTAGGTCACTTTCCCTATCTTTGGTTATATTGCGGCCAACGTGGGTTTTGAACTGTAGGGAGAACTCGTAAGGGCAACACAAACATCCATACCCGAGGCGGGATTCGAAACCGCGACCCTTCAAGCCGAGGCTACGGTCCTTCAGCCTTAACGACCTCGGCTACCCAGGCCGGCAATCCTATCCTTGTTCCTTGATTTTAACCGGTAACGTCGAAATGATACGTATGGTAAGCTGCTCTCGGGAACTTACATTCTCGCAGAAATATGCAAGAACTCAGGCTCACGAGCTGCTTCTGGCACTAAGATATCTTCTAGCCGAGATTGACCCGAGGACTAAGACCCAAAGACTTGGGAGGTGCGGCTTGGGACGAGACGGGAAACCCTGAGTTGGGAGGTCGCTGCGGAGTCACTGGAAGTTTCTACACTTCCATAAACGATAGTCGAGAAAGAATATCGGGCAAACTAGTAAGGTAGACTCACCCATGAAGAAAACTAATACTATAAATGCAGCAATGGAATCAGTGTTCCAAAGAATCATACTAGAATGATGAGAATTAAAATATAGTAGCTGCAACAAAAGGTGTCAGGACAGCTAATAAAACACAATTATCATTTTAAATATTTAACTGTTTATTTACAAAATCTACAGTTTTCAGAAGTTTCTAACACTTAAGAAATGAAATGACATTTAAGTAGAAAAATATCCTACGAATAAAAATATATTTACAACAGTCTTATTAAGAGTAACGAATTCAATTAATTCTTTTACCTTCAAAAGAATCGTTAAAAAGTACAATTATACGCTTATTATCACAGAATTAACTTTGGCGTTGCCTAGCACCACAATTCGCTAGCTCATTACCATTAAAATATTAATTTTTAATACTACTATTTTCAATGCCGGATAGTGACAATGTAGAATGCAAATTAAATCTATGATGAAATCAATTTTACTTTCATTTCCCTTTTCGAGATAGCCTACACATTAGTATTCTCTAGTATGTTGCAAACTTAAATCACCAATAAAATACACAATTCGATTACATTCATTAAATCTCCATGAGAGTTGTTTTTAAGACTTGGCATATTGACTACATACATTTATTCAGAATGTAGATGCTCACAATAAATATGAAACAGCTATATTGAATGTATACGCAAAATAAATGACGAAGACACTTTCACATATTCACAATATAGTTCTTTGAAGACGTGATGCTTTTCAACTCGACTGCATTTGTTTCCGAACTGTAATCCGTCCCAGACCATCTTCTGTTCTGTCCACAGTTATTTATCTCCTTAACCTGCAAGAAAGACCACTTTATTTTCTCCGAAGATGAAATATTGCAATAAAAAATATATCGGACTTTTTCTATTAATATTTTTACATAAGTAACATGATCATTGCATTAACAATATTACAATACATATTTATAACACAAGACGCATTTGGTCGTATATGAAGTCATAAAGAATTATGAAAATATTTCTATCTGCGTTTTTAAAGTAAAAATGCTGCGTTATTAAGAATGCTTCATCTCTTTTTTTAAATTATTTTAATGCTTCCCGTTCAGCACATTATGAACGGATTCGAAATATTTGGATTTGCATGTTTACAATGTCAAATTTTAAAATGGTGCAAGGCAACAACTGTAGTTTGGAATGAAATGACGTGTAATTTTGACATTGATGCAGTGATTGGAATTATTAACAGTTCGCAATGTATTTAAATGTTGCTAATATACCAAGTTCCTTTAAGCGTTTTATGCAGAAATTTAGTGTGACTCGGTGCTGAGTTATGGCAAACGTGGCTGTCATATGTTAATGCAGGCCAAATTATCTATTTATTAATAGGCTATTCTTGACTTTGAGGTTTGTACTTAATTAAGGGATAAAGTTAACTCATTTTAACGTAAGCTTTAATTGAGATTATGGGATTCTTATGTTAATATTTTATTTAACAGTACTCCGGGCTATTTCACTGTTGTTCCGGAAGGTAGCCAGGAATCATTGGTGTTTTCTTTTCTTAGCATGGAGGCCAACAAAAAAGAAGTATTTTATATTGAGACGTTTGGAGGATTGATTTTTATTCTTCAAGCTTTTATCCTATTTAATTTTTTAAAGACAGATAGCAGATAGTTCTAAGCTATCTACAGTGCTCTTAAGATAAGGAAAGGCCTGTATCGTCGGCGTATAAGACTATTTCTGAGTGAATCGGAGACGGAGAAATTCACTATACAAATTGTAATAAAAAGGACAGAGAGGAACCTTGGGGTACTCCTGAGTGCACCAAATCTTATGTAGGCAGTTATAAAACTATTGTTTTTAATGTAAATCTTTTTTTCAACTTGAAAGTACGAATATATATGCAACATGATGAAATAATTTTTGGTTTTTCCTGCATCTTGAGAGGAAAAAAGTCCTTTCTAGACCGAACAGAATGTTATCAACCGCGGGATATCTGCTATTTACGCCAAATGGGGCTCCAATGGACACCTCATCTTTACAATCTTTCTTTTTGATAACATTATTTTCGCTTGCAAAACCATATGCTGTCTCCAGTTGCCAATATTTTAAAGGTACTTGTGGACATATGTTATTTCATTTTTCATATTTAATTATTTCATATTATATCATAGTAATCCGGCATTTTCACTAGAGAGATTCAGTAATTTAGTATATCCTCTGGCCTCGTTTGAGCGCAGCGCAGGTTAAGCTCGATGGTGGGGCTGCCACCTCACAGTCTTCGGGCGTACTGGGCAATATTTCGGGTTGACCTCGCCTAGGCAGGCCGCCTTCACGGGGGTAAGAGCTCTGCCTACCCTAGGAAGGAACAAAGGACGGAAATACTTAGGATAGGTACCAGGGGCCTCGGAGCTACTCAGTCCACCCGTTGGCTCTTGGAGGGAAGGGAAGGGTTGGATGGTGGCACGAAAGGAATAATTCGGGTAAGGAGTCAGTCGCCTCTTACGAGAATGGGGATTATCCCTGGTGCTATTATACTAAAGTCCCCGGACACCACACGGGGAATTAGATTCATTAGATTCATTAGATTCGCATAGATCCCCACCTTCAGAGAATGGATAGCTCGCGCATCCCTCTTCAAAGTTTTGGATACAGACCGCAAAGCAGAGAAATATAGGACGTCCACGACTGCGATGGAATGATGAAATGAAGCTACTGGAGACGGATCAGGCCAAAAGGCATAATCTATGCTGTATTTGATATATATATATATATATATATATATATATATATATATATATATATATATATATATATATATAATGACCTAACGGTCATTTAGCCGTCAATCATAAAAACCGAGATCGCCAATTGAAATCGGGCGCGCAGAAGAGACCGCAATCGATAGTTCAGGGGAACGAGTCGGCAAACGAGTCACGAACGGTAAGAGGAGACGCGGGTCGGAGGCAGTGTGAGGAGGGTTGGCACATGGCGTGCACGGTGTGCGTAATACAAGGGAGTGCAATCGTGAAGCATCGAGAAGTAAATTCGTGTGGAATTATTAACGAGTGACTAGACGATTACTAAGAGCAGTGGACAAAAGTATTACATAAATGCATTGTGATCCGAACGTTTATAAACGATAAATACTATAGTGAAGTGAAAGCATGTGGTGGACGGATACACGTGGGCCATCAGCCATCTATGTGTGTGAAATGAACAATTCTGAGACAACGCTCCACCATAAGAATACCGCATTCATGCACCGATCTCAGAAGTGTGTGGTTAAGTAGCGGAGTACTGGATTCGGCACGGCAGCCACGTGGACAGCACGCCGGTCAGCAGAGCGAGGGTTTCATCAGCTTCGCGGCGTCAAGGACACGGGCGGAGACGGCTGTATTTCTGCGTCAGGAACACGGGAATCGTCAGATAAGTAGCGGAATTTGTAACATTCGTGGAAATCGGGTTGAACTATTACAGTAATACGGATTAGAGGGTACTATGAGGAATATAATATAATGATGAACATTTGCGAAGATGCAAAGCAGGAAGAATAGATTATAACCGTGTAATGTTAGCTAATAAAACAACACTGAATGTAGAATTAATGGGTATTAGAATATTGATATATCATTATGTATTTGAGTGTGGGAGCTCCCAGATGGTTCAATATGTTCCAATAACATTGATAAGAAAAGATGTTAATTTATGTTAATACAGTGCAATTCAGTAATGAAGATTTATGTATTTGTTACAATAATATTTTCAGCGTCTTTGTTTTTCTATGAATAAATGAATGATTATAAAGGGGTAAATTGGCGATTAATGAATTGCATGAGGAAAGTAGCAAAATCCAATGCCAACATCTTCCTGACTAAGGCGCTCCCCCCTAAAATGATCCCTTGTCCTGTAATCATTTCTGACAATAGCATATCTTGCTTTCAAAATTTTAATGTGTTGTCAGTACTTGCTCGACCAATTTGCATCCCTAACTTAGGGAAATGAGGTAAGTACAGTATTAATATATATATATATATATTGATATATATATATATATATATATATATATATATATATATATATATATATATATATATATATATATATAAATATAAATATAAATAATTTTTACAATCTTATATAATTTATTGACATACAATTGACATAAACAATTCTTCATTTCATGAATTTTATCATTTCATTCGTAACCATTTCCGGGATATATTGTCCCCATCATCGGGCAAAAACGGGAGAGCTCATAGAATGAAAGTATAGTCATACACAAGCAAGAAGTCATGTCAGACTCAGTCAACATTGGCCGTAGAGTGAACGGCTGTACAGTGAATGGCGATAGAGTGAACGGCTGTAGAGTGAATGGCGATAGAGTGAACGGCCGTAGAATAAATGGGCGTAGAGTGAATGGCCGTAGAGTCAATGGCCGTAGAGTCAATGGCCGTAGAGTCAATGGCCGTAGAGTCAATGGCCGTAGAGTCAATGGCCGTAGAGTCAATGGCCGTAGAGTGTATCCCCCGTTTTTGCCAGATGATGGTGAAAATATATCCCCAAAACATCACCTTCAAGATTGTAAAAAACCTTACAATAAGACAGACATTATAAGACATCTACAAGACTGACAAATAACCTTTGAAGAATCCTTGTCTCCAGAATCGCGGTCGTCAGCGTCCTCCACCAGCCCAGTGCGGCAGGAGTCGTTCCCGGGGGATTTGGGCAGGGCGATGGCGGGGGCGGGCCGAACCGCCTGTGCGGGCGACTGGCGCTTCTTGTTGAGGTTGCAGCAGTGCGCGGAGGGCAGCACGCTGACGGTGGTGAAGGACGTGCTGGAGTAGCAGGAGCCGCGCGGGTGGCTGTGGCGGTGCTTGCTCAAGAAACGGCTCCCTCCCGTCAAGATGCCGTTGCTCATGTGGTCATGCCGCAGGCAGTGCAAACGTTCAAGCATCTCTTCGAACGAGAAGTGCTTCCACTTCTTCGACAATTCCGACCTCACTTCGCCGTTCAGGAAACAGTAGAGCAACGCCACGAAGAAGCCCTGCAAATGTCAACTTTTTATTTTTCGTGTTCTTGAAAATGCTTTTTATTCAAAACATAGGAATAATATCACTAAAAAATGTAATACACGTTATTATTATACATATCACACACTCTACAGCTTCATTTATTGCAGTAAAATTAACAAAATTGCATTGAAACTCTCGCACAACGGATATTTCATACACCGTTAAGACACTTTTTATACAACAGCTTGAATAAAAATAATGCAATGTATCAAACATAATGCTAAAACCCAATAAACTATGTTTATTTCTGAACATTTTCAAATATGAAATTACTAATTCTGAAATAGATCGTATTGTCTCAAAATGGTCAACAATCTATCTACCAAAACTTACTATAATATTTCATAATACTAGTAAGACAAAAAAATTAAAGCAACAACTTATATAAATTCATACTCTTTTTCTGCTGATTCACATTGTCAGAATTCTAAAATGTCAAAAAATTAATCGACAGTAAAAGACAAATTCAGTCATGCTTTTAAACTTTTGCAGGAATAAAACGGAAGAACATGAGAATAAGAGATTGAAATGAAAGTGTACAAGTACAAGAAGTAAGACTTTCAGGACGGAAATTTTGAGGATTCAGTTCGTTCAATGCCACTTCTGAAAATACTTGAATAAATTAAAACAATTCATCCGGTACTATTTGAAATGGCATTTGGAGGAAATTCATTTACTTCGAATATTTCATATACATTAACCTTTCTGTTTCATAAAATTTATGAGCATTTACAAGATATGTAATTTACAAATTACACCAAATTAGATGTTAACTATATACTGTGAAAATATAATATTGACAGAAAAATGAAAAAATTCAAGATAGATGTAAACGTTTAAAACAATTAATGAAAATTTTTTTGAAACTACTTTGCAGAGTTTAATTTTATTTTACCTTCGCCCAGAGATGCATAAACATAACGATTTAACATTTCAAAGGAAATGTTAAATCGTTTCTTTAATTATTATAAGTAAATAGATATTTTACATTAATTTGAATTTATTGTGATATTTCTATCTAGTAATAATTGGTTGATTTAACTAGAGGTAAACAATGTTAACGTGTTACTTTTCATGTAACACAAGTGATCTACTTTATTAACTTGCTAATTCAGAGACTTCCTAATGTACTGATGATTATTTCGTACGTTCCAAGTTATCACGAAACTTTGAGAAGTAAAAAATAAATTAACTTTAATGAAAAAACTGACAAAAGAGAGCGAATAGTCTTTCTTACTGCTGGAGAGACAAGGTGTCGAGGTAAGGTGTCGAAGTAATAGAATATTATCTCCATTCTTTCATCTGCAGTATGGTTAATCCATAACTAATAGTTATTGAATCACTTTAAATTGGACTACATGTAACGAACAAGAAACAGTTTAACATAGGAATTTTGTATTGTCTTGATGAGTACAATTTCGTAAACTCACATTGAAAGATGCAAAAAGCTGGTCACAAAACAACCACACAACTTCAACTGTTTTATTTGTGCTGAGATGAAGACCAAGAAAAACCATGTAGTGAACTCCAAAAAGAGGGACCAACACCAAGGTGGATTTTGCCCACCTCCTGAAATAATAATACCAGTACATTAAGCTTCCTTTCAAAAATAGAGATGTTTATTTAGACGAGCTTGGGATGTACATAAATAATACCTGTAAGTTTTTGTTTCTTCGCACACAGAAGACTTTAACTTGAGCAGCAAAACTCGCACAATATTGATGAACAATACGAAGTTTACCTAAAAAAGACAGACAATTCTGAAATTATTACTCATTCTTTACTCATCCTTTCAAATATCCCACATTTGAAATTGTTTTATATTTCTACCTTCCAATATTCTTATACTTCTATTTGTACAATTCCGTTTGTTAAGATAAATTATATGAATTAAAGCAAATTTGCTATGAAGTAAAAACAAAGTTTAAGACAAAAACTTTTTCCTGAAACACCCATTGCATGAATGCTAGTGTTGGTACAAACAATTCTAACATAGACAACTTTCGAAAACATTGTAAACCCAAAGAATGTTCTGTATTGTCATGAAGTATGCTCCCCGTAAAAATGTCTTTTTGGTTCCACACATATTCAATATCAAAATTGCATTAATATAATCTTAATTTTGGTAGAAAGAATTAATTATTTAAATGAAATATTTGTTCATCCAAAGAATTTTTCCAATTTCTCATGTTTTCATTTAGTTCAATAGAATTATCAAACTTCATAAATGACATATTCTAAAATGTTCAAATATCCTTGAGAAAAAAGTTAAGTTTATCTAAATGAACAATAAAAAGCTACTTACAATAAGTTGTATTAAAATGCGAAGTGTCTAATCAAGTTTTCTTAACTACAAGGTTTATTATTATTATTATTATTATTATTATTATTATTATTATTATTATTATTTTCAAAACCTTGTCCGCCCCTCGTATTTAGGATGATTCTTACAATTGGAAATGAGAATATATTGGATTGGATTGGAT
Organism: Teleogryllus occipitalis; assembly: GCA_011170035.1. Lineage (NCBI taxonomy): Eukaryota > Metazoa > Arthropoda > Insecta > Orthoptera > Gryllidae > Teleogryllus > Teleogryllus occipitalis. The sequence goes on along the minus strand of BLKR01000465.1, from coordinate 325,022 downwards.
TGATTGATTAGTGATTCGGGCCGCGTCAACTGCTAAGGCTTTAAATCCCGTATGTGTAGTGCATGTTTTTAATCGTGAGACATGGTGGTGATCTTCCTCCGCTGGATGGTGAGCTTCAGCGTCGACCTACTCAAACGGGGGTATGTGCCTGGTACCTTAATATTTGTTTATTATGCCTAAAATTCCATTTGATCTTTTACCCAACAATAGACCGAAGGGTGTACCCAAGCTGCCCCGTTATGATGAAATTTATTAGTGGGTCTAATAGACTGTCTATACAGAGATTCGGTGATGACAAAATGAAAAGTTATTGATTGATTTTTTCGCGTTTCCGGACGCGTAAACTGCTCTGGTCATTAGGCCCGTTGGTGTAGTGCATGTTTGTTCTCGGGAGATAGCAGTGATTTTCCCCCGCTGGATGGCGAGATCCGGCGCCGACCTACCGTTGGCAAGTGGTGTTTCCCCCTAACCAGGACTCTCCCACCAACGGGGCACTGCCCCAGTCGGGACAAGCTCTAAGATCCCGACCGGTCTCCCGGAAAATGTGGTAGTGCAGTGCATGTTAGTGTAACTGTGTGTGTGTAAGGGGAGACGATAGGACAAGGAAGGAGAAGGACAGATCGCGCGCGGTCCGTGGCCCGTTTGGTATGGTACTGCTCCGGCATTCGTCTGGTGTTGATCGGAGAAACCGCGGAAAACTACCGATCAGAGCAGCCGGCCGCTAGAATTCTCCTCCAGACAGCAACTGAATTCAACCTAGCTGAAAAGCTAGTGTAGAAAATCCTGCCGCCGTCAGGACTCGAACCTAGGACCTCCCGGTCAGAGGCGCTGCAGTGACATCAGTTGATGCACTGAGCTACCGCTCCCGGTGAAAAGTTATTCTCTTCACGTGGGGTTGGATACTGTTTTTGCTATTACCCAGGAATAATAATTACTTCAAATTAACGTTTCCAATTATATTCTGCTGCAAAACATACGTAGTACATCTTAAAAGAAGTCAATAAGTACAACTATTTCAGAAGCAAAAATCATGAAGGAAAATAACATTAGTTTTAATAGTGATATTTAATGTATTATTTACCATTGGACTGCATAATTCTAAACAATACGTAACAAGACCATTGTAGAAATCACGACCGTTAATAAGTAGTAGGATAATGGATCACGGGATCGGTCAATTAATGAATTACATTAGTTTGCCAACGTTTCGGAATATTTAATTCCTTCATCAGGGCTAACAAACAAAAAACACAATCACAATAAATAAGGACACTCTTCTGAACAACAACATAAAAAAACATGAATGAACATACATTTAGAAAAATAATTACACAGATAACTAAATAAATAAATAAATACATTATATACTGTATATCTAAGTCAAGGTCATATAAAGGATACACACCTTACTAATGCATATACTGGTCCAACATAATGTTCCTCCACAGCACAACTCCAATACAGAGTTGCTGAAGCACACACGTCCATAGCAGGTCCGACCATGGCCACGGCCCGAAAGAAAGTGAATGAAAAACCAGTGTATTGTCAGGACCACGTGCTAAGCAACTCCATGCCGGAACCATGCGTATCCGGTTTCATTATCATTATTCATTTATTTATTTATTTACCCTTTTTTTATTAAAAAATTTTGTATCTTTTCATCCGAACCCGTATTACGGAAAAAACAATTATTACAATTATTTGTATTACTATATTATTAATAAGGTACCCTTAATAGATATCTTGAGTATTGAGAGAAAATGTAAATCATAGTATATTACGTACTTCCGGTGAATGTGTGTTGATATTTATATTGCTTAATTTCATAGGGTCAGTTATTTGTTGTATTATTTATTTATTTTAATTTTTTGTTTTTTTAACAATCAGAGTACATGTCAACTGGGGTTTGCACAACGTAAACTCTACAATATTTATCAATGGAACACTCATATGAATGAAGCCATTGACATCATTGCCAACACAACCAACCAAATTATTCATTTATTTCATTTATCTATTCATTTATTTATCTTTTTCTCCTTTTTTTTCTTCCTTATATATTATATTAATTTTAATATTTTTTGATACATAAATACTTAAAATTATATTGTATGTATAATATAGATGCCATACCAACCCTGACTAGGGTGGGCAAAAATATATTAAAATAATAATAATAATAATAATAATAATAATAATAATAATAATAATAATAATAATAATAATCTATACTAATATATAAAGACAGAAGTGCGTTGTCTTCCAACGCGGTAATCTCTGAATCTACTGAACCAATGCCGATGAAACTTTTGTGCTAACTTCCTTTAAAGGTCTGGAGTACTATAGGCTATATTTACAAAATAATTACTTTTCTCGACATTTTTGGCATAGCTTTACATCACAGATTCAAGAGCGCATCAATGTCAATAGTTTAGCTGTGCGCCACCAGAGGATGACGTCTCAGATCTACTACTGGTTTCATTAATGTCCAGAATTATTACGAGATTCATTGGACTTTGAATAAGGTTATGTAATGTCCCTGTATTAACAGTGGTGATTTGTTAGTTCTGAACATTGGTGGAATATTTGCAAGAAATCGGTAACTAAAGTGGTAAAGATGACAAGGTACATGCATTATCCTTAATCCGTGGTATGTACAAAGTGGCTATAAAATATTGGAGTTTGAATTTGTACGGAAATTGAGGTAGGTTGAGACAGTGCAATGTACAATAATATATAGTACACAATATACAGTAATCTACAATGTATTATATATAGATATCGTATACATTCTAAACAACCTCTTCTTATACAGAAATTTGTAAACATTGAATTGCTTGAAACAATGCGAGTGTCAAGTTGTGAAAACAGACTATACAAGTGCGAATAGATGGGCAGTCTATAAACGTTTTCAAACGGTTATTAAGAGAAGTGCGACTTGCTGAAGTACTCACTCGCACTATTGAAAATAATACTGCAAGGAGGGATGCAAATGTAAATAATTCTCTACGTAGTAGGGTTGCTCTTCAATAGCACTCACAATTTTACTATTTACACAGTTCTCATGTTCAAATTGGTAAAATGTAAAATGTTTGTATGTTTTGGTTTCATCCAGTTGATTTTTTTATCATTATGTGCAGAAGATTAGTGCAGTAGTATGTATTTAAGCAATGATCACTTACATATTGAGACTAATCTGTGCTATTATTTTGCATTGCAATTGCTCCCAATGCATGAATTGGTTTCTGTTATTCACATTTCAAGATCCTTAATATATAGCACTTCAGATCAAATAATGAAGTTAATATGGTTTTGTTCAGAACATTGTCAATTTAGTGTGTAGCCATAATGTACATGTTGATGGATAAGTATTATTCTCATTCTTGAATGTTATGATTAATTGATTTACGTAAAAAAATAATTTTTATTCTACACGTAGTTAAAACTTATACAAGTATATATTTTTCGTCTTCAAAATAATTATAAATACTGGCAATTACGTTCAATGTTGATACTTTAATTTACATTTATGATTATGATTCGTCAATTACGTTTTGACATATACATTGATATCCCATATCTATCTTCTAGCATCTCCGTGCGAGATCTCTGGCATGTTAAACTTCGCTTACAACACTCAGTCCCTTCAAGGTCACGATTTGACAGATCAATTTCAAATATTTGTTTATGAATACAAGAGAAGACAAAATATAAAAAAGAGTAAGTTTTACAATGTGACAATTTGTTGACAGTATTGGAAGTAATATATGAAACTCCACAAAAAAAAACAACACAAAATATACGTGAGTCTACAAGTATTTTATTCTGTAGTTTAGAATTGTTTATTGTTTTAGTTATAAAGTGAAGAAGGTTTAGGAGCTGGAAGCCCAAATAAGAAAAATACAATTTTTTGTGAAAAGTGAGCGAGGTAGACCGGAAATTTCCAAATGGGAGTGAAGAGAAGACAGGGCTATCGAAGCGTGGCCGTGCAGAGCATGGCAGGGAGGAGCAGGGTGGACAAGAGATACAACAGAAGAGATAGTAGGCCCCACCGCAGGGTATGAAAAAATGGAATTCCTCTCCCTGTCTAATAATTTACTATTAACCTGAGCAACGCCGGGTACACCAGCTAGTATATATATAAAAAAATAAATAAATAAAAAAGAAAAAGTAATACAATAAAAAAATAATAAATGAATAAGTTAGTTGAAACCATCAACCTGGAACCCTCAGTATTCTGCCCGAATATTGATAACCACCATACAGTACTCAATTCTCATGATCCCATTCACATTAAGCTATTGAGTGATACAACTGGATAAAATTGTGGTATAACTGTTACCGATAATTATACTAGGACAAAACTACCAATATACATTATAACCTTCTGACCCTGGATGTAGATGTGAGATTGCTATGAAGATTTGAGAATGTAGGGAGTGATAGATACTGGTATTACAATCCATCTTCAATTAAAAGGAAAAGTTAGGTCAACATTTAAATTTGTTATTTAAAACACACAGAAAACCTTAATTTAAAAAAAAATAAACTGTGAGAAAAAGGGGGATGGACATAACAGAGTGGTTAATTTACATGTGATTTTAATAATTGTTTGAGGGAAAATATTTGTAAAAATAATAATAGTAATAATAATAATAATAATAATAATAATAATAATAATAATAATACTGACCAATAAAATGTATATGGACCCCAATTCATAGTCTCCTTGCCTCTGCGAGAATGTACTAAAAACACGTGTCTCTTCCATCTGAGTGCGCAGTTCATTCCCCTTCCTAGCACATATTCTAATTTCTGATTGGTCACTGGGACACTAGAACTGGATTTGTTTTTTCCTTGGTTATCGCTTCGTAATGATTTTCCAATTATTTTCTTATTCACGGAGATTGCTCACGTGTCCTTTCACTGTTTTTATTTACCAATTATTTTCCATTTTACCCTCTATCACTTATGTTACCATTCCTTTTTGTTCTTATTATTTGCTATTCTAATCTTTGCTTCTTTTCTGTCAACCAATGTTGCGGACATCCTGTTTGTATATTGATTCGAATTTATGGTTCCTCTGAACACACCCTCGTGATAACATCACACTACGCCAGCTTGCGGTGATATTACCCAACCAGGTATTTCCCACCAGTGGGGCACCGCCCCATCCGGGTCAAGCTCTAAGCTCCTGTCTGGTCTCCCGATACGTGTGGTAGTGTAGTGCATGGTAGTGTAAGTGTGGGTAAGGGGACATGATAGGACAGCGAAGAGGAAGGAAAGATCGCGCGCGGTCCGTGGCCGGTTTTTTAAGATACTGTTCCGGCGTTCGCCTGGTGTTGGTCAGAGAAACCACGGAATACTTCCGATCAGAGCAGCCGGCCTCTAGAATTCTCCTCCAGGCAGGGACTGGACTCGACCTAGCTCGATTGAAACGAAATAGAAATAGGAATTGAGTTCTTCTGTATACTAATCACTCACCACAACGGACGCGATGGTGGGCACTCGAATCAGCAGGAAGACGGTGGTGTTGTCGTTGGTCGTCCAGCACCACGTGTTCTCCAGCAGAGCTCTGCACCCTGCCCACGGCAACACGAACAGGGTGGGGAGACCTTGCAGAACAAGTATAAGATATTTAACTGTAAATTACTAAGTTAAACCTACCAGCTCTGACATTTGTACGCCTTACTATTTTGTTAATAACACAATTTTTACCATTGTTTTGAGGTCTCAATTTTCATCTTTTCTATTGAATACTACTCTCCGTCATGCTGCACTTAACTTTCGCAATATTGCGCTGTAAAACTTGACACTTTAATACAGTCATCCGTTTCAAAACCTCATAGTATTTGTATAAAATTTATGTATAATAATGTTTCAAGAAGGAAACATATTGCACCCGTAAAATAAAGAAACAAAATAGAAAACATATAATAAGGGATTATAAAATCTTTGTACATGTAGTTGAATTAGCTCTTAATAAGTACATAGATATCATTGACCTTTAAAATTACTTGAATCACAAAGAAATGGAAGGCACTGGTAAACAAAATGTATCTTCCTCTTGCTATAAAGAATACATTAATTTATTGTAAAATTACAAAATAATATGTAGGAATGGTAAAACCAACTGCTTTGTGTGTTTTAAGGACTTTTAAAATGAATGCATGTAGAGATTTTGTTATTCCAGTAAAAGAATCAATGTGTTGGCCGGATATGCACGTGTGTATTTGTTACTGCTCGCATACACGCGTCAATAGCTATGCATTGCATGCGAGTAATATCATTGGTGACATATTCTAATAAGAAATTAATACATGTAGAAAATGAATGTTGGAATAAAAAAAATTAAAGAAACAGAATGATCAATGCATTTTGCTTCCTGAATTTTTGAAGTCAAGGTGAATATTCTTACCCCAACCGAGGACGATGTACATCGTTATGGAACTGGAATCGGAGAAAAGTGCTAGGAAGATAAGGTTGTGCAGGTACAGCCCTTCCATTAGAATCCACGAGTAGTTTGCCATGATGAAGTACTGCCAGAGACATATGATCGTTCTGCAAGGCCAGTTAATCTACAAACCAGGCAAAAAGACGTTAGCGTTAATGTTAAATCCTATTCTTCATGTACAAATCAACGCATATATTAGTATATAGGAAGAGAAACGTATATGTTAAGATCAGAAGTAAAATATCGTCATTGGTTGAAAATTTGCACAAATGGAAGGATTGTATGGTCAATTTAAAATTAAAATTAGAACTATGTGGCTCATTAAAAATATAAGTAATTAAAAAGGGATTTTTCCAAAAGTTATGACTGGAATCTTTAAATTCCAACAGCTCATAAATTATTACTTACTTTTGAATTCACAGACATTTAAGGGCAGACCGATAGGCACCGAAATAATCATTTGAAAGACACATCGAAATGGCAAATGAAACCATATTTCGACAAATCGCATTGTATACCTTAGGATCAGAAACATCACCCCGCACCACGGAAGCCAATAAGCTCGGGGATAGATTTTATATTTAATTAAAATGCAATTTTTGAGTAAATTATCACATTTTACTATAACTATTTATCATTAAATTATTAATCGTTAAATACTTTATCATTAACAAATTAACTTTATCACTATTTTTAATGATAAATAGTAGGTAAGTTTAAGTTGTAATGTGTAATAAGGTTGCGAGAATAACTCTAATTAAATATTCTCTCAATAATAATCTCAAATCTCTCTAAGAGTTTATAATTCTTCATACGCAATGTGTTTTGGAGCAAATACTCTCCCTTACCTGGTGTTCGATGTTGAAGTAGCTGCCTTCCTCCCGCGTGAGCAGGTCGGTGGTCATCCCGAGGCCCTGCACGAACAGCGAGTCCTTGAGCAGCGACATGAAGGCGCGCATGATGAACGACGCGAACAGGTGCATGTGCAGCACGTTGCGCGGGCAGCGCAGCTTCCTATAAAAGCATCAACCCATCTCTCTTCCTTCTAAACGATAAGGTAAAAAGAGAAGGAAGCGAACAGGGTGCAATTCCTAAAACGAACGACGCGAACAGGTGCATGTGCAGCACGTTGCGCGGGCAGCGCAGCTTCCTAGAAAAGCATCAACCCATCTCTCTTCCTTCTAAACGATAAGGTAAGAGGAGAGAAGGAGGTGAACAGAGTGCAATTCCTAAAACGAACGACGCGAACAGGTGCATGTGCAGCACTTTGAAATCCATCTCATATCCTCTGTATAGAAATTCAACCAGGGCAACACAAAGGTGTCTCATGCATGACTGAAGTATTGAGTCTCCTAATCACATTGAAATATTGAAGTTAATAGATTCAATTGAAAATTAAAATAATATTTATCTTTCCATGTCATAAATTAGGAAATAAAATTAGGAAATAAAGAAGGAAAAGAAATCAATGAACAGAAATAAGGAGAAATTAAAAGGAGATAATGAATATGTTAATGAATATTAAAGTGCAGAAGCAAGGGAGTAAAATAAGAAAGAGAAGAGGAAGGAGATGAAGACGAAATTGAAATTTGATTTTTCAAAGTTCTATTGATCACTGAATATTACAACAAATTACAACAATTTTATAATTATCCTTGTTAATTCTCGGTATAAACGTGCTAAGTCTCAATATGAATCTGATAGTTCTCAATTTGAAAATGTTTGGTTTTATGGTATTGAGGTGAAGATGAAAGGGAACAGGAAGAGGAGGAGAACTTGAGCTACGATCTAATATTATAAAAAGTTTAAGCCACTCCAGTAATTAATTAATAGATCATAACTAGTTATTAATTTTTAATAACTAGTTGTTATATTCTTACCATTGCTTAATGAGCACAATGGGAATTTTAAGCATAATGTCTACTATACAAATCTATTAGCAACCCTTTATTTGGGGGCAAATTCTTTCTTTTAACTATTACAATTAAATAGTTATTAAACAATCTACTTAATTCAGATATTTGTAATTTTGATGCTGTTAAAAACAACTCGTTGTACCTATTATGTCATTGTGATATCAATAATAAATTAATTAAATGTTTGTTCACTTACTTGATGCTCAGAAGAATTACTAATGCAACAAGTAAAGACGCCAACGAAACGGAGTATCCAATCTCCGAGATCGTCTTTAGTGCCAGCAAATACGGCTGGAAAACATAAAACAACAAAAATATAGAAAAAATATGTTAACCTTTTTTATGGTAATCAACGAAACGAGTGTATAAAGAGGGAGATAATTTCATCAATGGTATTTTCAAGAAAACGAGCGGCGGTAGGAGCGAATTATTATACCCCTTTATACAAGTTACACGTTCAATATGTTTTCGTTTCCATTTACGAATAATACTGCACCGAACCCGGTCTCCCAGACCTACCTTTGCTTACCTGGGCTCGTGTGGCCGGCTAGCTCAGGAAGCATGTAGAGTAAAGAAGAATAGATGGTGGACGGATTTTTAAAAATAAATGATGATGAATTTAAAATAAAATTATTGAGAACACAAATGGACTTTAATGAAAAAAACTTAAATTTTAAGCATACAAAAAATTAAGGTCTTAGCAATTACTTCTTCTATTTTTATGCTATAAAACTAATGTATTACAGGGAACTTAATAATGTAAGGAAGTCGCCAATGCGCGGCGAGCACTTCCTTGATAAGAGTTTCTTTAACAAGCGTCTCGCCTGAAGGGCGCACTGAAGATCTTGCCGCAGCTCGACAATCAAAACACAGTCACCGTTCGCAGGCAGGTCCGCTGGGGTGGGCAACCTCTACAGGTCGCCGAACCTCACACCAGGCGGCGTGTCCCGTGGGTGTCGGGGGAGGCCCTTTGAGTCCCGCGTCGGCAGCGGTGGTTGCGGTGGCGCAGCGTGGCCACGGCGACGGCGGCGGCGGCGGCGGCGGCGTGATGAAGACGACGAAAGCGACGACCCAAAAGCGACGACACAAAAGCGACGGCAGCTCAAGATTCAGGTGTCCAGCAACGCGATTATACTCGTCGCGTGAATTGTGACGGGCGAAGCGGGCGTGATCGGCAGAGATCAAAAGAGAATATATTCGACAAATGAGCAATAGGAGGAACTACTCGTCCTCAATTTAAAACAAAGGGACACTGCCCTTCTCCGGCTTTACTGCTCTGTGAGCTGAGCGCACCTCAGCGCTCACCTCTCCTACCCTTCTGCTCCGCCTACCGGGATCTCTCACACCGTTCTGATCTGGCTACTCGGCGCATGCCAGCGCTCGCAAGTCTTTTCTCCCCCCCCAGTTTCCCAAATGTTCTAGAAGTTTCCAAAATTTTTCTAAAATGTGCTTCTATTGGCAAAAGGTTCCTACGTCTTACTTAAATTTGGTCCAATAATATCTTGCGTTTCGTCGGTGTGTCGAGCGGAATTTTCCATGAGGCGCTCTCACTCGCACACTTTTCGTAAATAAACGCAGGTGGTCCCTCCCAGAGTTTCCAAACTGCGCAGCCCCCCTTCCCAGCTAGATCCCCAGGGATAGACCCGCGTCGGCGTTGGCGAAAACAAACACAGTTTCTCCCCTCTTGCTTGGCGCCGAGATGTCGCGACAGCAGTGGTGCGTAACGAATCAGCCGCCCGACGGCTCAGAAAAGACGCAAAAGCGCCAGTGCGTGATTACGCAACATTTGTGTGCGATGAGCCGGGGTATAATATTCGGTATCGTTACAATACAAACTTTAAGAAATTCAAGCATATCAGTTCTATCGAGGCATACATTTCAAGACGTAGTATTGCTTCTGGAAAATATCTATTTTAGTCGGCCTTGCATTGTTTTCTTTCCACAAAATATTTGCGAATGGAAGGTACTGAACATATTGCTAATAAAATATTCGAAGCTGATAAAGACATGAAAACAATACTTTCCACGAAAAGTAAAGACAGGTATGAGAGAGCATACAATATGTATAAATATTGGGAGGAAAAACTAGTCACTCCTGACCCAATTTTGCTACAGTGTACTATTAGAACTAAAAAACACAACTAACGTTTACATTGTTTACATTCGTAATTCTAAGACCAAATGTTTTACACGAAAGGATTTGATTAATTTACGTTAAATATTCTATTTTGTTCCATAAGTCAGCTAGTTTAACGTTTACTTCCTCAATTTATTTTTATTCATTCGTTATTTAGGCTTTGTCTAAAAGTGTGCCGATTCTATAGACTATAAGGATATACAAATTATGGATAATTGAAAGAAATGCAAAGAGTGGTGAGTCAATTTCTTGCTGATCTGAACTCTTATAATCTATATCATTGACTGAAATACTAATTTTACGATAATAAGGTTTTACAAGTGTTAATGATCAGTTCGCTCAGAGTCTCCGACGTGAACGGTTGTGCCAACCGCTCGCTGGTCAGATAAGCTAAAGGCGTATCAGTAAGCGGTGCGCTCTCGGCCTGCGAGGGTCGCCGCGCTCAAGCATAGTTCAGTGTCTAGAAACCAGTTCTTGTTATTCATCCGAAGTGACCACTTCATTGCAGTCGAAGTACGGGTGTGCCCCACGGGGTGGCCGCCCCACACGGCGGAAGTTTATCTCTCTTTTTGGTGAAAAAGTGCTAATCAACGTGTGAAGTGCTGAACAGTGTTTCTGAACAATCTAAGCTCAACAATGAACCGTGAAACGGGCTCCCTTGGAAGCACTGAAAAATCTACACGACGCAGACATAGGGGTGGATGAAGTAGGCTACAATCAACCAGGTATGCAGCAGTTCCACCTCCAAGGTGCGGCCAACTGCAGCATCAAACACCAAGAAATGTTTTCACTTCCACCAGAGAAAGTAAAACAATTAACATATGAAGAATCTCAACAGTATATTTACTTCCTTCAACAACAAGTATTCCATTACCAACAATTAATTCATCAAAATCCATACTCCCAAAACCCTTGCTCCTCCCAAAATTAATTATATCCCAGAAATATTAAATCTATACAAGACCTTGAACTTGAAATCGCGAAATTTAATTCAGCTATTAATAAATCATTAAAACAAGCCTCGACTGTAAAAATCAGAAATAGTGCTTGCAAACATAATCCCATCCCAATACGATTATTAAATTTAATTAAATCAAAACGAAATATGAGAAGATATTGGCAAGAAACACGTAGACAAGATATCAGAACTAAATTAAACAAACTATCGCGAATAGTCAAACTCCGGTCAGACAAACTCAGATATTCCAAATTTCAACAATCCTTAAAACAAATAGACACAAATTCAGCCCATCTCTGGTCAACAATCAGACGTATCACGGGAGTAAAAACTGAAATACTCCCCCTAATAATCAATAATACAAAAGCCTACTCAGATGAAGAAAAAACTGAAATACTAGCAGATCACTTAGAGCAAGTTTTTCGACCCCATCCAATAGCAGTGCCAACCCACAATAAAATTATCGAAGATTTTGTAAAAGAGCCTCAAGTTTCAGTATCAATGAAAATTAAGTTCATCTCTCCATCAGAAGTCACGTAAGTTATTAGAAGATTAAAAACGAGAAAAGCACCAGGGTATGATGGAGTAAATAATAAAATCATTAAGGAGTTAAATAAGTATACTATTGCGGCACTCACGGCAATATTTGATGCAATCTTACGTCTAAATTACTTCCCAAATGCATGGAAAACCGCCATCATCCTACCTTTTTGCAAACCAGGTAAAGATCCTAGATTGAGAGAAAATTACAGACCCATCAGTTTACTACCCTCCATATCAAAAGTTTTTGAAAGATTGTTGCTCAGCAGACTTAATAAATACCTTTCAGAAACAATTCATGAACAATTCGGGTTTAGACCTAACCATTCATGCACGCACCAATTACTGAGACTAACGGAAAATATTGCTGAGAGTTTTCATCAAAAGAAGCATACAGTAGCAATTTTCTTAGACATTGCACAAGCATATGACAGGATCTGGCACGCAGAACTAATGTATAAATTATGTAGTCAGGGAGTCCCTGATTACATCCAAAAAATTATCTATAGCTTTCTTTCAAACAGAAATTTCATAGTAAAAGTCAATGAAACATTATCAACCCCTCGGAACATATCAGCAAGATTACCTCAGGGATCAGTACTCTCTCCAACTTTATTTAACATTTACACCTCAGATATCCCACGTATGCCAGATACCAAATTAGCTCTCTTCGCTGATGACACAGCCTTATTCACTGCTCACGAAGACATTCTCATTGCCCAAGATCGGATACAAAATAATCTTGATGAACTAATATCGTGGACAGATCAGTGGAGAATAAAAACCAATCCAGAAAAATGCTAAGCCAAAATATTCACACTCCGTAGACCAAAAACTCCTCCCAACTTAATAATCAACTGCAGCCCAATTCAATGGAATAATGGTCCAATTAAATATCTTGGTGTGCTTTTCGATAAAAGATTAACATGGAAACCACACATCCATGCATTAGTAAATAAAGCCCAAGGAAAAATATCAAAATTATACCCACTAATTAACAGAAAATCCTCATTAAAAATTGAATGTCAGCTTACGATATTTAAATCAATCATTTTACCCACCTTAACATATGCTTGTCCTGTTTGGGGAAGCGCAGCACCCTCATCAATAGAGAAACTTCAGACGGTACAAAACAAATGTCTTAGGAAAATCATACAAGCACCGTGGTTTATACCCAATACTCCGATCCATAGGGAACTACTTATGGATTTAATAAAAAATCACATCGCTTCAGTTTCAAAAACTTTCTATATTACACTTAACATCTCTCACTTAACAAATAAATTCAACCTAGGACGAAATGCTATCCAATCTTGCCGAATCCAATCCAAATTCCCAAAAGACAAGTTTCGCCCCCCATAAGAATATATATATATATATATATATATATATATATATATATATATATATATATTAAAAAAGTCAAATAGATAGCCTAATATTAAACCAAGTAAATTTTAAATAAACTCCTAACCAAGTCCATCCAAAATCAAACACCTAACTAACGGAGCAGCGATGTAAAGCTCAAAAAGTCAAGGATGCCCATTCCTAATCATGATAATATTCATGTATTCAAGCCCTTGAAAGGCCTCACGGCCGAACAAGAAGTAAATAAATGAAAAAAATTCGTTGTTTATATGTAGTTGTAAGTACGTAATACGTGATGTACATTTTTCTTCATGTTTCATGGCCGACTGCAAATACATTGACTACGTTTGTATTATAGTTTCTTAATTAAACGATTTGGCTCTTTTCTGATTGGTAGGTGTGCACTTTAATTGCACGGTGGAATTTTAATTGCACGCGTCATATTAATATAGAGATAATCAACAATTTTTTGTGGAATTAATGAGTATATTAAGTTAACTAAACGAAAAAAAACATTAAAAGTAAAAGTTTTATAGAAAGGATTTAGTCCAAAAAGTGCTCGAAAACAAAATTATTGAAATACTTTTTCAGATGTATATATCGGTGGATCTCATTGGAAAATTGACGATTACTATTTGCAGGGCGAGAAGTTAAGTTTGAGAACTAAAATACTTAAAAGTAAATAAGGGAAACTATTTTATTCTCAGAACCATCTATTTTGCGACAAAGTAACGACAAAATTGCAACAAATTTTGGACAAATTGTTATACTTCAGAAACTGGCTGTTCAAAAACCTTACGAGCCGGCCTTGATAGCCGAAGTCGCTAAGGCTGAAGGGACGTAATTTTGTCATGCCTGAAGAGTAGAAGGCACGAATCTCACCCGCGGCTTGTAAAGTAATTCTGTCGAACTACAATAGTGAGAACATTGGACTGTGACAGACTTTCGTCATTAAATTATTACGTACATTATAGGTGGCGAACAATGGACTCAATCGTCTTAAACATATTTGCTTAAAACCAAACGTGACATGTTTTATATTGTACATGCGATGTTTGTAAAGAACTTTCACATTCTTATTGCTTTGGAAATGTTAAGTCCATGTTTGGCAGGCATTATCAGCAGCTTATTTGATCGATTTCTCCTGCAATTCCTTGCCTTTATTTCAGAGATTTTAATTAGCATCATTCTTCAGAGATTTACGTCAATACATAAACATTGAGAAACAAGTCACTCATTGTTCATGTTTAATGGCTCGTTTTCGGTAAAAAAGTTTCAATTTCATATGATATAGTTGTACCGTCCTTGGAGTTCGAATACATTTTCCAGAACGCATCAGACGAAGTTCGTCCTACCGACTCCCTGAACTGCCTTTCACGTTGTGAAGGTACAATGGGTCTTATGGAGAATCCGTGAAGACACATTCGCTTGCCCCGCTCGCTCCAGAATCGTCAAAATCACAACTACCTTTCTCAATATATGCATCTACTGAAAAAAATGTTTATTCGCACACTATTATTATTATTATTATATTATTATTATTATATTATTATTATATTATTATATTATTATATTATTATATTATTATAATATTATTATTAATATTATTATTATTATAGTCTTAATATTTTTATTAGCGTAAATATTTAATACAAAGAGATCCTTTACATGTATTATCATATAAAACAACAAAGAAATCGTAAATTGTTGTTTGTGACATCAAATATTGATTAATTAATTTACGCAATAAACAAAACACGATGATCAACATTTATCGGTCATTATAGTACATTATGTTTCTTTTCTTATTTCAAAACTGTCGCATTTCTCGTACTCATGAATATAGGCACATTATTGTATTTCTTTCTATAATTTCTGTCCTTTTTCTCGCTTTTCAGACTCAAATGTCGTTTCTATCAATAAGCGATAAAATGTTGAATATTTGAAATTTGGTAGATGATTATCATTAACACCTTTCATTACATACACGATTACTGCAGGGACATTTTAAAATGGAAACGCATGAAAATTGCGACGTACCATATGTACAAAATCGTCGAATTCCATTTCCCTACTCATTTTGTACTTCAATCCACTGAATTTTATTTTTCTCTAGGTCGGTATTTCTTCATTCTTATGTTCCGTTTTCATTCCATAGAAGAAATGTCTGTTTATGCCTGTTGCTCTGCAAAATTCATTCAAACGATTGACTCCGTTTTTGGATGTTTTCCTTTTAAGTTCTGGAATATTTTGAAAATGTTTTCGAACACTTAATTATTTTACCCTTTTCTCCGCGATCTATTTAGAACTCTTAAAATTGACCCACTACACGATTCACTAAATTACGTACTATTTACTTTTCTTTACCACTACACATCCACAATCTTCACTCACATCCACCAGCAAAAATCGACTGACAGGAATACGCAGCAATATGAAATTCTCGAAAGGACTTCTGGTAATCATTCAACTACTGATTTGGATGATCTCTTCCGCTAATGACATCATATTTTATAAGCAAACGCTTCTTTTCAACCCTACGGGTTACACTTCCTACAACGGTACCTTTTCTTTTTTTAGTCCCTTCCTAGCGGTACCTTAACTTTCAACAGTACACCTCAGACCAAACCTTGAAGCCTGAACAAACCTTCAAAACTTAGATCATGTTCACGGGTAGGAATGAATGCTCCTTGCTATGGACAGCCATATCCAAAATGTTATAATATAAAATGTACTATTTTCAAACTCTTCGAGAGACAGAAATGTCGAACGAGAAGAAATAAACTAAAATAAATAAAGTAGGTACTTATCATCACGTCTGCGTCGCGTGCAGATCGACTTCAAAACAAACGACAAATACACAGAAGTAAGGCATCAGAAGACCTTTGGGGTATGAGAGAAATTAATTTCATCCTTTTACCCAATGCTTTGTCGCTGGGAGTTTTTGATTGGACTTCAAGAACGAAAGTATCCCAGCGACGATATATTTGAAAGTACAAATTAAAAATTCACACATTTTCTCTGACAATTCATTTTTTAAGAGAGACAATGAAATTGATATTATTGAAAAAATGAAAACATTGTCCCCAGCTGAAGTAATTGAAATATTGTATCGATTTTTCCCAAAATAATTCCACCAATTTTTGGATATGTTTTAACCGTCTGAGTAAAAATATGTTTAAAAAGTCAGTTCCGCAGAAATCCAGCGTTTAAATTGTTTCATTTAAAAAGCAAATGAATGACACTTTTTTCATGATTAGCGTTGTGTTATTAGCCATATTCTCTACAAGATTTGTTTTTTCTACTTACTTTTGCTGCAATCGATTTGACTACAGTGCACGAGATTCTTCCGTAAGAAGAACATTGTCCATAAAAGCCCATTGTACCTTCCCGACGTGAAAATGTGTATAGTGAGAGTTTGAAATATTCGGTCGTAAACGGTCACATGCTCCCAATCACAAATATGGATCTACCTTGACCAAACTCTGAGATGAGAAAAAAACATTCATTATAAAAATCTTTATCATAGTTCGGCATGTAATGCCTTTTAAGAGTTTTATTACAATACATTATCATAATTTCTTTAGCAAATCAGGGTTATTCAATGAGACACCTCTAAACGTTCTATTGAAAATTTACCTACTGAAAATAAAAAAAATAAAACGACAGTTCATTGAACTTATATAAATAAAAAAGTTGGAAACGCGAACTTAGTTCAATATATGTTTTGGGCCAGGCATGCCAAAGTCGCGGCCAATGTCACTAGCGTACTAAAGTTCGCGCGCACTGTAATCAGAGAAATTGGCGCGAGATTTGAAAGTAAGGTTGTACAAATTGCTCCGGAGTGGCGGTATATCTCAGGATACAAGGCCTATGTTAGTCTTTTAGAGAAGTCAGTTGCCATTAATAGCTTTAAATTTAGCAATATTGATTATTTCTTCCTCTACTAAATCAAAGAAATTATACATTAAAATATAATAACACATCAATCCGATATGAAATTTTCAATTGAGAGTAAAATGAAATTTTTTTAATTAAATATTTTTAATTAAAAGTGCCATGATTTTATCGTGTTTACTTAAGAGTGTAATAATTGAAATAACTTCCTACGTTCAGGTTCGAAGGTTCAGCAGGTAAATATTATAAAAGATTATCTGTTAAGAGAGCTTCTGTAAGCGAGAATTGTTAACTTAAAGTGGCTTGTTAATTTACTTCACATTGCTATAACAAACAAATAAATGATTTAATAAAACATAAGGCAAAACGAAATGAAGAAAATAATTTGACATTCACACATATTCTTGCTTTCCAGGCAAAAATGTTTATGCAATGCAGAATTTAAAAAGAGCAAATAAGAAATAATAATAAGTAAAGAATATAATCATAATTCAAATCTCGGTTGTTTGAAAGAACGAGTCTGGTAAACAAATATGTTTTGGTGTAAAGCTACTATTCTCCGCCTCGCACCGTTCAGATTGCGAGTGTATATCCCTTTGTGGACTTCACGGGGAAATGAGAGTCGAGTCAGTGCAGTTGCCCATGGCGGCAGGAGCACCGGGTTTTGTAGGTGGGCAAGGTCTCTTGTAGGGGTAGGTTGACACGACTGTATTAGGCTTTTGGGTTATCAAGATTTAGTTCGAGAAAAACGATTAACAGATTGTTCAAGAATCATACTTTCCAGGATCATTTCTGTAGTATGTAGTTCGCTTCTATTTCCAAGTTTGTAAAATGGTTTAGTGAGTCACGATTTGAGAGAAGAAGGGAAACGACCCTAGAGTTTAGTAATTCATTTTTTTACTCCCATTGTATAATGCTCTCATTTGATGGTTGCAACTCGTTGCATAATGATACTCATTACGATACAGATTTCTTTGTGATACAGATTCTTGAACAATCAAAGAGAATTTTATAAAGAAAATATTGACACTTCATTAATCATTGAGAATCGTTATAGTAAATGTTTCGTTCGATTGTGTACATTAAAATTGCATTTAATATTACGCTTGTCAGTTCTAATTTTTGTTATTATTAGTATTTGTGTGGAATATTATGTAAAATAAATTAATTAAATTAGTAATTTCAGTTTCATTCTATTTGAGTAGCACAGCACTTCCTCGCAGGCGGACTCATAATCACAGCCACCTGCGTCAGCATGCGAAAGTAGGGTTAGGAAGCTGTCCGTTAGTTGGCCTCGGCTGAATTCTGCATATCAACTGCCTCAAAACGATTCAATGTAAAAGTTTAAGTTATAAAATTCGTAGAAAAATACCGAATGACACTCGATATAATGGGTATTAATATACTCGTGTGAAGTTTACGATACTCACTCGTTCCTGACCCGTATCGTAATATCACACCCGTGTATTAATATCATCATTAGATCATCGTTTCATAATGTAATATTTTAAAAGTGAAAATTCCCATTCACGCACACAACATTTCCCACCGTTGCCGCGTCGCGCAGTCTCGTAGCAAAGGCACGTACCTCGACGTGCGCTTCGTCGTCGGCGGAGGCGGCCATGTCGATGAAGACGGTGGCCTGCGGGCCGCTGAAGCACTGCGTGTAGTTGGTCCAGCTGCGGTTCGCATGGCGGGAGAACCACTGCCCGTCTTCCGTGCACAGTTTGGACGCGTTCGCCTGCACAGGGATGGAGAGAGTCACTTTCCATTCCAGGTAGGGGCAGCAACCCCGCCCACGTGTTGGGGATGCGACACTGATGTCGATCATTTCCAAACATTGATATTTTTGTAGAAACATCGATGTTTTAAACTTGGATATATTAAAGCCGATGTTTTAGCATTGATGTTTTGTGCTTGATGTTTTTACTTTTTGACACCGGGAGCGGTACCTCAGGGCATCAACTGATGTCACTGCAGTGCCTCTGACCGGGAGGTCCTAGGTTCGAATCCTGACGGCGGCAGGATTTTTGATACTAGCTTTTGAGCTACATCGAATTCAGTCGCTGTCTGGAGGAGAATTCTAGCGGCCGGCTGCATTGATCGGTAGTTTTCCGTGGTTTCTCCGATCAACACCAGGCGAATGCTGGAGCAGTGCCCTAACAAACGGGTCACGAACAGCGCGCACTCTTTCCTTGCTCTTCCTTGTTCTATATAAATTAAATTTTATTGCTCACTAATTTAATGCAAGAAGTTACTTAGCACACTTTAAAATATCGATGTTTAACAACGTGCTACGCAATGTGCAAGCGTGTAATGGGTGAGGAGGAACAGGTATAAGAAAGAGAAGATCTCGCGCGGTTTTTGGCTAGTTTCTTGGGGCACTACTCTAGTATTCGTCTGGTATAGTTCCGAGTAACCACAGAAAACTATCGATAAAAGTAGCTGATCGCTACAACTCTCCTCCAGGCAGCGGATGAACGCGATCTAGATTGATTGATTAATTGATTTTTTCGTGTTTCCGGGCGCATCAACCTCTTTGGTCATTAGTCACGTTAGTTTTGTGCATGTTTTTTTTTCGGGAGATGGCGGTGATCTTCTCCCGCTGGATAGCGAGATCCGGCGCCGACCTACCGTCGGCTAGTGGGGTTTCCCCCTAACCAGGACTCTCCCACCAGCGGGACACCGCCCCAGCCGGGACACGCTATAAGCTCACGACCGGTCTCCCGGAATATGGGGTAGTGTAGTGCATGTTGGTGTAAGGGGGGAGGATAGCACAAGGAAGAGGAAGGACAGATCGCGCGCGGTCCGTGGCCCGTTTAGTAGGGTACTTCTCCGGTGAACGCGTCGTAGAAATTCAGTCGGCATTAGAAGAGTGATTAGATGGAAGTGCTACCTGTGGGTGGAAGCCGGCGACGTAGGCGGGGCAGTGCTGCGTGAGAAGCTGGCCCGGCAGCGCGCGCCCCCAGCACAGGATGCCGTCCCACAGCGGCGGGCAGGCAGCTTCTGTGCACACAGCGGGAAGGGAACGAAACTCCAAGTCTAGCGCCTAAAGACGGCTCCACACATTCGGCTTTCGCCGAGCAGCGAGCTAGTGCTCACCCAATCCCGAGCATCTGACGTGTTCGGCGAATGTTCGCTCCCTTTGATGTGTCCAAAAGGTCGATACGCGGTGGGGAGAGCGAACCCCGAATGTTCGTCGCTCCGCAAATAGCAAGCTACTCATCCACACTACTCGGGATTCGACGAGCGGTTGCTCGGTGTTCGCCGAATAACGAATGTGTGGAGCCGCCTTCACTCGAACTCGCTCTCCAAACAAATTGTAATATTTGAAAATTTGCACACTATCTGCCTCTCGCACCTGTTGTTCGATTAAAGTTTTTGGAGGCTTGAATGAGTACGTAGCTTTGATAGTAATACAGAAAACGTGATTTCATTTGTTCAAAACAAAGTTACCTCGACCAAGAATCAAACTCGAGTCTCCTACTTCACTCCCAGTGGCTCTGACTATTGAACTACAGAGGCGACCAACGTTTGGAAGTTTCTTGGGCATGTATTACCCGGTAAATGATGAGTCGACCCTGGTCAGGGCGACTATTACTTGGAAAAATTTAAGTTTTTTTATTCAATTGTTACAGAATAACTATCACAACATGTAAGGTGTTTATTGTGCGGAAATGTTTCCAACGTATTTGGAAACCCAACACGGTGATGACAATAAAAAATATAAAGTTGTAGGAAGGTATTAAGTAAACTTCCAACACTATTTTTTCTGCCGATGAAATGAACTGCATTTGTGATTTTATTACATGTTTTCTTTATCAAGAAGTTTTTGATCAGTAGCATTTTATTCACCTGTAAGGTAATGTTTATATTCAGTTACTGCTTTGCTTATGCAATTATTTTCATTAATATACATTATTTTAGGAATATTCTTTTTTTAAATAGCAGTGTTGCATAAGTAGCTCAGCGCCTGACCCTGTTTCCTTGTTTGGTTGTGTTGCATTTGTAGGATCAGGAGTTAGATGTGCACACAGATGTTTCTTTAGTTGCTTTAATTTTGCACCAACAAATAAAATAAAAGTTAACGAAAAACAAATAAACAAATACGAAATTACGTAGGACGGCGTTTTTGCCGTACGGTGTCTCGGTTGATAACAGTGGCGCCGACCGCGGAGGTCGATGACCGGCAGGGTTAGGGAACTATCGCCTGGTGCGGCGAGAACTTGCCACCGGTTGGCAGCAAAGTCGCCGGCTGCGGGACAGCCCACGAAGGTCTCAGCGGCGCCTACTCGGGAGCCGGTCGGGTCGTGTCCAATCGAACAGGGAGCGCTCCGCTGCCGCGCTCGGGATTTTAACCCCTGCCACCCGGTGAATGGGAAGGGCGGGTGCACCCCTCCACCAGTGGAGCTTAAGGCCTTATTCACAATGCAAACTTAAACGTAACGTAATGCTGTAAACTTATCCGTAAGATTTACACGTAAAAACAAGCATTCACAATGACAAACGTAAACTGGAACGTAAGTTTCGCCTGAACGAATCAGAATAAATGTACTGAAACATGATCGATTCGTTTCTCGGATGGTAGAAAGATCTTTGCACCATAGTTTCTCGCATTTTCTTCGTCATTTCTATCGATTTGTCTTTATATATATGCGAGTAGTTGTTGTAGTAAAAGTGCTCGCATTTTCTTCATCGTATAAACAAGGATTCGACGAATTACTAGCGAATTTGGTATCAACCAAATTCACGAGTAATTGTCGAACATAATCAGTCTATTCACCATGTCAAGTTAAAGTTAAAATAAAAATTTCTTACTCTGAATTCACTACACGTATCAAAACTGTTCGCAAACTAGTTTTCTACATTACAATAAGAAAATGACATAACCAGAAACTACCTCAACACAATCTGAAATCGACGTTCCACGCTACTCTCTAATTAATGTTCGGTGGAATTCCGACCTATACTTAATGGAAAATCATCGAGCTTGTGAACTCTTAAGTTTACGGACTTATTTCTACGGTTACGTCAAGGCATTGTGAATGGTCTCGCTTAGTAACTCAATTGTAGGTTTTGCAGCTACGTTGCGTTTACGTTTAAGTTTGCATTGTGAAACCCCAACCCCGCTTCTGGTTGGGGGTTTACCACAGGTTTAAAGAAGAATAAGAAGAAGAATAAGAAGAATAAGAAGAATAAGAAGAATAAGAAGAATACGAAGAATAAGAAGAATAAGAAGAATAAGAAGAATAAGAAGAATAAGAAGAATAAGAAGAATAAGAAGAATAAGAAGAATAAGAAGAATAGGAAGAATAGGAAGAATAAGAAGAATAAGAAGAATAAGAAGAATAAGGACAATAAGAAGAATAAGAAGTACTCACCGGCGCTGAGCTGCGACGTGAGCTGACCCGCCCTCTCCTCCGCAATGCGCCTCCAGCACGCGCGTTCGCTGGCCTCCAGCAGCCGCGTCTGGTGCTCCTCGCTATGAGGGGCAGGGGCCGCCTGCGACAAGACACTTT
The DNA here is from genome assembly GCA_011170035.1 of Teleogryllus occipitalis. Taxonomy (NCBI): domain Eukaryota; kingdom Metazoa; phylum Arthropoda; class Insecta; order Orthoptera; family Gryllidae; genus Teleogryllus; species Teleogryllus occipitalis. The sequence continues at coordinate 302,233 of BLKR01000465.1, read as the reverse complement.
GATTTCAGCCTTATCAATTGAGCCTCCGGGTCAATGACCCCCATCTCGATCAGGTTTTTCGTCCAGTTTCCCGGATCTATTGAGCAAATTCGGAGATGGCTCCTTGTTTTTGCTTCTGGACATAAATGTAACTTCATTATCTGTGCACGTCTTCTAGAATTCATTGGGAAATATAGTTATTCAAATTATCGTTTCCATGTTGTTGGGGCAGGAAGTATTATTCCTTGACGAAGGACATGGATAAGAGCCCAAAATTAATTGCTTATTTATCCTTGAAAATAGATTTTATTACATGAGAGCTTTTTTTTTAATTTTCAAAATTCATGTAGTATATGACTTTGTGTAGGGATCACAGAATTTTGAAAATGTGCACAGAATTCACTTCTCCCCATAGCACGTCATACGCAGTTTCAACTGTTTTTGACGTAAAATAAATATAAATATAAAAAAATTAGCCCTTTGCTTCTGACGCTGAGCGGTGACACGATCTGTTTCCCTTTGCGAAAGGTGCATCTACCTCGCGACAACGATAGCCTTCAGCAATTCTTCCCTCCTTGGTGAAAGATTAATCTCGGGAATGTTTGGAATTGGCCAAGGTTTAGGCGTTCTGACGAGTTTGCGAAACGTGTAGTAAACAACCACCTCATGAAAAAACACTCTTGTTTTAAAACATTATGTAGATTGTGATTACGTCTATTAGTTCAACCACCGCAATAGCCGCTCCCCAGTGTGGCGCCGATGTGAGGAGCCTGGCGCTGCTTCGAGAAGCCACTGGCGAGCGTAAGATATCTCTTGGAGGCAGGAGGAGAGGCGAAGTTTACGCTCCTTCGTGTGCCGCCTCTTTATCTCGTTAACCACTTCAAAGTCCGCCCTCTAATCTGGGGTCTCATGGGCGGGCGCCGACTCAGGTGAGAGAGCGGGCTCCAGACGAGGGCAGGGCGGGGAGGGAGCGGAGACGGGACGGGAGCGAGGCGTGGCGGGGCCGGGCGGGGAAAGGGACGGGGACGGGGTTGGATGGGGGAAGGGAGCGGGGCAGGGGGGCGCCGGGGCCAGGGTGGGATCCGGGATGAGGAACCGGGGTTGGGACTGTGAAGTCAAAGAGGAGGCGGGGCGGGGAGGAGGCGGAGTGGGGGCGTGGCGGGTTTCGGGGTGGGGCGGAGCCGGCGTCGGGGCGGGGGCGGAGCGGGGCTGGGGGACAAGGCTGGGTAGGGGGTGGCCAGGGCTAGGGGCCGCGACCACGGTGGAAACAGGGGTGAGTGACCGGGGTCAGATCCTGGGGCGGGGCCGGGAGATGGACTGCGAGGTGAAAGAGAGGGTGGGTTCGGGGGCCGGGCCAGGGGTCGTGGATGGGTGGGTGGAAACAGTGGTGGGTGGTTGGAGAACGGGCGCGGGGCTGGCTCCGGGGTCCGAGCATGGCAGGGAGTGGAGGCTGCTCACAGGAACTGGGGTTTGTTGTCGTTTAAAGGGGAACACCTTCGTGCCCGTTTTATATCTGCCCGTCACTTCCCCAAAATACATTTCCCCTGAGCGACGTGAACGAACTCCATGACCTGCAAGTTAGGAATAGTAATTGTCTCCTACATTATTTCAGTAGCACACGTAGCTTTTGCGGCTCTCACGCGCAACCAATCTTTATAAATGAGGTCTCTCAAGAAAGAAAATTTCAAGGAGACGTGACGAATTGCACTTTGACTTTAAAAATACGAAGTATTTGTATTAAAAAACGCATGTCAATATTCATGTAAAATGCAACCCGCAACACTCGGTCGTTAAATAACTCCTAAACGAAGCGTTATAGGTTCTAAAAACCAAACTTTTCTCGTACATTATATTAAATTTTTGGTGGTTCGGTGCTTATCGATAGTACCAATAACACATATTCATGGAGGAATACAGAATACATTCCTCGTTGACCTATATTTCAGCCCTTGGTGTTGATGGCCATCTTTGTGGTGTCAGCTTAGTTTCATTTATCTTATACTAGCTGACCCGGCGAACTCTGTTCCGCCTTAACAGAGAACTCCGTTCCGCCCAAACATACGAAAACGCGTGGAAACGTGCGAAAACGCATGAAAACGTGCGAAAACCCTCGAAAAGGTGCGAAAACCCGCGAAATCACGCGAAAACGTGCGAAATCGCGCGAAAACGTGCGTTCTCTCACAGGAACGCTGTCGAACGGGATAAACAGTATCCTATGTCCGTCTCCTGGCTCTAAGCTTCCTGCTCACCAAATCGGTACAGCCGTTCTTGAGATAACTCAATATATAGTGCAACTAACACGACTATAAATAGATATAACGGCCAACGAAAGGCGGCTATCATTATCGCCTTCTGTTATCAGTACGGCGTTACAACAATGGGTTACAACAGGCAACAATGACCCCTAACATGCAAAATCACGCGAAAACGTGCGAAAACGTGCAAAAACGTGCGTTCTCACACAGGAACGCTGTCGAACGGGATAAACAGTATCCTATGTCCGTCTCCTGGCTCTAAGCTTCCTGCTCACCAATTTTCAGCCAAATCGGTACAGCCGTTCTCGAGTTATAAATAGTGTAACTAACACGACTTTCTTTTATATATATATATAGATATAGATTTGTGCTTTCTATGTACACCGCAATTTTCGCAGACTGATGAGGTTTATTTGGATAATTATTAATTCAAAATTTGCTCTTGCGCCAAGAAGTACTTTTAATAGTTCCTTGATACCGTTGAAGATTATTAATTATACGTGTAGTGCAACCATTAATTTAACGTTTTACAGTGATTTACATGTGTTGTATTTCTAATTTTGGAGGGAACTATAATGAAAAAAAGATCACATGTGTCCACGTTTTAGTTTCCCGATACCCTTAGGAAAAATTAGGGTGGGATTTAACATGCGAGAGTTCTCGCACAGGTACGTTAGTTCTTATTTGTGGGGATATCAGAAGAAGCCCGATGGTATTTTCATCATTATTTCTCAAAAATCAATGTTTGTAACTTTTTCTGGAAAAATAATATTTTCAACTTTTTCAGAAATTCTTTAAAAACCTCTGAAACGTCGAAAATTGCAAACATTTTGAAAATGAATATATTATCGAATCTCTCCACCACCTCTCACTCTGATTCTAGAAATTTCTTTCTTAATGCAATACATTCTATGATAGTAGATCTTAAAATCATTCCATATACAAAGTTTTCTATATATTAGTGATTTTGAAACATTTAATTTGCTTCAAGTACACGATATTACAAAAAAATTCTCAAAACTACTTTGGTATGGAGGGTACACAATGCACAAAATTGTATGAAACTAGTGCGTTTTATGGAAACTGTTGAACTTTCCGAAATAAGAGTTTTTTTAAAAGGGGCCATTGAACTTTTGAACTAGTGCGGCAGCATTGCCGCGAGAACGTGTGCGTTCCAGTTCAAATATCAGCGCGGGCAAATATTTTAGCGCTCGGAAGGCTCGCGCATAGGTGTTTGATCAATGAGGCAATCCTCATGGCAACGAACCCTTCTCTGTCCGCGAAAATACATGAAATCGAGCTCAAATACGTGAAATTTTCTCACAGGTTCAGCGTGAATTATAATATTATGGCATTATGGCACACCTCAGTTTTTTAGATAGACATTTCTAATATTTATTTGTAAAATAAAATTGTTAACATTCGTTTGTCTTACGGCTTCCGAACCATGTAAATATTCAATGTCAACAACACTTGTCAAATATTTATCACAGCAATAGGATCAAATATTTTCACCAATGGGTATCATAGTATTTTGAAATATTTGGGAGTTTAAATGCTTATCAATTAGCACCACTGTTACACCCCTCTCCCATTTACTACGTAACTCTGTTTTTTACCAGGGTATCTATTCCCACACATTAGAAATATAGCTGCCTACCATTATGTTACAATACTTTGATTGCGAATATGAGTTGTAAGATGGTTGATGTCGTAACACGTGAGTATGATTCCGCCTTCATAAATTGTCAAATAATGTATTTTAATTCAATTTTATTACGTGTGGGACTTTAACATTGCTATATACGTACTGCTAATCTATTCGTATTTTTGTAATTTCAATATTTTTCATTGATCTAAGATTCATTCATTTTAAGTTCAGTTTTTGTTTTTTACAGATTTTTTACCTGATGATGGGGGTCACCACGTACTTCGAAATGCAGTATAAATGTTGAATAAGATACGTGAATGTTCACAATTTTGGTTTTCATATAAATATTTAAAATGTCGTCTAAAAACTGAAATGTATCAGTAAGAATAAATAGACAAGACAGCTATTAAGTAAAACCATAATACTAGATATACAAATTAAGTGATATTCTATGAAATGAGTAACACCGCTAGTTTTAAATTACTAAATATTTATACCGATGAGTTTGGCCTCGATGCACAACATCTTGTTTCTACGCACAATGCGGGCAATTGAAATTTGTAGTTTCTGCAAAAATGGCTACAGTAGTTGGGGTTGGGGCAATAGGAAGGTCAATGGGGGTTTAAGTTTTGATTGGTGTTATTCATTCTAGGAAAGGACATCACTTGTAAAACTCTTTGATGTTTCTTTACATTCTCGACTGAAAGGGAAAGGAAAGGTAAATTCACGTATCTTCTACAAAACGTGAGTAATTTTATACTTTTACATTCAGTGCTATTCTGTGGCGGTGCATTAAGGGTCAAACCAATTAAAAGTTTTGATTGCTATTATAACTGTTCTGCTTCGTTACTATTATTATTTGGTAGGTTTCAATAATCACAGTAGCAAAACATGAGCGTTTCATGAAGAAAAACAAAATTTAATAACAAATCAATAAAGACAAAGGTATAAAAATCAAATTACATTTATTTACTGAAACAGTTCAGAATTGAACAATTTCGTCTTTGACAAGTTAAAATAGTTCAGTCTTTAGCATTTCCTCAGGCGAATATGTTGGAACCTTCGTAATGATTTTTCTCAAGAATAACAATTATTCACTGGAAATGAAGTTTTATATCGATATATCAGAGATCAATCTAAACGTTTGTGATGGTCTTGGTTTTTATACCGACCTGTCACAGTCAATCACTAAATATTTAAATAAGTAAGAAGAAAACCTTTAATTTCCCACCAAACCTACGAAACATCTCTTTTCGTATATGATGAATACAAGGCTCACTCCATTCTCTACATTCTGTTTCATTAGATAGTAAAGAAATGTATTGCTAAAAATAATTATCAATGATGCTTGATGGGAGTGCAGCAAAACTTTTTGTTTAGCAAGAAGTAACTAGTGAAGCTAAATCAGCACGCATTTTCTCCCCCGCATTTTACCGCAAAATTACTCAAAAAGTACCAGAGTTTTTGCAAAATTGTATATGATCTTATTTCAAAATATATCTTGAAGAAACAGACTTCATTAAGAGAAAAAATCTCTATCTTCCATATTTTAGTAGTAGGAAGACATTTCGTTACCAGGGCCCAGTAATAAAGAGTTTTTCTATCGAACATTTGCCGTTTTCCCACGAAGAAATACACAACATCTCTCTACTCCGTAGCGAGAAAGTAAAAGGAACTGAGTTTGAATATAAGAGAAGTGATTTTGCGCGAACTATTCCGTGAATTATGTAAACCAACGCCGTTCACATCTAAAAATGTTTAAATGCAGGTCCTAATTACAATTTGGGTACCAAGAATCACTCACAGTGTTTGTGAGGTGACTTAATTGTTTTTATAAACATAGCTTTACCCACGCCCAGTGCTCTGCCTAAATACAACAGCCATTTGCATCCGTTTCGGCGTGAGTTTCTGGTCTAAATGTAAATCCGAGTGCCGCGTTATCTCGCCTATTCCCTCACGACAGCCACCAGCTCAGCCCAGAATAATCACGTGTACGCCCTAATATGTTCCGTAATTGCACGGTCCACGGGACCGCGCGCGCGCTGAAAAATTCAACACCTCCGCTGGGCTCTGCTCGGTCCCCGACGCGGCGTCGCGGCGTCCGCGCGGAGAGGCGCTTGCGTCAAAGGAACCACGTGACGCGCGCGTTTTCATTTCAGCAGAGCCCGACACGCACTCGGCGCCACCTCATCAGGCGCCCGCTGCCGTCCCCGGTACTAGGACCTCCACGCGTCCAACACCCCGGTCTCGCTTTGACCAGCGCCGTGGCTCTCGCAGTTCGTCCTCGCTTCACTCTCGACCCGCTCCCGCACCGCCATCGCCCCGCCCTCCCGGCCTTCCCACCTGCCCTCTCCCGACCTTACTCCTGGCGTCTACCTTCCTCTCCCCGCCCTATCTTCGCCCTCTTCCCGCCCTATCGCCGCCCTCGTCTGTCCTCATCCCGCCCTATCGCCGCCCTCGTCTGTCCTCATCCCACCCTCGAACTCCCCTCGCCGCGCCCATGTCCCACCCTCGTTCACACTCGACCACTCTCGACCTCCCTAGAGCGCCCTCATCCACTTCTATCCCCCCTCGTCAACCTTCGGCCGCCGCTGTCCATCATCGTCCACCCTCTACCACTCTCAATCACTCTCGACCACCCCTGCCCTCCCTCGTCCAGCCTCCATCACTCTCGACCACCACTCATCCACCCTCATTGTCCACACTAGTCTACACTCGTCAACACTCGACCACCCCTGTCCACCCTTGGCCTCCCTCGACCACTGTCAACCACCTTCGACCTCCCTCGAGCACTCTCATCCACCCTCATTCATTCCTATTCACCCTCGTCAACCTTCGACCACTCCTGTCCACCCTCGTCCACCCTCGACCACCCTCGATCACTCTCGACCATTTCCCACCGTGCATCCACCATTCCTGCTGCGTGATCGGATCACATTCTAAAGCAATCAAGGAGCGTTCTTTTACATAAACACGAGGGCATGAGGAGTTCCCTCACAATCAATGGCAAATGTCAAACCTACTACTTGATTTTATGAAATTTCCCATTACAGGTTCATTAGCATACTAGTAGAGCTAAAACAGAATGTACTTTCTCGCTCTTAACGGATACGTAATTTTATTTTCCCGCAGATTCTGTCCATATTAACACATCTCAGTCATCACTTCTAAAAATCTTTGTTAATCATTAATATTGTACTTTTCTGATGTTAATTTTTTGTTGTTTCGAATTTTCCAAAATACAGAGAGTACGCTGACAATGTGACCAGCACTGCTTCCTTTGACGGTCTATGCTGCATTGCTGTGTATGCGCTCGATATCCAAAACGCGCGCGACAGCAATTCGGGCAGCGGTCGATAAAGCGCAGCATTGACATGCTGCGTCCAGGCGACCGAACTGCCTCTCCAGCCATGCCACCGTCTGGCCTTCCCATTATATCCGGTGGCGTTGTCTAGCATAGTGAGTCCTTTCGAGACACAGCTACCATCGCAGCTGAGAGCCTCTGCCTACGTCATAGCGCGTCACGAGTCTGTGTTCACCCCAATCTACGTGGAGACCACACCTCGCCGAGAGTCAACGCGGTGTCCATCCCGCAGCACCTAGTAGTGAATCCTGGACCGACAGCCTCACACTTGAAGATTACTTCATCACGGCAACAAGAAGACAAAATTTATGGCTTTCTCTTATGTTGTGGGAATTCTGGGAACTATGACGTGGTGTTGTTGACGTTCTTATGAGAAGAATTTTTCTTTTTCTCTTATGTGCCCGCACCTCACGCGGTCCCGTGTAAATTTATGTTGCGTCAAATAAACCTGTCTTCCTGAAAGGACTTCATTCTCATTTGTAATTACACAACATACATATGCGGTAAACATTTCATGAAAATCATTTGGAGTCATTTTTGGAGAAAATTATTGTTTAAAATAATTTGAAAATTGCCTCTTCAGTTCGCTCAGAGCCTCCGTCGTGAACGGTCGAGGCAGTCGCTCTCTAATCAGGGAAGGTCAAGGCGTATTAGCAACGCGCTCTCGACCTGCGAGAGCTACAGCGCTCGAGTGTACTTAACAAGTTAAATTGTTTACGCAGCTATACAGCGCGCCGGGAAAGTCTCTCCGCAGTGGTCCCTTGCTGGTGCGAGTGATAGCAACAGAAATTGTTGGTAGCACGAGCTACAGCTTGTTAAATATAAACTGCGCACTCACAACTACATTACAAATGCTGGAAATGTTTTCCCTCACTTGTTTCCTAGTGATATGGTTGCTACCAATATAAATGCAATTTTTAATACAAGGTCTGAACTCGGCTCAGTGGGAGAGACTTTCCTGGCGCACTATATTTACAGTTAAAATTGTTCAATAATTACTAGTAAAAAGAGAATGTTTGCCAGTCAGTATTCCCAAACTGGGGAATGAGTGAGGGATGCAATGGGAATAGTTTACAGCAGTGAAATGCCAGCCCAACAGCAGACACTTGAACATTCTCCAGATCAACTCGAATGCACACAAACTCAACAACTTCAGCAGGGAATTTCCCTACAGCAACAACTCCCTCAAGAAACTTTGCCTCCATCACAGCATCAACCTTCAATCAAATGCCATGAATGAATGGAAATTGATACAGCTAGCTTACCAACTAAACGGCACCACCAACAACCAGTTCAAAAAACGTGAAGGTGACTTTCTAGAGGTCCCAGAGAACTCCAAAAGGTGAGTATTTAACAACAGGAAAATTAGAGGCAGAGAAAAAGTGATACAGTAAATAGCAACAAGTGATAAATATGTAGAGCCTAACAACTTGGATGAGAGTGTGGATTCAAATGAACTATACACGGAAAATTCAATAGAACAAACAGTGTTTATACATTATGCAAATAATCATACTCTATTATTACTTGACTTGAAAAAGTTCATGAAATCTATGTTCTCTACAAAATATATCAAAGAGGGAAAAATTCAACAATAAAATGACATTTTAATCAGTCATAAGAGTTCAGCCAACAACTATCAAACATTTCAGAAATCATGTAAAAGTTTGTAAAGAATACTTGTATTTTCATTTATGCCGATTTCATTCGCCGAAAATGGGACTATCGCCATTTTTTATCGTTTTTTAATACGTACGATGATAAAATATATAAAAGTGGAGCGATTTTGACAATTTTTATTAATTGCGTAAATTTGAAGTACTAATTATGCACAAAACACCAGATTTGTAAGAGACATTTACTGAAGAACTGATTTTCTGGAATAGATTTTGTTTAAGGCAAACATCTCTACCTTGAATTTTGTAGTTTTGAAATGTTAACTTTTTGAAATTCGCAAAAGTTCGGGAAGGAAATTAGATTTTTAAGGGTCACCATAGTTGGTACGCCAGTGCGGCCGGTTGTTGAAGAAGTAAGGTGCATGACGAGTTAACTCCGAGGAATTGAGTTCGAGTCCCGGTGTGGAAACAATTTTTTGTTGGTTGAAACACTTTTGCTGGTTAATGTAGTAGTATAATATTGTTGAGCAGTTACAAATACGAGAAAGTATTGTAGAACTACTAGTACCTAAATTAAATATGTTCTAAAAATTAGATCTTTATATAATATCTGTTAACAAATTTGTGGTGCGGTAAACTATGAGACCATGTCTCCCAAAATTTTAGAATTAAGTTATTTATGTCCAATTATAAAAATATTAAACTCCTAACAATTTGGGGGTAAAATTATTCAAAATATATGAAATTATGGCGAAGTTATAGTAGTTTGAAAGTATGTTATCGTAAAAAGAAGTTTTAAGAAAAACGCGTTTAAACTTACGTAATTTAAAAAATCACAATACAAGTATTTTAAAAATTTAAGAAATTAAATTAGCTTACAAATATTTTTTTGAATGTTCTTTACAAAACTAAATACAATTAAAAAAGAAATAACATTTTGTTTCCTTGCGTCTTACGTAAAACTTCGTTTTCCTACAAATACTTTTAGTTTTCCGCATCACATATATGCATTCGCATTTTTCAATTTTGCACCGAACTTCTTATTCATAAGGCTAAGTTTTCCTGGGCAAGTTTGACCTAATCTCGTGCATTTTGCTTTAAGAGCGTCGCAAAAAATCCCATGGATTAAACAAAAAAACATGTAGGTCAATAACAATTAAATTAAATTAATGCTTTATCATTCCGCTCTAGAAGTGCAGCAATAACCATGCAAGCCTTGCGGTGTCATGACGTCTCCGTTGCGGATTCATGGCAATGTCAGGATATCTTTAAAGCCTATTGTTGTAATGAGAACTAATGCTAGTAATTGAAGGTAATCGTGGCAAAAGACGTTTTTGCCCGAGTTTGTCTACCAACATCGCATCATACAACTCGGCGCACTATTATGAAGTCTGAGCCCGTGACGCCGTGCATACATCCTGAATCAACTAATATCCGTGCGGCAAGGCTACGGGAGCTGGCTGCTTCTTTACTCACACGGAAATTGTAATCGCTTATGGAAATGCACAATACTCTAGTAACATTAAGTGTTTCTTGTGTTTGTAATATGATTTCAAAGCTTGTTTGTTCTGAAAACGTTCTTATTGTATTCCAGGAAGCCGAAGGTTGCTGCAGAATGTTAAAATTCCCACAACAGGCGATATTCTGTCAGAATTATTCCTTTTACATAAATAGTCTCTCAAAACCTCTCGAAAACTATTACAGGCCTTAACAAAGTCATGTAGAATATTTTGAAAATATGAGTAACTTTCGCGAAATTTTTGCTTAAAGACCGCGCAATTAAAAGAATGCTCAAAAACGCTCCATTTTTTTTTACATTTTTTGTCGAATAAATAACCTTTAAAAAATGATGCATGGTCCATTTTAGATGAACTCATTTTAGGGAATTTCAACAAATTAAAAATGCTAAACTTCAACAATATTGATAATAGAGATTTTTTTACTTAATGACAGGTCTGAAAGGAAGTGGTCTTCAAAACTATATCTTTAAATAAGGTAATATTTATATTTTTGAAAATGAATAGTATTGCGTAATTTTTGCAAATGTTTGTAAATGCAATTTTTAATTTTCTGCTAAAGACGATCTTTCATGAGATACCAGGTCGCAATATGGCTATCTGAACGCTGCCGTAAGGCAGTTGGAAATTCAGAGATTTTTGGGGACTAATGTTTCTATATGAAACGCACTTTTGAGTTGTCTAATTTGTGTTGATGTGTTTGATTTAAAAGAATTTTTACGTGCTCTATGCGTTACGGTCGGTAATTATATATCAAATTAGTGTTTTCTTAATTTATGTAAGAATAGTGCACTGAATTCAATGTCAGCAATCCATTTTTTCTTTCAACTTTGGAAGTTGCTTAAAGTATTGCATTGTATGTTTTAAGAATGAGAATACGATTTAATGATCAGTTTTAGAGAAGTATTACAATATTATAATAATACGAATATTAATAATATTAAGTACATTTTTAATAATAAGTATGTTTTTCGAGACATTGTCGTTCGTATGAATTCAGCTTGGAAAGTTTTGGACGATACCGTCCTCAGTTATCGTGAAATAGGACGAACCAACAATGGACACGGCGCTGAAACGGTGTTGGTCACGGCAATTTATTTGTAAAGAAATTAAATGTACCACTTGGAAATTCTGTGGAGAACGTCGTAATAAGTTTCAAAAGAATTTCTTGCTGCGATGAGTTACTTTAGAATTTGTAGTTGACGGATATAACTTTCGAACAGATATCAGAATCTTCCATTTCAAGTAAGGGTTGGATAGGTGCCAATTAATATTAAAAGTGAAATTCTTATGTTTTAAAAAATGGAGTGTTTACTGCAAATTGCTGCGACTTTAACAGTGACAGTAATTATGATTACTGGCCATTTGACCCGCGAAGCCGCAAGGAAGGTAGGAAATTGTTTTGCCATAACTTATCTTTTAATTTCTTTAAATTTTTAATTTTTAATTTCTTTTTCTATTAATTTTCTTCTTAAAAGTTAACTTTTATGTATCGAGAAGACTAAGACGCTATTGGGGACAACTTAAACATTGAAGATACAGGTTATTTATAATGACATCTGTTGTTTAAATATAGATCATGAAATCATGTGAATAAAATCACTGAATTTTTAAAATGGCAAATGCAAATGCTTTTTTTTAGTGGTGGCGAAAAATAGCGTGCTAAACCTAAGAACCTGAGTTGGAATTCAAACGTAGAACATTTTTTTCTATTTGTAAATGTACTTGCTGGTTCAACTAGCAGTATAATATTGCGTAGCTGTTACAAATAATGCGAGACAGTATGTGCAGTTGTTGCATCAAGAATAAATTTCCACATAGCTGCTGACACAAGCGTAGAAATTTTTCCTGTTTGGAAATATTTTTGCAGACTCAACTAGTAGTAATCGTATAATATTGCGTAGCCATTACAAATAATGCTAAGTAGTATGTGCTATTGTAGCGCCAGTAGTAAGACGTCATGGCTGCTTGTGTAAAATGATGTCTCCTGGGTACTAGTATACATTCGGGTTTGGAAATATTTGATTCTTCTTTGAGGGACGAGCCGATTTGTTGCAGTAGTACAAAGCTCGCGGTTCGCCTGTAGGAAGTAGTTGCGCGTTGTACCGGAAGAAATGTACACGAGATGAATAATTCCAATCTGCGTTTGCTTTGCTGGGACCTAACATTCCGAAGGCACAGGTTCCCCTTGGGATCAATGCGACTCATCACGGCTCTTCTCCAGCGCGTCTGTCAATGCGTTTCAATTCACCGCCAGCGGAGCTGACACATCGACAATCAGCGCAGTTACCCTCCGAGAGAGCAATTGCCTCGGACGCATCTCTATTACGAACAGCACTTACAAGCGAGACCTTGTCGACTCGACTGAGAATTAACGAGTTATGGAAGTCTATTACTGACGGTTTGAAAGAGATGACGACAATTTTTCGAGTATTTTTGGCGCAAGTTGAAAAGAGATGGAGAAAAAGGGAAAAAGTGAAAGAGAAATATGAGAGAGAGGGAAAGTGAGAGGGAGAGGGATATGAAGAAAAGAATAACCTTCTTTAAAAATAACGCATACTTCCCGGATTCCATAAAAAGGAAAAAAATATGTGAATTGTAATTGTAATCACACGTATCCACAAGCATATAGAATATAATGCAAACAATATTCAAGGCAGAACGCTAACTCACGAAATTTGAAGAATAACCTCCAAAATGACATATGAATTATTTTTTCAGTAGACTAAATCAATAAATCCGCATAGTACAAATCAAGCCTTAATGAGAGTGGAAATAATTTTCAGAAAAAGGGTACATTCTTAAGTAATCGTTTTATTCACCGGGTAGTATTAATATATTATTTTCATGTAAAAGACGAAGAAATGAAGTGAGAAAAGAAAAAGTGCAAATGCAAAATCAAAAGTCTGTACTGAAAACTAAGAGAGTAAATATAGAGTGAAATATTTTGCGTAAAAGGTACTCTGGCATGTTTTGTACTTTGAGATTAAAAAACGGATATGTCATTTCCGGCAGGTGCACGAAATCTCAATGGTTGTGTGAAAATGTGACTTGCCAAACATCAATGGATAATAAGTTGCATACCATCAGGAACATATGACATTTTTAATTTTGTTATATGAACTCTCCTACCTCATGTTTACTAAAAAGCAGTGTTTCCTCTGTAAAAGTGTAATCTCCTACCACATGTTTATTAAACCCGTCTACAGGTCGATGATATTACTCCAGACTCTCCTTCTGAAAAAAAGTATGGACGTTGTCATTATATCGGCGCCCCAAAATGTGGAAACATAAATTGGACGACTAAAATCAAAGGCAGAAGAAAAATAGAATTATTGATTTGTAATACAGATGAGAACAAACACAGAAATAGTACCGTCTTCAGTATTTTAATATGTATATATTGATCCAATTATTCAAATATGAGTAAATACATCATTAAATGATAATTTGATTGTTTGAACTTGTAAATGAAACAAATATTTCCGTATTTTCTTTTCCCTTTGTTCATGCCATACGTACGTTAAGACATTTTATCCTAGGGACTTCCCGTCACCCTCCACGCCACCCTGAAGTTTCCATCTGCGTCCCCACCCTCGACTCCTCATCTCTCCCTCAGACACTTTCCCACCCCGGCATGACCCCCCCCCTCATCTCCGCCACAGCCCATTAGCCACCCTCCATCGCCCCCACCGCCATTCCCACCTCACTTCTGCACCCCCCCCAGTCCCGCACCCACACCCACCATCCCTGCCGTCACCCGTGCTCCTTTCTCCACTCTGCCTCTACACTCCCCTCCGCAGCGCCTTCGGCCCGTGTCTGAATAGCCTGTAATGAACGCACGCGCCGGACTCGACCTTCATGTCGCACGTGTAACGAGACGGTCTACGTATCACTTAGGAGGCCCCGAGCCCCGACCGGGAGCGGTCGCTAAGTGCATCAACTGACGTCACCGCAGCGCCCCTGACCGGGAGGTCCTAGGTTCGAGTGCTTACGATGGCAGCATTTTCGACACTAGCTTTTCAGCTAGGTCGAAATTAGTCGCTATCTGGAGGATTCTATCTATCGGTAGTTTTCCGTGTTTTTTCCCATTAACACCAGGTGAATGCCGGAGCAGTACCCTAACAAACAGGTTACACCCACTAACATGTACTACACTACCACATATTCCGGGAGACCGGTCAGGAGTTTAGAGCTTGTCCCGGCTGGGGCGGTGCCCTACTGGTGGGAGAGTCCTGGTAAGGGGGAAACCCCACTAGACGACTGTAGGCCGTGTTTTGGTTTCACCATCCAGCAGGAGAAGATCACTTCCATCTCCCGAGCACAAACATACACTACACTTACGGGACTACTGACCTAAGCTGTTGACGCGCCCGGAACCTCTATCAACCAACCAACCCGAGCCCTGACACGGAAATGGAGGTCGCCCCACTTTGCGAAATCCACGCGCGATTCCCGCCGCCAGAGCGAGTGCTGAATTTGCTTCTGAATTTGCAACGAATTTGCTGCGATTCCACTAACACGGAACTTGAGTGCCTCGTCGTGTAGTGGTCACATCAATTGTCTTCCATCTCTGGGCACTGGAATTCAGATCCCAGGTGATTGCTGGAAAGTGTGTTGGGTTCAGATTTAATCGAGTTTCTGCCGCTCTCATTCCACCAATACTCCATCGTAATTCGTATTATCCTTTCGTAATCACGAATCTAACAATATTATTCGTCTACTTTACATACGGAAGAAAGACTAAGGGATTAGCATGCTAACAAAGATAGTATCACTGATATGTGACTCGAGTAACCTCTTGTATGTTTGATTTTAACATACGTGATTGCTTGTTCTAGACGGTCTTCTTTGTTAAAGATTTCTGTTCAGAAAAAAACAGAGACGAGAAATTCCATGAGTGTTTGTAAATAGGAGATTTAAATGAAGAAAAAATTAACAAAATTTTCAATTTATTTGCATGATTTATAAGCAAATTTATTGACACACGTGCGAATTCCTGTTCACGCAAGATCTGCGAAGAACATGAAAGTTTAACCCTGTTAACACAGTGATTTAAATAAATGGTCCCGTGTATTACGGGGAGGCATTCAGGGTCCATCGCTTGAAATGTGATATTATGGAGGTTTTTGACGATTTTATTAAATTGTATAAATTGATACAACTTATTAATAATATGCACGTGTTTTTATTAAAACCAAAAATATTATATTTCGAGAACTGTTCAGACCCTATGATAAAATATCGGCTTTCTAGCATCAATATTTGTATTTAATGACAAAATAGATTATCTTTTTGTGTCAAAAAAGCCGATGTATCTCATCGTAGAAAAAGTTTGTTAAATTATGTTATACAAATACATAAAATACCACAATTATTTATAAAATATATGTTGAAGAGAAAACGATTTTTCCCTACTGCAATAAATCAAAAACACTTGTGATAACTATAACATGTTTTCAACAAAAAATTATCATAAACAATATAAATAATTTTAAGCAAAAAGTTAAAATATATACAAAAATCACCAATTAGCCTCTAAATCTTCCTGGTAATACTAGTATTACGGCATCAGTCGTCGAGCTCTTAAATTCTCTACAGAAATATGTGTCTGATGAAGTCATTTTACACTTACTGCATTTTTCACAAATTGTCTTATTTATAACCGTTATATTACAAATCAGTATTAACTAACGTAAGTAAGTTATCAAAAATACAAAGCAAACATTTTTTTTACTCTAAAGGTGGAGTTGAATGCGGAAAATGTACATGCAGGTTTTAGTCTATTAGGATTTTTATTTCTTGATATTGTTTTAAATGTTCAATTGTAGCTAACGATAAGCTCTATCAACACACATATATTCATACTTCGTATTCATACACTCTTTCATCCACAGTAAAAAAACATAAAGGGTTCGATAGCACAAACTAATTCCGCTGAATGGCTCTGAAAATGCCTATCCGTCTCATACAAAACAAGAATAAATTAGAAGGTACAATTATCGTGTGAATTGGCATTGAAAATCACAACAACACATTCCCGAGTATTTTTCGTAATACTGGTGCAAGGTTCATGTACATTTTATTTTAAATCAAGACATGTTGGTGCCAACACATTTGACTTAAAAACAATCTTAAAAACAAAAAATTAAAGATAGAAATATTTTGGCAACAAATTATTAATGAGACGAAAAATTAAATTATTTAACACTCACCATAACTGAGAAATGTGAATCACAAAATAGAGTGAATTTAAAACTATCATATTTCTTAAAAAAATACCTTTATTGGCGGGACTTGAACACACAGAGCCTAACTCATATAAAGTAGGCAGTTGTAAAATAGTAGTTTACGTAACAAGGACGCGAAACAGGTGATTCACGGACGAGTCGAGTTTGTTGTCCGAGCGTAGTGACAACCACAAAGAGACGAATCCCCTCGCGCCCGATTTGTTTAGGCTATGTTCTAACAAGTCGTGAGCGACATCCGCCTTGCTTAGACTATGTTCTAACAAGTCGTGAGCGAAACCCGTGTTGCTTGGACTATGTTATAACAAGCCGTGAGCACAACCCGTATGTTCTAGACTATGTTCTAACAAGCCGACGGCGAAATCCATCTTGCTTAGGCTATGTTCTAACAAGTCGTGAGCGAAACCCGTGTTGCTTGGACTATGTTATAACAAGCCGTGAGCACAACCCGTATGTTCTAGACTATGTTCTAAGAAGCCGTGAGCGAAACCCGTGTTGCTTGGACTATGTTATAACAAGCCGTGAGCACAACCCGTATTGCTTAGACTATGTTCTAAGAAGCCGTGAGCGAAACCCGTGTTGTTTAGACTATGTTCTAACAAGCCGACGGCGAAATCCATCTTGCTTAGGCTATGTTCTAACAAGTCGTGAGCGAAACCCGTGTTGTTTAGACTATGTTCTAACAAGCCGACGGCGAAATCCATCTTGCTTAGGCTATGTTCTAACAAGTCGTGAGCGAAACCCGTGTTGCTTGGACTATGCTATAACAAGCCGTGAGCACAACCCGTATTGCTTAGACTATGTTCTAAGAAGCCGTGAGCGAAACCCGTGTTGCTTAGACTATGTTATAACAAGCCGTGAGCACAACCCGTATGTTCTAGACTATGTTCTAAGAAGCCGTGAGCGAAACCCGTGTTGCTTAGACTATGTTCTAAGAAGCCGTGGCAAAGAAACCGTGTTGTTTAGACTATCGTTGACTTCTGACCGACGGCGAAATCTGCATCTTGTAGGCTATGTTCTAACAAGTCGTGAGCGAAACCCGTCTTGCTTGGACTATGTTATAATAGCTTTCAAGCCGTGAGCACAACCCGTATGTTCTAGACTATGTTCTAAGAAGCCGTAAGCAGGAAACCCGTGTTGCTTAGACTATGTTCTAAGAAGCCGTGAGCAAGGAGACAGTGTTGTTTAGACTACAATGTTCTAACAAGCCGACGGCGGAAATCCATCTTGCTTCAGGCTATGTTCTAACAAGTCGTGCAGGCGAAACCCGTGTTGGGCTGGACTATGTTATAACAAGCCGTGAGCACAACTGCCGTATGTTCTAGACTATGTTCTAAGAAGCCGTGAGCGAAACCCGTGTTGTTGGACTATGTTCTAAGAAGCCGTGAGCGCAACCCGTATTGCTTAGACTATGTTCTAAGAAGCCGTGAGCGAAACCCGTGTTGCTTAGACTATGTTATAACAAGCCGACGGCGAAATCCATCTTGCTTAGGCTATGTTCTAACAAGTCGTGAGCGAAACCCGTGTTGCTTGGACTATGTTATAACAAGCCGTGAGCACAACCCGTATGTTCTAGACTATGTTCTAAGAAGCCGTGAGCGAAACCCGTGTTGCTTGGACTATGTTATAACAAGCCGTGAGCACAACCCGTATTGCTTAGACTATGTTCTAAGAAGCCGTGAGCGAAACCCGTGTTGCTTAGACTATGTTCTAAGAAGCCGTGAGCGAAACCCGTGTTGTTTAGACTATGTTCTAACAAGCCGACGGCGAAATCCATCTTGCTTAGGCTATGTTCTAACAAGTCGTGAGCGAAACCCGTGTTGCTTGGACTATGTTATAACAAGCCGTGAGCACAACCCGTATGTTCTAGACTATGTTCTAAGAAGCCGTGAGCGAAACCCGTGTTGCTTAGACTATGTTATAACAAGCCGACGGCGAAATCCATCTTGCTTAGGCTATGTTCTAACAAGTCGTGAGCGAAACCCGTGTTGCTTGGACTATGTTATAACAAGCCGTGAGCACAACCCGTATGTTCTAGACTATGTTCTAAGAAGCCGTGAGCGAAACCCGTGTTGCTTAGACTATGTTCTAAGAAGCCGTGAGCGAAACCCGTGTTGCTTGGACTATGTTATAACAAGCCATTGCGACAGCGAAATCCATCTTGCTTAGGCTATGTTCTAACAAGTCGTGAGCGAAACCCGTGTTGCTTGGACTATGTTACCAACAAGCCGTGAGCACAACTTCCATTATATTCTAGACTATGTTCTAAGAAGCCGTGAGCGAAACCCGTGTTGCTTGGACTATGTTATAACAAGCCGTGAGCACAACCCGTATGTTCTAGACTATGTTCTAAGAAGCCGTGAGCGAAACCCGTGTTGCTTGGACTATGTTATAACAAGCCGTGAGCACAACCCGTATGTTGTTTAGACTATGTTCTAACAAGCCGACGGCGAAATCCATCTTGCTTAGGCTATGTTCTAACAAGTCGTGAGCGAAACCCGTGTTGCTTGGACTATGTTATAACAAGCCGTGAGCACAACCCGTATGTTCTAGACTATGTTCTAAGAAGCCGTGAGCGAAACCCGTGTTGCTTAGACTATGTTCTAACAAGCCGTGAGCGAAACCCGTGTTGCTTGGACTATGTTATAACAAGCCGAGAGCGAAACGCAATGCGTCAAGTGAAGGAATATAAATTAAATATCAACTAACTGGAAATACATTACTTGTACAAAAGGAAATGGATTCCAGTCAGTAAACTCAAATCGTAACACTATTGTTTGTAAATTAAAAAAGACATCAAGAGGAAAGACAATTACGAATCGTTACAGATATTTCCCACACGCTTCGCGATGTTTCGCATGCTGTGACCCAGTGGTGCTAAGACGGCACGTACTTTCACGCAGAAGCAGGCGAAAAGTACTCAAATTTTATATCACCATATTTCAAAATCTATCTTTAAGGAACCGATCTTTATCCTCATAATTGTAGTTGAAAGAAGACACCGAACAAATTTTGAATTTTTTCACTTTTCAAAATATCAGAATTTTCAACGAAAATGAGACATACAACATTCTCTTAAACGTCCTTACCACTATCCAACAGCGAAATTTAATAAAAAACGATGGAGCCTTTTCTTGAAAATTTTGAAAACGTTCCATGGGCGTCATGTAAAGTAGCCCCAAAATTAAAATACCGGTTTCAAATACAGGGGCCACGACATAAGCCAGATCGATTGAGGAATATCAATTTTGGAGAAATTCGGCTGAACGGTTTAGCCACTGGCGTTGTTCACAGACGGACGGGCGGACGGACGGGCGGGCGGACGGACGGACGGACGGACGGACGGACGGACAGATGGACAGACGTTTTGCCGTCATTCAATTTTTCGGTATCAAGAACCCACAAAACATGTATTGGGTCTACACCATGTATTAGAGGATTTTACCGAAATTTCGCAACTGGATTTATCCACTTTACCAGGGCCCTGTAATAACAGTAATAAGAGTTTTTCTGACCGTCGTTTGTTGCTCCGTATTACATAACTTTATTTCTACTCCGTAGCGAGAAACTAAAAAAATAGCTGAAAATGTTTCGCATACGGAAAACAAGCATGAAAAAGCGCATTTCATGCACTGTGTGTTAAAAAATAATTTTTGCTTTTCGCGTCTTGCCTGTTACCGTGAGTGCGGAATCTCCGCCACGCCCCTCGAACAAACATTCAAATTGCTTCCACATCAGCCCTGCACCGGATGCACGGAAGCGCTAAATTACTTTACGAGAATTCGCAAAAAAAAGTAATGACGCAATTCAATATTTTTGTTTTATTTAGAGAAGTGGTCATCGGTCCGTTCAGTACCAAACGAAAGAATCTGATAAAATGTTTTTGGATAAATATGTTTGCTAGAGCGCATCATCGATTTTTTTTTCGTTTTGGCGTGTTTTTGTTCTTTTACGTTTCAGATTTTTTGTCATTTCTCAAGTAAGAATATGTTGCAGGATGATTTTGATGAAATTGTATTTCGTATTTGTTACTAAAAGTACGTAAGAATATCTGTTATATTTCCAACAATTGTCCGGAATATCTTGTGTAATTACTACTAAATTTGAATTTATTTCCCGATTTCGGATAGAATAAACAAATTAAGTTTTTATATTTTTGAAAGTCACATCTTTGATTAGATTTACCTCCAGTTATGTAAGTATAGTCTGTCTCTACAGATACGAAACATCAAGGATAATTTGTCTGA
The DNA here is from genome assembly GCA_011170035.1 of Teleogryllus occipitalis. NCBI lineage: Eukaryota > Metazoa > Arthropoda > Insecta > Orthoptera > Gryllidae > Teleogryllus > Teleogryllus occipitalis. Next base: position 281,356 of record BLKR01000465.1, on the reverse strand, counting down.
TCTTGTTATTTATTTCTTCAGATTTTGCTAACTTATGGTGTGACAAGTGTTATCAATATTACTAAAAATATGACAACCAAAAGACATCAGAAATCAACTAGAAGAGATATCAATTCTTATTTATTATGAAATAAAAATATTTTGTTGAGCTAGCTTCAGGTCTTTCAATGGAAACGATATAACCTTGGTTGCTCTCTACTATTTGATATTACGAGATTGTATGTCTGCTTGTTACAATACAAAAAAAGAACATACACATTTATCATTTCATACCATACACAGTACTGTAGTTTAACATGAAACAAAATACCGGGCAGATGTGTAAGTCATTTAGGGTCATAATAAATCATTTAGGGTTGTGAGTACGTTGAGTGTCGTTTAAGTCAGATGACAATGTACGTCACCTGTAACATCAAGTACAATGGAACGCCTTTTGCACTGTTATATAACTGTTGATTGTAGAATGGAACCAAAACTTTCACCTAATTTCGTGGAGCTGAAAATGATTATTTCGTTGTCCAGGAGAATAAAGAATCATTGGCCATTCCAAAGCAAGATTGTAATTCAGGTGAGAATTGCAATTCCTTTTTCAAAACTTATAACTGATTATTATAATAAATTATAATTTTTGGTGATATTATCTCCGAATTCTAGGCCAGCACTCCTGTTCATCCGGGGTCAGTAGGCGCCACTTGTTTGTTAGGATCAAAGAGCCTGTACCAGTGAGGTCGATGATCCGTGATCGGAATCGATGGTCGCCATTTTGTTGTCGGCAGTCTGTGGTGGATAGACGGTGGACGGTAGTTGGAGGACGGTGTTGGTGGACGTCAGTCGATGGACAGTAGTCGGTTGAAGGGTGGTCGGCGATGGTTGGTAAACGGTGGATGGAAGGAGGCAATGTCTAATCTTCCGACGTCAGTCGATGGACAGTAGTAGGTTGAAGGGTGGTCGGCGATGGTTGGTAAACGGTGGATGGAAGGAGGCAATGTCTAATCTTCCGATTGGTCTCTCGACACATGTAGTAATGTACTGCATGCGTGTGTGTGTGTGTGTGTGTGTATGGGGAGAGGATGAAGCAAATAATCGTGTGTGGTCCATGGCCTGTTTATTAATCTACAGCTGCAACATTCGTCCGGCATTAATAAACAAATCCACGAAAAACGCTATGTAGGCACAGTCGTGTGGAAAATTCTCCACCGGCAAGACTCGAATCCTACAACCTCCCGGCCAGATATCTGCAGCGGCAACAGCTATTTTCCTGAGCTCTCTCAGCCGGTCGGTGGCTGACAAGAGGCCTGGCCCTGAGGTACGCCCGGAAGCCGGAGCGACCTCGGACGGTGACACAGGTTTACTGCTGGGGAAAAGCGGGCGAGGAAGGAATATTTGAGGAGGATCCCGCCGTGGGTCGCTAGCGGCGCCCGGGGCTGGGGAGGGTGGGGGAAGCCCCGGTGGAATTGAATATTAAGCCGCGGCGGAGGGCGGATGTGGTGCCGGAAAGCGGAAGGGGAGAGGGTGTGCGCGTCGCACAGCGGAGGTGAACAGCGGTGAGGTTTAGTGGAAATGAATTACACTTTCGTTTTTATTCCCTTTTCCTCGTCACATCATTTTTCTTTAAATCCGTGCTTGCTTTTTCTTTCTACACACCTTATAACGTGTGTTCTATTATTGTTTTTAATACGTAGCATCATTCGGATCTCAGGTCTTCTCCTTGCGATGGGCTACGGGTAATAATTTGGTGGCTTGCCTTTGGTCCGAAATGTCATTGGAAATGATGTAATGTTACTTGCTCTCTACCATTTGATATTTCGAGAAGAAATGACTGCTTGCTACAGTACGAAAAAACATGACATGTGCATTTATCATTTCACACAATATACAAAATTATCGTTTAACAAGTGATACTTTTTTCGACGGCAGTTCCCATTCTACCCTTGACATAATGTAGCTACCCCCTGGTTCGCCTAGCACACATTACTTACAATACATTTCTAAAAATACAAGTTTTTGTTGTGTAGATTGATTTTCTTAACATATGACATTGATAAGGAAATATTTTCTGTACATTATTCAATAACTGACATATTATTGTCGAAAGAAACCAATAATTGAACGACAGATGGTAGATATTTGTCAGGACTTCATAATAAGAGTTGACACATAATTATATGATTGTTCCTTTTTTTAAAACTTTTAGTTACTTCAATTCATCTCCCTTAATTAGATCATATAAACAGGCGTATGTGCCCAGAATTGACTTTCTGCTTAGATATAATTACTATTTTGTCTAAGTCGATTATTTTGCCTTAAAATAAAAGTATTTGTGCATAGTTGGTATTGCAGGGATTTATTGCAAGCGCATTGATATTTGAAAACAGTTTCAGTACGTTACATTTACACAACAAATACAAAATCAAATCAGTTAAGACGCTCTTCAGTTACAAGTACCAGCCTCTGACAAAGAAATCGAGGTTGAGGAAAGCTGTTAATCAAATTGCCGGTACATGCTGCAATGGAAATATTCATTGCGTTTCCAGTGCTATTGGAATAAAGAATTGTGAGTATAATTTAAAGAAAATATCACGCCAATTCGCCAAATAGATGTGTCTAACAGTCGGAGACATTTGGGGCAATATATTTTTTCTATTCCGTATGCCGTATGGTAAAATAAATTGAATAAAAATGATGAGAAGAAATGAAAATATTCTTCAAATAAGATAGCAACAAAACAAAATAATAAATCGCGAGATATGTACGGTGGCTCTCTCGAGCACTAGTCGGTTACCAGGGAGTTTTGAGGCTCCAGGGATAGACACCGACGGACAAACTCAGCCTCCTTCAGGGCGAACGGTCTCTTCGATTGGCGTGATGATTTGGGATTACTGCCTGGACATGAAATCTGACCGGCCCCTCATATTCGTAGGGTGAATATAATTAATGTATGTGGGTAGCTTCTCTCTCTCTCTTTCTCTCATATTCTCTGTGACTGCGTTTATATATTTACCTACGTATACTCAGTATTGTAAGATGTATGATAGCTCGAGTATGCAAAAATATGGAAAGAGCGAGCGCCGGGAGAATGGGTAGTTCAGAGACTTCGAAAATGATAAGCCACCCAAAAATTTATTGTGTTTAGTTTAGGTTTTTCGGTGTAAGAGAAGTGCGCTCCCATCAAACGTTTCACGTGACAGCAACCAGATCTGAGGTTGCGCGCAACTCCCCTTCGCATCCCCTTTAATATTAACGTGGGTACGCCGCTGAAACTCACAAAACCGAGTGGTCGTTTCTAATCCTCCACCAGAGCTAAAACCGACACACTGCCCCAACCACACGGATTAAAGCGTCAAATCTCATTTATGGCGTCAATCCTTCATCTGAAACAACGAGAAAATTGTCTCCTCCATGTCGGGTGCCGTCGTCAGCATCGAGATCGTTGGGGAATAGGGGATGGGGGCGCTGATGACGACACGGGAGAGGCGGAGCCACCCCGTTCCCCAGATGCTCAGTCTGGCAACGTCGTTGCTAGGGAGACTCGCCAGGTACGCGAGGCGACATTCACCTGTCCGCTTGAAAGCAATGTGCGGAGCCCATGACGCCAAGCAGAGGGAGCGGGGCAGGAGAGGCAAAGCCGCAAGGGGCTGACGCGAGAGGGCGGGATGGGGGATCAGTGGTGAACGATGTTTGTAGAATCAGAGCAAGAGGGTGAGAGATAACTGACGGGACGGGAATGGAGAGGGGAAACATAGGCGAGAAAAAGGGGGGATAGTGGAGCGGGAAAAATTGATTGGAAGAGGTGGGTGGGTACACTGAAAAGAGATCTGCGAAGAGAGCACGACGAGGATAAGCAGAGGAAGAAAGAAGCGGATAGAAAAGAAGCGGGATGATAGCGGTAGGGGAAAAAGAACGGAGGGAAAAGAATGGAAGGAAGAAAGCAACTGAAAGCAAGAGTGGGAGTATGAGAAGAAAGTGGGGGAGAAATCGGGAGGAAAGAGACAGGTGGGAAGAACAATGGGTAGAGTGCAATGAGGAGAGTGAAGAGAGGCATAAGGGGTACGTGAGATGGAGGAAGAGGCCTGAGGCAATTGGGAATGAACAATGAAACCAAAGCAAGAGGAATGAGAGATGGCAGAGACTGAGGAGGAGTGGACCAGGGGACTGGGGAGGAGAGAAGGGAAGAGGGTGGTGGGGAGGGTATGAGGGGCAGGAGGTGCTGGCTAGGCGACTGGGAAGGAGGGGGATTGTGAGGAGAGGGTAGAGGAGAAGAGCAGGGAATAGGGGACTGGAGAGGATGGGGCATGGGAAGAGAGGGCAGGGAAGAAGGGTCCTGGGAACGAGGGGGCTGGGAGGAGGGGGTATGGGAGGAGGGGAGAGGGGAGGAGAGAGCAGGGGAGAAGGGGCCTGGAAATGAACTTAGGGAGGGGGTTAGGGAGGGTGGGACAGGGGAAGAGAGGGCAGGGAAGAACGGGCCTGGGAAAGAGGAGGCTGGGGAGTAGGGGGTACAGGAGGTCGGCAGGGGAGGAGAGATCAAGGGAAAAGGGGGCTGGGGTGGAAGGGGTATGGGAGGCAGGTACGGGGGGAGTGAGCAGGGGAGAAGGGGCCTGGGAACGAGGAGGCTGGGGAGGAGGGGGTATGGGAGGGGAGAAGAGACCTTTGAACGAGGGGGCTGGGAAGGAGGGAGTAAGGTAGGAGGGGGCAGGGGAGGAGGGGGTCTGAGGAGAAAGGGGCTAGGAAGGAGGGGGTGGGGGCAAGAGTGCGGTGCGAGCGGGAGAGCAGGTACAGGAAGGGAAGGTCGAAGGGCAGGGGAAAGGGAGGCCGAGGCGCTGGCAGGAGTGTGACGGGCGCACAAGAGCCCTTTATGTCCTTGAACGGGGCGGCGGCGCCCATCTGCCATGATGGAGACGTGTCAGAGGGAGCTGTGAGGCGGCAGGGCTTCACCGCCTGCGAATGACGGGGCCACAGCTACGCAAAGGACCCAAGTCCTCCTCTTACTTTTTATGCCCTTTCACGGTATACTGCTACACGTCTATCGTTCCAAAACTCTTCTTTCTGTCCAGGGAAATGATGCTGTATTCATTATCACTAGAGACCGAATTTTTATGTAATTACATATTTTTTCTCTTTTTATTTATCGTTCTCAAAATTGTAATCTTGGCGAATCATCGCCCTCCTAACACAATATCCAATTTTTCGTACATATTTTTACATATTTAGTACCATATTACATATTTTACTTATTTTGCTTTTTTCACAAAATATTGGTTTTTATTCTATCAATTTTCTTCAATTTTATTAATTTTTTTACGAAAAGAAGTATTTTCGAAAAAAATTAGCATTTTTTCTACTTTATTGGTGAAATCTAGGTGTGAAAAGTATCATTGACACCGCCTTTTGTGGCTTGTAACCTTCATTTCTGAGAAAAATTGACGATTGTCGACGTTTAAACACTTCGATAAAAATGTTGCATGCTGCAATGATAGTTTGCTGGTCGTGGATATCGCCAGTTTGTACGATGTGACCAGTTTGTACTGCGACTAGCCTGAATTCTGGTAAACTACGGTCCTGGATTACAAGATATTTACCATTTCCGTATTTTATACTTTTACTATTGTCGAGAAAGTTGAATGATTCAAACTTTGCAACATTGCGTCAACTTTACATATTTATTACATATTCTTACTGTTTTTATTTCATATTTATAAACATTTTTGACGTTTAATACTACATATTTTCTAATTTCTTTTTATTCTAATTATCACATTCCAAAGAAAGACACTGCTTTCCTCTTCCAGAAATGTTATATTTATTAACTTTTGCTAATGAAGCGGTACTAGGTGTTCATGTATCAAAGATGAAAGTGGTATCTTTATTCACTGTATAACTTCAATAAATTGAAATTCTTTTTGGAAATTTTCAAACAGATAAAAATATAAAAGCGTTGTCTGAAGAGGTTTTGTATGTTTTTGTATTTGTGCTGGTTTACTGTCTTCGCAAATATGCCAAATAAATGGTTCGATACCGGGAGAGATTGCTCAGAGCATCAACTAATGTCACTGCACTGCCTCTGAGTGGAGAGTTCTAGACTCGAGTCACGTCGGTGGCATGATTTCCGGCACTAGCTTGTCAGCTAAGTCGAATTTCAGTCGCTGTTTGGAGGAGAATTCTGGAGACCGGTTGCTCTGATTAGTAGTTTTCAGTAGTTTCTCCTATCAACACAAGGCGAATGCCATAGCAATACCCTAACAAACGGGACATGGACCGAGCGCGACCTTCTCCTATCCTCACTCCTTTACTTACTCTCACATGCACAACATTACCACACATGTCGGGAGACCAGTCGGGAGCTTAGATATTGTCCCGGCTGGGGCGGTGCCCGCTGGTGTGAAATGTCTCGTTGGGAAAAACCACGCTAGCCGACGGTAGGTCGGCGCCGGATCTCACCATCCTGCAGGGAGCAGGGGAAGATCACCACCACCACCTCCCGAGGAAAGACATGCACTACATTTACGGGCTAATGACCTTAGCAGACGCGCCCAAAATCATTAACAATCAATCACTCGCGTTGAATATATGTGGGAGCTCAAGAAATTGTAAGTTTGTTTACTGTTCCTAAAAATAAACCGTTAAAGATATTGGTTGTGAACAAAATAGCATTTTAAGCGATTGTTCGTGAATGGCTTTTCCACGCATCTACTAATCAAAAATGCTTACCGTTCCACTGGGTAACATGTACGGCGCAGAATAAACAAGTGATGCAGTATTGCATTTCCACACGCAATAATTTACGCCGGACTGCAGTTAGTGGCTTACCCAATGCCACTAGTGGCTTACTGACAACATTTGCGCTAAACATGAAAATCCCTTTACGCATATATGTATGTATTGTTTGTAGTGTCTGTGAACGTAGTAATGTTTTGTTGCCTTATATTTAATATTGAACTGGCTTTATTTCCAGTCAATAGTAAGTGTCTACAGTGTATGATTCAGTGAGAACAGTGGTTGACAAGCCATATCCGCAAATCGATGACCAAAAAATCTATAAGATGTTGAATTCATCTTCGTGATAGCTTTGATTGCCATCGTTTGTGTATTATTCGTCTATGTGTACCTTCTCTTGTCCACTGGGAGTAAGTTAGCAGTTTTGACGCATCCATACTTAAAGACTTCCAACCCTTGTGTCGAGTATTGATATGGCAACGCACAATTTCCGCAAGTATCTCGTAGTTTCGTACGCTTGAAGAGAATTTGTGCTGCAATTTCAACTTGCGACTGCTCTGCCCCTTTCTTACGACTTCATTGGGGTCTCTAGCAAAAGCATTGCGAGGGCTGTTATTTGATACGCTGCTGCGATTTGATACGCCGTCGGTGTATGCCACATACATTGGTCCTTAGTAATAATCTGTGGAGATCTATCCTTTCCTACTTCGGAAAGTCGAGAATCAAAATAGGTGGGACACTGTGGCAAGCGAAAGAGACAGACTTTGGCACAGGGTGGGAGGGCTGTCGTAGGGCGAGTTGAGAAAGATGAGGGGCCAGAAACGAAGGGCCTGGAGAGCTCAGGTCGTTGGACTTAGTTCAGTTTTTATTACTTTATGATATTTACACTGCTAAGGTGCATTATTCTATTATTTTGATCATCAAAAGCATTGAAATCTAGTCTTTCAGTGTAACAAATTTTTAATTATTTTCTTTTTTAACTTAGCCCAAGACAGTGAAGATGTAGAGAAGAAATCCAACTTTGGACCTTTTGTTTATTTCTTTAAAATGTAGTGAAATCTGATTCAACAGCCGCCGTGTTTAAGCGATGACCTCCATAAACGGACATTTTTAGTGAAACCGATAGATTTTCCATAAGACAGTTGTAAATATTCCCTATCTAACAACCACCCGTCTCGGCGGTGAGCGGCCGAACTCATTTAGTAAATTGATCTGTTTTTTTGATTATTTTGAACAGTGAAATGTAGTCACTTGCATCTCAGAAGGATTAACGTGATTCACATAACTACTAAAAATTTTATTAACGTGTCTATATTAAATAACAAATTCTTACCTTCTGTGATTCCCCAGTATCCTCGTGAAGTTAGCAGTCCCCTAATCACCGTATGTGTGACTAGTCCACGGGTCGCTGATCACGCCGCATGCGTAAAACCGATAAGTGACTTACTCTTTCGGCGCTTTTACGTTTCTAGGGGATGTGAATGACATCTCGAAGTTTGCTTGTAGTTTCCTTGAAGTTTGCTTCCTGTTTGCTTCCTGTTTGCTTCCAGTTTGCTTGTAGTTTGCTTGTAGTTCGGTTGGGTGACGACGCAAAGGGAATTTAGGATAAATAGAATGAGTGACAAGTCAATGGTGTGTTTAAGACCAGCCTAGAAGGAGACAAGGGCTTTTATATCCCTTATTTAAATTGTATTTTCTAGTTTAAGGTAATTTAACGATGTTACGAAAAATATTTTTTATTTAATAGTAATTAACAATGTTAGAAGTGATTTACGCTTACATTTATTAATCATCCATATTAATGACCGTTTTTCTTGCAAAAAGCAATGGCAGCTTAAGACAGATTTCAGAGTAATATTGCTTACTAATGTAGAGGAAAGTACTCAAATTCGGGCGCGGTTCCTAATGCGAGCCCCTTGATTTGCTGTTCCGTAAAGTGCTATTGAATGTTGGCAACATACAAAAATTGTAGTTCTTTGCCAGACCGTAGACCTGTCAATGTCTTCATTTTCACTTGTTGCCGGACAATCAGCCATTAATGTGAACAGCCAAGTTTTTTCAAGTGATTATTCTCAGTTGACTGATTTCGATACTTCATCAGTAAGTCTTCTAACCATTACATTATTTTTAAGGGGACATTATAAGCTATTGATGTAGGGTAATGTAATTTATTTTTATTGCCTTGTAAAAAGTTTATTGACATTTGGAATATAAATATGCTGGTGCCTACTCCGAGCCCCCAAATGTTCCTAACGCGGGTCCCAAATGTTCTTCTTGTGTAAATGAAAACAATTAAGGTTTGTGACACTTCTTATACCTTAGAAGGCTAATAAAAGCAAGAGCCTACTCTGATGTCTATCAGTTCGAGAGGACACGAAGAAGAAAGAGGACGAGAGAAAATTTCCGAATTGAATCCCTGAGGTGTCGAAAACAAAGAGATTTAAGAGAATTGAAAAGATAAACAAAAATCAAAAGGATGTTTCCACTTCTGGCGTGGAATGGGACATGTCCTCTGGCTCTTCCGAATTGGATGTTCTGCCAAGAATATCTTCCCTCCTAGGTTAAGAAGATGCAGAGAGCATGTTTGCGGTGTAACATTTTCAGAAGTCTGTAGGAGAACTATAAATGTTCGTTCTGGACTCATGTAAAATATACGTGGGCGGAAAAACATACTTACATGTAAGTGATTTTTGTCGCTCTTGAATATATAGATTATGTGCAAGACATATAAGACAATTTCTTATATATATGATATTAAACTCATATTTTAGTAAAATTATTCTGGGTTCAACCTATCTGCAGTTATTTCATTTGTTTTTACCCATTTCTCAAAACGTTTACGGTGTCTCACATTAGGAAACCGTTTTTTAATCTACACGAAATGTTAATGTTTACGAAAAAGTTACTTAATTATTAAACTAATTGACAAATAATTTTAAGCAGAACACAGCATTTGTATAACTAAGTAATGTATACATTACACACATTTTGATTTATATGTGCAGAAAATTAGATTTAAAAAGATTCGAAAACCAAATGGGGGCCCGGGTTTGGGTACTTTCGTCTATATATTTGAAAGAGCCCAGGTTTTTTCTATCTAGCAATATATATTAAATAAATAAATTAGTCAAAATCTTCTAGTTGATTTATCTCAAATAACAGTGCTTGGACTTCGTGAGTCTCTCTTGTATATCCACCTGGAGCAAACGCAGAATCCGAGCGACAGCGGTCGGAGAGCAGCAACGCGTGATGAGGCGGTTCCATTGAAAAAGGCGAGGACGCCTCTTGCGAATCGACGCCGCCGCAGATGACAACGGGGGATGGATTGCTTTCAGATCTCGGGTAATACGGTACTGGGAATGGTGGTAGGGAGAACGATAACTGAACTATAACCCACCCATGAACAAGGTGATCACTTCATCAATGTCAAATGGATTCAAAGGACTTGTGTTAATAGAATTCTTGGTGGGTGTTCAGCAACTGTCATACAAATATAAATTGCTCTCAAGCATCAATCTTCTATAGAACTTGGAGTACAAAATTTAACGAAATTATTTTAATCAAAAATTACAAACATGTCATTGACATTTACTACCGCAACTGAAGGAGAATATTTTCATTGTATTTTAATCAATACGAAAGAAATATAATAAATTTAATTTCCTTCTCAGTCAAGCAAATTTATTATTTATTAAGTATAGCACAATTCAAACAGGAGGATAGAATAATGGAAAATAATAAGAAAATGAACAGTTGAAGTAGAGATGAGAAGATGAAATTAAATTTTATAATTAATTTCTGAGATATTATCATAAAAGGTTAAAACATCATTAAATATTGCGTCGTTTGTTGTTTGTTTTACTTGTATTTGATAATTAGAATGTTAATTAATGAGAATAATAATTCCACTGAAAGTAAAAATATATTAATGAGGGAATGACGTACCATACAGTGAACAAATGGATAGATACAACGTACAGACAATATTTCTACTAATTAAAGTTCGTTTGTTGTACAAAAATGGTTAATATTTTCATATCCCTGCGTTCCATACAACGCACACTTAAATGCAGTGAAACAAAAAATTAGTCCAAGTGTTTGGATTGTTCCTACGCAAAGGCGATGAAAATATACTGTTCAGAGACTTGAACAGTATTCATACTGTTCAGAGAACATACTGTTCAGCATATTATTTCTTTCAATTTACTAGTAAACAATTTGATAAAAGTATACAATATAAAAACACTCATGAAAAAATAGTTGAATATGAATTAAGACAAAATATTGATAAAATAAGAGATTTTACTAATAAGTAATTCTGTTAAAAAATTTCGACTTTTAATCTGAGTAAACATGTAGTGAACGTTTATTTTAACAGCTATAAATGGGTATGATAACTAATAAAATTGTAAATTTACAAGTCAATTACTAATTTTAGGCTATTTATTTTGGTCGTCATAAACGTACGCACAGAGGCAGTTGACCACCTGAATGTTTTGAAAGGGGTCTCGTTCCCTACGTAATAAATCAAATCATTTCTGTAAATATGTGCAATTTCAGATTTCCCTCTAAGCTGGTATTTTGGGAAGTTGTTACACGACATTCAGGAAAGAAAACTTCCACGCCATCTGACAATCCTGTAAATTGTTCAACATAAAATCAATTGTATTGTATTTTTTATTTCTATCAATAAATTTAAAATAATATTCTTCAGGTGGTGTTTTTATCAATTTACTGGAAAAATTGTCATAAATAAACAAAAACCTTTAATGGAAGGGAGGATCCGGAGAGGTCCAGAAATGTAGTTTTGTCCCTTGTTGTTAACGCCTACAATTATCACAATTTATCGTGATCCATTCTGCCAATTCACCCGCTTTATTGCTTAAATTTGAACAAATAAATCGACTACAATAATAAAAGATTTACATTTCTGTTCTGTTTAGGAAATCGTAACTCTACGGATAAAACTATAGCATGAAAATTGAAAGTGTTCTGCGTAGTTCTGAATAGGTGCGTAATTGATTTCACATATTACTGAAAACGTAAATAACTTTAATAATACGAGTACTTTATTTATAACATTGCTATGTAACGTAGTCACGATTAGAAATATTGGATTGTTTTGTATTGCTCTATTAACTTCAGGATTCAATGAGATAGCAGATGCTGTTACATAATTACAAAAGCAATAATGTTCTTTATTTCACTTTGGTGGATAATTGAACTACTAATACCAATACCATGAGATTTCAAAGCACTTTACATGTCAATTGATACGAAATTAATAGCGTTCCAAGAATTTCATAACTACCAGAAATGTAAGACAACCTTATTAAAATTTTGCTCACAATGCATTGGGATTAAATATGCAAATCTGTGTTACGAAATTACAAAAAAATTCATCAAATGTAATAGTGCTATAAACGTATTTCCGTCACAAATGACAGTGCATAGCTGGTTGATTAAGTTGTTATTACCTATAGCTGATTTCAGAGGATTCCATCAAAACAAGATTAATCGAGAACATGTGCGACATTGTGTTGAAATGTGAATGCAATAAAGGAGTAATATACACATAAAATACTTTATATGTTCTTCTTCAAACGAGCCAATTTCACTGTTTCATTGCGCATTCATCTGCCCAGTGGTATTGAATTAGTATCCTGGCAGCATATGCATTCCATCGAGAATATTACTACAGACGATTGGTTTCATTGTCTGCGCTCTATCCTTTTTTAAATCCTTCGTTTGTGAAAAAGGGCTGTAGAACAAGAATAAGTTGATAAATGAAATCAAAACGGCAGGAACAAAGTAAAATTTCACTAAGAAATTGTTAAAGCACCGACATTTCCCTAGTGTTAGATAAAATTATAAACTATTGTCACATTCGATTTCATAACCAATATTATTTTCTGGTTGATTGGCATTTCAACACTCATTATGAGCAATTCTCTCAAATATGGTGTGCGTTTGAAAGTAGTTCTTAAATGTGCATCTTCATCTAATGAATAGCTATTTACAGATTGATTGATTGATTGGTTAATTAATGTTTCAACGCAAGTCAATTACTGTTCTACTTAGACCGGTTTGTGTAGTGAATATTATATCCTGCGATATGGTCGTGATTACTTCCCCGCTGGATGGTGAAATATGGCGATTTTGATTGATTGATTTTTTCATGTTTCCGGGCGCGTCAACTGCTCTGGCCTTTAGTCCCGTTAGTGTAGTGCATGTTTTTTCTCGAGAGATGGCGGTGATCTTCCCCCGTTGGATGGCGAGATCCGGCACCGACCTACCGTCGGCTAGTGGGGTTTCCCCCTAACTAGGCCTCTCCCACCAGCAGGCCACCGCCCAGGCCGGGACAAGCTCTAAGCTCCCGACCGGTCTCCAGGGATATGTGGTAGTGTAGTGCATGTCAGTGTACATGTGTGTGTGTGTAAGGGGAGAGGATAGGACAAGGAACGGGAAGGACAGTTCGCGCGCGATCCGTGGCCTGATTGTTAGGGTACTTCTTCGGCATTCTCTTGGCATTGTTCAGAGAAACCATAGAAAACTACCCGATCAAAGCAACCGTTCACTAGAATTCCTCTGTAGACAACGGCTAATACCACCTAACTACACAGCTATAATTGAGATACCTTAATGAGGCATCTGTGGGTAGTATCTCCCAGATGGAATTCGGCACGACCTTTTCCGTCTTTCTTGGTCCTGCCGCAAGATGTCGCATGATTGTGACCGTATCAAGCAGTGCTGCAGATCAAGCGACTCTAGCGGCAGGACTGAGAATGTCGTAAAAAGTCGTGCCGAATTCTATCTTGGAGATACTATTCTCAGATGCCACGTTAGAAAAACCCGAGTATAGTGTCGGAAAGCCTCCACTGTCGGGAGTCGAGCCCTAGGACCTCCAGATCAGAGACATTCATAAGGCTCTCAGCTCAACTCAGCCAGTTTTTTGAAAGATAAATACAATTCCGCAGTTAGAGATATTTTCGTTTTCTTCCATCAACTCTTGTATTTAATGAAACGCGGCCAACGCAACTTCGCTATCGTTGATCCCTGGAAAGGTAATATATTTGCCAGAAACTGATGCTCGAGTCAAATATGACGATTATTGATTGATCATATAATCGGTGGATACTTGGTGATTCAGTAGATGTAATATACGCCTTATTACAAAATTCTACAGTTTCAGTTTTCCACAGGATTGATCTCAATACTAGAAAAAATTCTCTGTATTTATTTAGTCTTTATATTACAAGCCCCACTTCATTTTTTGATAATAGCAGCCGGAAGAAGGGAGTGGCGTTGCATGACTCACTTCAGCAGGGAATATCTCTGATGCGCGGGATAGCTCGGTATCGAGACCTAGACGTCGGTTTGCGGGGCTTTCCCCATCCACGAATGGGGACAAGTTCTAAGCTCCTGACCGCTCTCTTGACATGTGTGCAAGTGAAGTGGATATAAGTGTAAAAGAGTGTAAGGAGTGAGGATAGGACAAGGAAAGGCTCTCGCGCGCTCCGTGTCCCAATTATTAGGATACTGCTCCGGCATTCGCCTGGTATTGATTGAATAAACCACGGGTAACTACCGATGAGAGCAGCTGCCCGCTAGAATTCTTCTCCAAATCGCGACTGAATTACACCTAGTTCTGAATTACACCTATCGCGACTGAATTACACCTATCGAAAATCTTGCCAACGTCGGGACTCGAATCTAGCACATCCCGGTCAGCACTGCAGTGACATCAGCTCACAACTCTGACGACTTTTTCAAGAATATATTGTCATTATAAATACTTTATTCTGCGGATTTCGTATTTCCCACGAATTCCTCAACATCTTATTGTATAGAGTTGGGAAATAGACAAATCCAGATCCAGATCCAAAGTATAGTGAAATTATTTCTACATCTCATTTATTAGTAGAATGTCCTTTCACAAATGATTTCTCAGGAAATAATAAAAAATTGATATGTGATATATATAATAAAAATATTGATATCCATTCTTTAGTAAATTGACTTCGCGAAGTGGCAAAACTATTAAATTTTTGTGGTGCAAAATTATATGAATATATATAATGACTTTATTGATGTGGCATATAATGTAATATCATATAATGTAAAATTGTAAAACAGTTGGCACGCGTTACGCAAACCGACCCGAGCTACATTTACGCCTCTAATCTTGCACCTATGGTTTTCTCCAACCCAACTCACATAAAATACCCCCGTATAACTCTGCAAGAAATGAAATATTTTAACAAAAAAAGTATTCACGAATACTACAACAATATAGTATGGTATATATAAAGAACAATTGTTACATACCAAGAATATCAAATATGTAACGGTGGGTGGCATCTTCCACCTGTGTGGTAATCTGTGATGCACTATGTATGCACAATCGGTAGTATGAAAATGAGAGAAATAACACAAATATATACATTTTTGTGCCAAAATCAAAATTGTTTCGTTCTGTTTAATTTTTCCCAAGTGCCTGAGTATCTATTGAAACAATATACAACTCTCACACGACTGGAAGCTGCATAGTTTTCTTTCAATTTCTGCACACACAGGAAATTATTCTCCTCTTCTCTGGACGGTTTCTCTGTGCAAAACTTTACGGAGTACTCTCTGTACGTCTGGATACAACTCCAGTTCATCAATCAGCAATCTTCTGATTACTAGAGATAAAAATACGTAGTATGAAAGTCAAAATATGTACATAAATATGTAATGAAAACAATAAGAATATGTAATAAATATGTAAAATCGGATATAATGTGTTATATTAAAATACTCTAATTTTAAACACATTTACATAATATGAAATTAATTTTATAAACAATTTCCTATACAAAGTTTAAAAATATTTCAAATGTTTTAAAATTCATTTGGAAATTACAAGTTATGCACACTCACGCCATACAACTTTCCAATCGGTAGTAAAACTTTCCAGAAATGTAAATCCAGAAATGTAGTTTAGCAGCCAAACTAGACGCAATAGAAGCCACCGTACAAACTGGCGATATCTACGACCAGCCAACAATAACTGCATCGTGGGATATTCTCATCGAAGTGTTACACGACGGCGATTGCCAAAGTTTCTAGGAAATTAAAGTTTAAAAGCGATTGCCAAACACGGCGTCATTGATACTTTTCACACCTAAAGATGAAAATGATCTGTCGCTGACGCCTACTTCCCACCCTGAGATAACTGAAGCGGCCGCGCCAAACTGAGGATATCCGACCGCGTCTTCAACGTATGTATCTCGAGTAGAGTACGCAGTAGCTTCCATTAATAATGTAGGAAAAATTGCTGAATATTTTAAAAATACGTATTTTCATAAAAATATATGTATGAAAACGGTTAGAATAATAATTATCTGGAGAAAATGGCGAAATATGTAAAATATGTAATATGGTACCAAATATGTAAAAAAATATGTAAAGAAAAAAATGGATATTGCGTTAGGACGGCGACAATTCGCCAAGGTTAAAATTTTGAGAGCGCTAAGTAGAGCGACACAAAAAATTTAATTCCATAAAAATTCGGTCTCTACTGATTACAGTCAATGTGATTGAATGACCAGAACGAAACGGCTACCGCTTGGCGTCGCTCCAGAAATCCGATGACGCGCCGCGCTTATCGCTTGTCGCGTCCGAAATAGCCGGCGCGCGTCGTTGGGGACAGCTCATCTGCCGAAGCGGAATTGGCGCGTAATTCAGTTACGGACGCAAACGCGTCCTCCGGCTGCAGCTGCTCGCGCCAAGAGACTACTCGATTTCTCGTTGCGACCAAGAGGAATGGACTCCCGGATAAGAACTCATGGCACGGGTAAGTAACGATAAACGCATTGAGTCTGCAAATTAAGTTTTCCTCCGCACAACTGAAAAGCTTATTTCGTGGAGAAACGTTTGCGACCACAAGAAAAGCAATTTTGCTAGAAAGGAAAAATATTCACTTAAAGTCTTACACTTCAATATAAGATTAATCGGTTTCGATTACAGTTTATTTTAGGAGTAATTTTGAACATGAGTTTTGGCAGCATTATGGGGAAGCGACTTAAAAATATTTTGAAACGGATGTACGAATTTACTTTGACACAACTCTTTACGAGCTAAGGGCTTACCAGCGGCGTCCAGGTCTTGCGGCCTTAGGTTGAGGGGCACGTGTGGTTAGCACATAGCAATATCTACGCCGTATCTCTGGTCTCCTCAACCTCAGAAGTGAGCTTTCTCATAGTCACACCACAACGGATACTGGGACATTGGAAGGAAAGCGCACAGTTAATTTTTGCCCCGACCAGAAATCAAACCTGAGGTTGCGCAGTGGAGAAAGCGAGCACGCTAACCAACGTGCCACCGACGGTTGCATGAAACCTTGCTAGTAAGATTCAGCGCCAACCTACACTTCGCTGGCACGTTTTACACCCTTCAGGTACCTGCAGCAGCGGGTACCGCCCACCAGATGGACAAGCTCTAAGCTTCAGTCTAGTCTTCTGACATGAGGGTATATTTTCATTATGTACGTAGGCGAATCAAAAAGTAAGTTACACTACTCTGCATTCACCCTAAGAAAAAAGTGGATGTGAACAATAGCACGTGCTTTGGGACGCTTGCCAATGGGTAGTCGAAACGATAGTGCCTCAGACGTGTTCATGTGCAGAAGAAAATAGTTCTTGATGTAGTGGCTCATTTTTCTCACAATGTTTAAATTCCAGACGAAGTTATTAATCTACAACTCTGATTTCAAAATAAGGAGACCATTGTTCCCACAGCCTGCCCTTCCGAAAGAGGAGATATCAATGTCGGTGACAGTTATGTGTTTAGCGCCTACTTGGTATCAGCTCTAGTTGAAAATATGAATCCGAGAGAGTCAAGAGGCGAACTGTGCCCACATTAGTAACTGGAGCTGTTGGTTTTGTAAGAACTGATGACAGACGCAGGTTTGGTCACGCACGGTGGGAGGCGGTATGCTCATGCGAAGCGAAGCAGTTAAATTTAGAGATTTTTGTCAAGCAGTTTGGAACGTTCGCTTGAAGATGTGGGGAAGCGCCGCAGACTCTTCCGTAATGAAACAACACAACGGTAAACTATTACGGGGAGGTGAGAAAGTGTATGGTATTGAACGTTTTAAATACATTTTTAGCAGTTTTTAGAACTTCTCCGGCAAGGCATTTCTAATGTGACCTCATAACGCTGTGTAGTGAAGTTGGGCATACTATTAAAGAGGAACAGAAGATGTAGTAGGTAGTGACTTCAGTGTCGTGGACGACAGTCATCACCGAAGGTTTCACTTCCAGCACCGAATCATCTGCTTCAGACATGAAAAGAATTGAACGTCTTCCTGAAGTATAGAGATCGTAAGTAAATTGTTTGCATGAGATTAAAGAGTGAATATTAGTATAGTCGAAATAATGTAATTTGGATAATGATATTCGCTTGCTCACTTTATTCTGGTAAAGATTTTTTAAAAATTTAACTTTGCAATCTGGTAGTTAAGAGTGATTTGATTAGTGTTATTATCTAGTAGTTTCTGTTAATGCTTGTGACGATGCGTTTGCGGAGCTATTAGAAACGTTATTTTTTTAGTACTTTGCAAAAGTCGGGTACTCTTTTCGAGCGATCACTGACTACATCGAGTGCGCGTGGCCGAAAGCAGTGCAAGCGGAGTCGACGATTGAAAATCAGAGCAAGGCGGATGAATACCTCAAGTTTGTTTACCCCAGATTCTTTCTAAGGGCGAACGGAGAATAGCTCAGCGTGAGAGGAGGCCGTGTGTCATGACCGTGGCCAATGCGGAGCAAGCTACTGTAACTGCTGACACGTCCGATAGGAAGATTGGTGTGATATCCTGTCGTGTTGTGTGTGCAAGGCGAGCTAGGATCACTGCCGCGACAGCTGGATGCTCCCTCCAAATTGGAGGTGCGTTCGTATTGTCAAACGTTGAACCGATTGCGTAAGCCAATTAAAGAAAAGTAGCGGGAGAAATTGAGCACCGGTGTAATTTAGTTGTACGACAACGCAACACCTCACACACCCCGCCAAACGTCCAAACCGCTGCAGCAATTCAAGTGGGAGGTATGCCAACGTCCATCGTATAGTCCAGACTTAGCTCCATGCTATTATGTGTTCGCTAAGCTGATAGAGGATCTCTGTGGATGACGATTCCGAAACGATGAGGAGGCGGAAGCCGCTGTCACCAGTTTACATAGCACTGGAGGTGCTTCCTATGATTCCGGAACTGAAAAGGTGATTGACCGTTCCGAGAAATACTTACAGTCTCTTGGAGACTATGTGGAAAAGTGAATACATTGTATATTGTCATTGCCGAGTTGCATAGGTGTAGATGGTTTCATAAATGACCATAGTTTGGAAGTATAACTTCCTTTTTGAATCGCCCTCCTACGTATAGAGTATGTGCGTGAAAGCGTTTGTAAGGCAAAAGCAGGGATCAAGCAGAAAGAAGGCAATTATTCAAATTCTCGGAAGCGAAGATTAATATAGAATATGGGGACGGCAACAAATAAAATTATGGCAATTTTTGACGATTAAAACATGCCACCAAGTTGTACCGTTCAATAGGAAATAGATTTCGTAATCATAGGAAGTATTATACATTGAGAGAAGACCGTCAGATATTATAATAAGGGGACGAACAGAAACTGTATTTATTTATTAAATAAAACAAAACCAGTATTTTTAAAATGGACCACGGACAATGGAATTAATTGGAAACATTTTGTAGAAATTCTGACAGCACCGCGAGGTTTATTGAGTAAATAATGGTGGAAAAACGAAAGAACATTGTAATGAACAAGTCGTCCTCGGTTTTTAAAACAACGCGGTCAGAAGATATAACTTCAGACGGAGTCGAGCCGAGTTACGAGACGGATCGGTCGAAGTCGCGGATGATAAAAATGTGTCGGAATTCGAATGTTGGAATGCAGCGGAAAGTGGAGGATGTACTTGTTTACAATTCGTGTGAATTAGTGCTATGGATGGTGGAGATCGCGAGGTCGCAGAACTACAGCTAAGGGAAGTGCAAACAAAAATGTATTATTCTATTATTTAAGGATTATAACAAAACCAATAATGTCATTTTACTTTATGGTATTGAGAGAATATGGCCATGCATGAAATTATTCAGGATTCAATTAATTGTTGATTGAATATATTGAGAAAGTGCACTTGCTTCATGAGAATTTCGATTGGTGAATGCAAAGAAAATTAATTGTAAATATTATTGTAAGGATATTGTGAAAAGGGTTTTATATGTATTGTTGTCTTTTGTTATTTGTTAAATTGAAGAGTTACAAGTAGCGAAAATATTCTCACCAACATTTTAGAAAAAATTTAAATACGGAATAAATTCAGAATCAAGATATTTGGTTTCGATTAGGAAACTTATGAGTTATTATTTCCGACGGTATTATCCCAGCAAAACACGGAATAAATTTGAATTCATACCTCTTCCCAAAGCAGTAATATTATTATTTTTGATTTCCTGTATAGGATCGATTCGCATACCCAGGACTTCAAAGAAATTTGTTTGAATGGTGTTTCGCAACCCATGGGTAAAAAATTACATACAGGTTTATTTATTTGTGTTTTTTCAGGAAGGGATATTTTAAGACGAATTGCGGGCATATAAATTTATGATAGATATATAGAAACCATGACAATACGCTTCTGAAATGCAAAATTTTTGGTAGATAGTAGTTTTACAATCCAACTTTTGAGTGCATATTGCAACTGAGTAATTCGGAAAATCCAAGGAGATTATTAGAAAAATATACTTAAAATGGTCTTAAGAGCTTATTTTCAAAGTTTCAATGTTTCCTTCCTGGTCATTCTGTAGATTTCATCTCTAAGTAAGACAAAATAATAAAGAAGAAAATTATCGCATTTCAGCGCAAATTAGGGTCAAATTAGGATAGGTTGTGTGCACCTATAACTACCAGAGACTAGAACTAGACATTTTTATTGCTCGACAGTAGATTTGATGCAGACTGCGGAAAGCTCAATCATTTTATTATAATTTATATGAGGTAAATTGGTAAACAAAAATATGAGAAACAATAAACTCCTAATCAGGATTTTCACATAAGTAGACTTCCAAAATAATATTTTAAGTAGAAATAGATTTTAGTTATCACAAGTACACCTATGCTCCTATTTCTTTATTCGAATAAAAATGAAATACTGTATTTGATACAATAATTCTGAAAATATTAATTTACTCAACGTTTCTTGTGTCAATAAGTTTAGCTAATATGTACTGTGAAACTGAATCGTAATATTCTTTTATCATTGATTCAATTTTATAAATGATAAATATGGGAAAGCGAATTGAGCAAACATTTTGTTTCGAATACAAACATTAATATGTAAAATGAATACCTGAATTAATACGTGAATGGGGAAGATGTCTAATTAATGGTGTTATTGATCTGCTGTGAACGAAAATTGCTATTTATAAGCAATAATACAACCGTTAATTTTTAATTATGATAATAATATGCGTGACTATTCTTAAGCCCAGCACTACGTACCGTTTCGAAAAATCACCTGAAATTAGTTTCACTTACAGCACTCAATATACCTTAGCGTCAAAATTTAAGAGTACCCAAGTTCAATGCTCTCAGTACAAATACATTCTGATATTGCTGCTGACACAAAATATTAACAGATTTTTAAAGAAAATCACTATTGAGATTTAAAATTTTGGAAGTCATGAAATACATGTATTTGGAGAATAGAAACCCAGTTCAGGAATGATACATGATTAAGTAAAGGATTAGGTCACGCGTGTGACAGAAAACTCAGCGTTAATGATTGTAATAAATTGGAAAAATATACACCATGATCGGAGTTACAAGATGAAATTCACAAAATCAAGTAAAAGTCTTTCATCTCTGTTTGCTATACATAATTAACCAAAAGTAAAAAAACAAATAAATAATGGAACATGCTTTGATGAACATGTTGCGGAGGATTACAAAAATACTAGACTGGACAAAGTAGGAAATTCTGAAGTAAGGAACAAGTGTGAGCGTGCTGAAGTAGCACAATCATGTGTTAAAATTGAGTTCTGAAAATTTCATGCGAGGCAGCAAGGATGATAAATCAGCAGGAAGAAGACAAGGAAGACCGAGAAAATGGATGGACAATAGTTCTGAATGAAACAATCTATAAGCCACTCAAAAAGAAAAATAATTTTAGAGTGGCTTGAAGTGGTTGTTGTGAACCGAATAGTTGCATATTAGCAAACGGACAACTAGCTGCCGAGTAGCGAGAAGGGATTTGTAGTGCAGGAACTAGTACACCTGTCCCTAAATTCCTTTCCTATCATCTATGTATATCAAATATGTCTAAAACGTGTCGTCATTCTTGTAAATTCATAATGAATTAACATTTTGTAGTTGAAATTATCCTACAAAGACTTACTATGCTTGTTTTATTTTGATTGAGTTTTTGCGTGTTTCCGGGCGCGTCAACTGTTTGGTCATTATTCCCGCAAGTGTAGTGCACGTTTTTCTCGGAACGAGATGACGGTGATCTTCCCCCGCTGGATGGCGAGGTCCGGCGCCGACACTACCGTCGGCTAGTGGGGTTTCCCCCTAACCAGGACTTTGCCACTAGCGGGGCACCGCCCCAGCCGGGACGAGCTCTAAGCTCCCGACCGATCTCCCGGAATAAGTGGTACTGTAGTGCATGTTAGTGTAAGTGTGTGGGTGTAAGGGGAGACGATACGTCAAGGAAGAGGAAGGAAAGATCGCGCGCGGTCAGTGACCCGTTTGGTAGGGTACTGCTCCGGCATTCGCCTGATGTTGATCGGAGAAACCGCGGAAAACTATCGATCTGAGCTAGAATTCTCCTCCAGACAGCAACTGAATTCGACCTAGCTGAAAAGCTAGTGTCGAAAATCCTACGGCCGTCGGGGCTCGAACCTTCCTGCCAGAGGCGCTGCATTGACATTAGTTCATGCACTGAGCTACTTCTCCCGGTCTTATAATGCTAATGGGTATTATCAATCTCACGGGTATTATTGTAATTACAAAAAGAAAACGAAATTATAATTCAAAAATATTATTATGCTACAAGTTGGGGACACTGAACTGTATTCTCTTATTCGGCAAACTCACGTCTGCACATCCCAAATACATCAGATGACTAGCAGATAAAAGTTTAACCAACGAGTCCGGTCGTTTCAACCGCCGTCCGGATGAAGCCGCTTGCCCTCGTGCGCTTCCTGGGGGACGCCGCGCCCGGCGCCGGTGCATTTCGTGAGCCACCGGCTTCCATCGCCCCATCTCCGGCTGACCGCCCAAATCCGACGTCTCGCCCGGACTTTCGCCTTCCTCGGATCCACTCCGCCTCCGCGGAGGTCAATGAAAGTTTAAAATCTCATCAGACCTACTAGGCTCTGTGGGCGGTCCGGTATTGGCAGGGGCCAGGGAGAAAGGAGAGGGAGAGGGATAGGAGAAGGAAGGAACGGAAGGAAGGTATGGAGAAGGACGGGGATGAAGGAAGAGGAAGTAAACTGAAGGTGAATAGGGGAATATAGAAGATAATAGGTAGCGAGACTAAAGGGAGGAGGATGGTTAAAAAAACAGTGGAGGAGAAAAGGGGTGAGGAGCGAGAGGGGGACGGGAGAGGGGGCCCGGAAAGGAAGCCAGGAGAGGGAACGGGAGACGGCATGGAAGAGCAAGGGTAGGAGGAAAAGGAATGCAAAAGTGAATAAGAGAGAATAGGGGAAGCGGAGAGGAAGAAGAATGAGAAGGAGGACGAGGAGAAAGACGTCGAGGAAGTCAAGTTCAGGGTGGGCGATGAAGTGGAAAGAGAACACACCTGGAACATTGTACGACAGATTATCATGTGAGGTTACTCGCAGCTCCTGACATCGATTTATATTCCTGAATAAGCGCGATATTTACTATAACATTTCACAGAAAAGAATGCATCTGTTTGTTATAAGTTTAAAAAAAGTGTTACTCGTATATATATATATATATATATATATATATATATATATATATATATATATATATATAAAGGGATATAAAATACATTAATTTAAAAAATCCATATGCTTCAGTTAATGTCTAATTTGCAATATAATATGGCTAATTCGGAAATTAGACGATCAGTGTTCACTTTAACCAAAATGGAGAAAGGCCTTTAGCTGGATAAAGTGTTGACTGGCCAATAGGAAGTGGCAAGGGTAGGTAGGTAAAGTACGTTACGGGTCGAGAAAGAGCAAATATTGTATGACAAAGATTGCTAGAGAGCAATTTATACGGTGAAATTAAAGACAAGGTGTGTAGTTTTCAGTTTCTCTGCGTCAGTGGTACATTTCTATTTATATGATATATTCAAATACCGAGCAAAACGGCTCAGAGCTTATCGCGCTTACTTTGAATTCGGGAGGCCCGGGTTCTATCCCCATGCCGGCCATCCTGACCGGGGTTTCTGTGGTTTCCCTCCGTCATCCAGGCGAATGCTGAGATGGTTCTACTGAAAGGTCACATCCGCAGAAAAAGGCCTCGCCATCAAATTCGTTAACTACCTAAACTTAGGAAGGTTACGAGAATTCGATTGATTGATTTTTTCGTGTTTTCGGACGCGTCAACTGCTTTGGTCATTAGTGTCATTAGTGTAGTGCATGTTTTTCCCGGTAGATGGTGGTGATCTTCCCCCGCTGGATGGCGAGATCCGGCGCCGACCTACCGTCGGCTAGTGGGGTTTCCCCCTAAGCAGGATTCTCCCACCAGCGGGGCACCGCCCCAGCCGGGACAAGCTCTAAGTTCCCGACCGATCTACCGGAATATGTGGTACTGTAGTGCATGTTAGTGTAAGTGTCTGTGTAAGGGGAGAGGAGAGGACAAGGAAGAGGAAGGACAGATCGCGCGCGGTCCGTGGCCCGTTTGTTAGGGTACTGCTCTGGTATTCGCATGGTGTTGATCGGAGAAACCACGGAAAACTACCGATGAGAGCAGCCGGCCGCTAGAATTCTCCTCCAGACAGCGACTGAATTCGACCTAGTTGAAACGCTAATGTCGAAAATCCTGCCGCCGTCAGGACTCGAACCTAGTATCTCCCGGTCAGAGGCGCTGCAGTTGATGCACTGAGCTACCGCTCCCAGTGATTCGATTAGTGACTTAGACTGATTAAAAAAGTAGAGTAAGTCACGCTCATTCGACTAAATCCATGAGCAGTCTCTCTTCAGCGTGACACTGCATTTTACGCATGGTTACAAGCAATTGAAACTTTCCCCGGCCAATATTACCTCATGTTCAATTCCGAGAGAATCCGTCGAAGCAAATAAATTAACAAAGGAGAAACGGTATTTCATAATCATCTCCACGTCAGACAAGATACACAGCTCTCGTAGGGCAAGCTCACGGATATTGCAGCGCTAGTAAAGGCGCGTTCCGGAAATTGAAGGCCATCTTCGCTCAGAGCTGAGCCCCATCCATCAACAGGAGCTGAAGGCGCCTAGCGACCGCGTCAGCTCACAGGGTGACGCGTGGGCGACCGCGATAGCGACAGACAACCCTTCTCCACCCCTCCGGACCACCCGCCTCAGCCACCGCTGCGGCGGTCTCGTCTGCTCTGAGACCTTTACTTGGGTTTTCGTTACGTGGCCGATGACATTAGGTCATTTGTACCCCTCTCGCCTTATAAAATTAATCTTTTTCATTAATTCGCGAACGTTATTCTCAACGGGTCTCGTGGCCTCAAACATGCGCTTTTCAGTGTTATGAAGATTCGTTTTATGAGGTAGGTGTAAAAATGACCTAATATCATCGGCCACGTTATAAAAACCGAAGTATAGGATCCTAGCCTTCCTTTGGTACAGTAACCAGGGTTGTGCTATGGCCTTTTATTGGATCAAGACTGACAATCAATTCTTTTGACTGTGTGGAGGAGAAGCAGCGAGCTGCTCTGATTGGTAGTTTTCCTCAATTTTTCAGATCAATGTTGGAGCGGTAGCTTTAATATGTCAAATACTGCGCGTAATCTTTCTTTCCTTATCCTCGCTTCCTTATATCTCTTCTCTCTCTCTCTTACACACACACACACACATACATACAAACACACACATTTAAACTTAGGGCATTAAAATACCACACAAGCCGAGAACCTACATCTCAGTCGGGGCTGTGTCCCGCTGGCGGAGATACGTGGAGTTAATACCCCGCAAAACGGGATTACCCTGCAAAACGGGAGTCCCCCGCAAAACGACCTGTAGATTGGCGCTCGAAGTTACTTTGTAACAGGTGAGGAACAGTGTTCCACAAAGTATAGTCTATGGTTAGAGTGCCACAGTATAGTGCCGATATAGAGTGTCACAGAATTGCACAGACTTTCTCGTACTAATTAGTTCCTTATTCTCTGTAGTCTGGGCTAGTTTTTAGGATTTGTTCCACCCTCTTTCAGCTGTTATCTATCCGTTCATTAAAGACCTACTAGGACCTTTCGCAGTGTCTACCACTCCTCTGAACACATTCCCAATGAAGAGCATCGTGGCACTCCCATGGAACGACTAGACACAAGCTTGCAGGAAAATGATCGAACTAATTTTGCACATAGTTATAAAGTATATAATTTATGTATAAAATATGTGTATTTCAACTGTAATGAAATCAGAGTTAAAAATAATTTAAAATTATAATAAATAAAAATGATATTCAGAACTTTCCCTTTCATGAAGTTTTCCTTTCCAGACACAACTTAATTTTCTGAATGGACTTATTCAAGGACCAACCTCAATACTGGACTTATATTTTGCAAGAAAAAATATATAAACATATTCTTTCGTATCATAATGTTTAAAAAAATAATTTACAAATAATATGAAAAGATAATAATGTATTTAACACTCAGAGAAAAGAGGTCCCCAGATCGTCTTAGAATTAATAGCAGGAAGCTATGGATCGACAAAGGATTCGACTCTATAGCTCGTGCAAAATCCGCGTGAATTATTGCGACGCGAACTTAATACCTGCCAGTCTTTGAAGCTCTATCCGCAGACTCCCAACAACTTTATACGCTACTGTAGCCGATTTTCAACATTTTACTAGTAGGTATTGCTTACTTCAGGAAGCAAGTTAGGTACTCCAAAAATACTTTTTTCTAATTTGGAGATCCTCAGGTAATAAAGAACTTGTTGTTTAGAAATGCACAATGCGTTGTAACAAAGGCGCACTTAATATTTTTTTTCTTTTGAGAAATAACACAAATATTGCAAATCCACAGCGCCAAAAATGCCAAAAACGGACAAAGTAATTCCAAAAGACGATACATTTCCAGAACGGCAAGGAAGGTACGATAGAATCGACGGACTGAGCGGCGATGCCAGAATAATGTTATTTCGAGTGCATCGAAAAATTTCTTAGATATGCGCCGGGATAGGCTTCAAAGAAACACGGATTCAAAACTGCAGCTAATTGCCTCTTCGCTAAATACATAAGTTTCAAGTGTGTAAGTATTGATTCTGGGCGCGTTAATTATTGAAGTCATTAATAGTGTAGTGCATGTTGCACTCCGAGAAATGGCAGAAGGAACATCTGGCTTTCGAACATGAGCTCCGACACCGATCTAAGCGACGGTTTTCGGGGGAGAGTCCCCTACAGATATCTTGAATTGTAGGGATTGTCCCAGTCGGGGCAAGCTATAAGCTCCCGACTTGTCATCCAATACGTCTGGTAGTGTAGTGCATGTTGGAGTAATTGTAAGGATGTGTTAGTAAGGGGAGATGATGGGACATGAAACAGGTAGCAAAATATCGAGCGCGGTTCGTGACCCACTTGTTAGAGTAGTGCTCCACCTGTTGTGTGCTGCTGATCGGAGAAACAACGGGAAACAAGAGAAACTTTCCGTTTCTCCGCCACTCCCTTTTTCCCTCTGCCCCTCTGTCTATACGGTTTCATATTTTTAAGTGACGGATGATTTGTCAAGGAAGATAAAATATTCATAATTATTTTATTGGATGATACGATAATGTATGTGTTGGTGTAGCATCACTAGTATCGTATGATGATTCATATCTATTGACACTACGCTTCGGTTGGTGTAGCATCACTAGTATAGTATGAAGATTCATATCTATTGACACTACGCTTCGGTTGGCTCATGGGCGCTGTGCTAGCTTTTACCGAGGCGGATTCGGGTTCTATTCCCGACCGTGACAAAAATGAAGCTGAAACGTTCTAATACAAATCGTCTCGATTTCTATAATTAATTAACGAAAGAAAAGTTCCGTCAGGTCAAGTACTTAGGTGATAGCAATACGTTTTGCTCGTCACACGTCTCACTCACACCCTAGCGTGGGGGCACTGCTAACATAAAATTTTTCAAATTGATTGCGTTAGTTTTACAAAATACGTGAAAAACTATATGTAAAAAAATCACATTAAATTATTAATTGCAATGCATTAGACATGTTACATTGAAACCTGTGGTCACCCAGAGATTGCAATAATGAATCTCCTTGTCTGATTTCAGTAGTTCAAACTATTGGTTTCATAGGAATCTGAAACCCTCACAAATGTTTCGCGTAACACAAAGTAATACAATAGCCTGTTCAGTATGTAAAAGTATTATGAATGGCGGGGCCTTGAAATAACATCGCATAAAATGCATATCCTATGATAAAGAAACGTGTATACTTCTTCATCTAAAATAACCCATTATAACAAAGAAAAAACAGCTCTGCTAATATAAATAAAACATTCGTTAACTAATTTTATCATCCATTATCATAACACTCACTAAAATTAAGTGAAAAGAATTTTCAATTACACCTCGGGAAGTCCAGAAAATCGCATATCCATGAAAACAGCAAGCATGCGAAATCAAGGAGAAAACGCAAGCAATAAACCGAACAGGGCCCAGTCGATCGCAATTCCAAGCGAAAATGTATCAACATGCGATGTTCTAGTCATTGACTCCAGGTCTTCAGCGACCATCCAGAACCAATTCCCGGTGTAATTCGCGCAGAAGAAAGGAGGCGCGAAGAGATTGGGCAGAGGCGGGGCGCCGAGGGTCATTTCGTGGTGGGAGGCGCACGTCGTCCCAGGTCCAAATGGGCTGATTTCCAGAGCAATGGGATGGGAAAGGAGCAGACGTGGCGCCATGGATCAGTGCGGGATGAACTGGAGAGAGGTGGGGATGCGTCGGTGTACGTCGGGGTGCGTTGGGGGTACGTCAGGGTGCATCGGGGTGCACCGGGGTGCGTCGGGGTGTGTCAGGGTGCGTTGGGGTGCGTCAGGGGTGCGTCAGGGGTGCGTCGGGGGTGCGTCGGGGGTGCGTCGGGGGTGTCGGGGTGCGTCGGGGGTGCGTCGGGGTGCGTCGGGGTGCGTCGGGTGCGTCGGGGGTGCGTCGGGGGTGCGTCGGGGGTGCGTCGGGGGTGCGTCGGGGTGCGTCAGGGTGCGTCGGGGGTGCGTCGGGGGTGCGCTGGGGGTGTTTGGAAAGGCCGGGGTGCGTCGGGGTGCGTCGGGGTGCGTCAGTGCGTCGGGGGTGCGTCGGGGCGTGCGTCGGGGGTAGCGTCGGGGGTGGCGTCGGGGGTGCGTCGGGGGTGCGTCGGGGGTGCGTCGGGGGTGCGTCGGGGGTGCGTCGGGGTACGTCGGGATGCGTCAGGGTGCGTCGGGGTGCGTCGGGGTGCGTCGGAATGCGTTGGGGTGTTTCGGGGTGTGACGGGATAAGTCAAGGTGCGTCGGTGTATGGCGGGATATGACGAGACTTGGAAGGACCTTGAGGAGCTAGGAGTGGCAAGGGAATAGAGGATATTGGAGGAGAGACAAAGGGAGAAATGGGCGGATTGGAACCATGGTGGACGGGATGGAGCCAGGTCGGTCGGGCGTGACGCTATGGGGCAGGATAGACCGAGAAGAGGAGGGTAAAAGCAGAGCAGTGATACGATGAATGAGATGAGGCGAATAGTGGCAGAGGATGAGGTGGCAGAGGGGGGGCGGAAATATGTGGGATAAGATGAGACGATTCACGAGATGGGGAGGGGCGATGCGGTGTCAAGTGGGATGAAGAATGGCGAGTCGTGGTGTGAGACTTGGTGGGGGAGAGGCGGAGCATTGTGAAGTGGGATGAGAAGAGGCGAATCATGGCGTGGGACCTGGTGGAGAGGGGCGGGGCGTTGCGAAGAGGGATGAGATGAGGCAAGTCATGGCGGGGCGTGATCAAATAAGACTGCATGGGGAGGGGCGAAACGTCGGTGGCGGTACGAAGAGAGGAGGGGAGATGTTGGGGAGATGAAGTGGGGTTCTATTGAGCGGGGTTGGGAGAGGCTGGATGGGGTAGCGCGGGGGAGGGGACCCTGAATATCACATAGCAGGGCCTCAGGTCGACTTTCGCCCAGTTACATTGTCTCAGGAGGCTCATATTATTGAAAGAGTTATTCATTTAATTTAGTTTATTGAAAATGTTTGAAGCGGGGTTTAGGTACTCTGTGTAAATTTTGAGTCTCTTTCCGCCATACTGGCAAGAGTGGCTTAGATACTGATGTCACTCATTGCCTTTGACCGGGAGTCCTAGGGTTCGAGTCCCGACATTGGCTAGACAGATAGGTCGAATTTAGCTGCTGCCTGGACAAGAATTCTAGCGACCGGCTGCTGTGATCGATATTTTTCTGTGGTTTCTGCGACCAACATCAGGCAAGTGGCAGAGCCCTAATAAACGGCCACGGACTGCGCGCGATCTTTGTCCCAGTTGGGGTGGTGCCTCGTTGGTGGGAGATACCTGGCTTGGAAAAATCTCCACAAGCCGCCGTAGGTGGGGGGCGCGGCATCACTGAAATAATGTAATTTGCGAAGATTTTAAAATGAAACCCATTTATCTTTGTATTAGATTAGCATGTGAACAGGCTGACACGCTTATTCACAAGTGTTTTACAGTGCAAATACATGAAGGCGATCAGCGCACCTGGCTTTACAAAATTAACTGTTGCCAAACGCACAGGCTTGGGACCTCGTAGTTAAATAAGAAATAGTCAATTCTGCAGAAGTTTATCCTAAATATATGAGAATTTTACTGTCAAATTTATTTGTGCTTGGGTGAATGTCATAGATTTGTGAAAGAAGTCCCTGTAACTTTGTATGCAACGAAATGAATATTTGATTGAAATTTATTTCTGACCCTTCATTTTTTAATAAATAATCAACAGAGTCGATTCACATAATCTTTACAAACTGGATATGAGAGCACAGATTGTGTTGAAGTAAGCGAAAAACATTTTTTTTGTTTATTTAGCACTTGCCATATTAAATGAACAAGCGTATTGTTTTACGTTCACTCATATCCAAATCAAATTGATTTTTGGGAATTCTCACAATTAATTTTCGGAACACGTGTAGCACAGCTTATGCACCAGAGTAGCCTCCACCGTTATCAGTCGTCACAAGAGAAATTAAGAGACCATCCCGTAATTGATTGATTGATTTTGATTGATTTTTTTCGTGTTTCCGGGCGCGTCAACTGCTTTGGTTGTTAGTCCCGTGCGTGTAGTGCATGTTTTTTCTCGGGAGATAGTGGTGATCATCCCTCGCTGGATGGCGAGATCCGGCGCCAACCTACCGTCGGCTAGTAGGGTTTCCCCCTAATCAGGACTCTCCCACCAGCGGGGCACCACCCCAGCCGGGACAAGCTCTAAGCTCCCGACCGGTCTCCCGAAATATGTGGTATTGTAGTGCATGTTAGTGTGTGTGTGTGTAAGGGGACAAGAGAAAAGGTGTGATAGGACAAGGAAGAGGAAGGAAAGATCGCGCGCGGTCCGTGGCCCGTTTGGAAGGGTACTGCTTCGGTATTCGCCTGGTGTTGATTGGAGAATCCACAGAAAACTATCGTTCAGAGCAGCCGGTCGCACCATCCCGTCATATTAAACCGCTGCTTTTCAGGCTATAAAAATTTAAAATTATTATTTTATTTTTGTTTTAGCATTTCATAAGTTTAAAATTATGTATACCGGAAATTATGGAATTGGTGTTAAGCGAAATGAAACTACACAGCATAGTTTACTATGGATACGTTCTCACCATCAATATACTTAATTATCACTCTTCATTAACAATTTAGCATTACATTGGTATCACTTTATAACCACTCTAATAATAACACTACTTGATAATAATTACTCAGTTAAGCCAGTTGCAAATACACGTAGGGCGTGGGAGTTTTCGACATGTGTTTGTAGCACGGAAGCATTTTCATTGCACATCGTACCTCTCATCCCGATCTGCCATTCACACAGAATTGTACCATTTGCTCTGGCGTGCTAGAGAGATGAGCAGTGACTACCTTTGGGCTTTCTCAGCTTTGAAAGTAAATTGAATACTGACTGAGATGAGCTTTTCAGTAAATATTTAACTTCACTTTCGGCATAAGTTTTCTTGAAATATACTTTGTTATGCCCGACAGGAGTGGAGGATTAGTTATATTTCAGCAGAATATTCAAATAAAATCTGAAAATCATTTTCCCACACAATTCCATGTCGTAGGAGTGAACTAAAATTTTAATGAACTTATATTACATCTGATATTAAAATGCTCATTTTTACCTTTATTCAAAATAATGCGTTGTAAAAAAGGGTAGTAGTTCTGAAACTCAAGGAATCATGTGCAATTGCAGCCCCCTCCCCCCGACCTTATCATATTCAACTCGTCATACACATTATAATTGAATACGTGACTTAATAAATATTATAATTTTTTCAGTGCGACACTAGAGGGAACAACAGGTGCCATTGTTTGAGTCAGCACAGTTGGCAGAGGCACGCCGTGAGTGGCCTTTCAGTTGTCCCCGTAGCTCGCGTGGGTGCGCCGCCTAGGTCCACAGGCGACTCCACACATTCGGCATTCGCCGAGCAGCGAACTACTTACTGCTCGCCCAATCCCGTGCGCGGCGAATGTTCGCTTCCTTTGACGTGTGGAAAAGACCGACATGAGGTGGGTAGCACGAGCATCACTCGGCAAATACCACGCAGTCCATACACGCTACTTGGGATTCGGCGAGCAGTGGGCTCGCTACTCGCCGCTCGCGGGCTCGCTACTCGCCGAATACCGAATGTGTGGAGCCCCCTTAAGTCAGGCCTGATCAAGATTCGCGCTCGTTGAACCGGCTCACAGCTTGCAAGCACAGGACGTAGCTACGTTCTTGCAAGCGCCAGTTGTCCCATTGACCATTTTGCGAACACGAAGAGAAATGTCTAGGAGGGATATTCAGGATTGGAAGTTGTAAGGTGTGTCAAGAAATGTATTTCCTTTCAATTAAACAATATAAACCAAGAATAATAAATAGAAAACGTATATTAACATGTGAATCTTCATAAAAACTACCAAAACGATACGTATTCTACTTTGCACACATTTTACATTTTACTAGATAAAATTATTACTAATTATATTTATACAGAATTATATACATTGTTAAATTATATCTTCATTTACAAGTGCATCGAAGCGTGTAATAGAAACTTCTTTGTTTTGGCAAAAGAAAATTGACGAATTTTAAAGAATTATCAAAAATGTTCAGTGGATGTTTAAGATTCACTGCAGAAAACTGCTCATAAGTGTGCGTAGAACGAAAAACAAAGAGGAGCAGCAACTAAATTAATTAGTGGCCTTCAACGAAGCAAATGGATTGCACTGGTTTTAGGCAAATCATTTTAGTATATTCTGAGAAAAACAGAAAAAAACATGTTTTTGAGTGTTTCAAGGCACCTGTAGTGGTGAAACGCTGTGAATAGCTATAATTACTACCGAATAATGTGAATCCGAATCTCGAATAACGTGAATACTTAGGTCATGATTCAAAAAATTCTCAATATCTAAGCCTAATTTTGAGAAGAAACACATTCTTTTAAAAAAAGTAATTCCGTGAATGAAGTATATACATTGAAAAGTAATACGTCTTGGAATAGTTTGAAATACCGAATAGAGATTTGGCTAGTAGGATACGATAATGATCTAACTCAAACATTGCAATAAATATGTATTAATTGTAAGTTATGAACTTTAGTTTGTTTAATAATAAAATGAAGTATAATAGTACTACATTTTCTAAATAATTTTGTGTGTTAGGTATCTTCGATGAGATGGTAAGCTACAAGGTATAGGGTATTTTGAACGTGTGAATAACAGCATTAAGTACTATGACTCACTGGCAATACCGAAGACGGAAACAAAGAATGTATGGGAAGAAAGTGTTCACGATGTCATGAACAATCACGATGAATCAGAACAATCCCGAAACCTAAATAGAATAAGCGATTAGCAAGAAAGACGGATTCACTTTCTTTTTCACCTGTCAACCTTGGAACGTTTCGTTCAAAATCGCTATCACCATGTCAAGTACCATGGTCACCATGTTTCCTACAGGGATTCGCAATGTAGGAGAATGTGATGGCGGCTAAAGGTGACACCAGTAAGGAGGCTGACTGCTCCCAGGGAATAAATAACAGTAGTTGCTAGAGACCTCAGCGCTCAGACGACGCAGTTCACAGTATGTGGTGCAGGTCTTGGATCATTCAAAAGGAAAATTTATTTCCTGAGTGTTGCCCACATAAGATGATCTATTTCTAGGAAACTTTTGTTTTGAGTGACATGTACCAAAACGCTAATGGAATAATCCCCTTTATTGAGATAATTTCAATTATTTAATTCAAATTATTTTCTAACACATATCTCAAAGAATAGAACGGTATGTTCTAGAATAGTAGCTAGCACATTTCTTTAATAAGCCGCCAGATAATACACTGAAAAAATGTACTCTTCAGAACAACTTTCCTGGGAGCATTCGGGTTAGGTTCTCCAACACTAAATTTTGGAGTGGGTAGTGGCCATAGTCCAAACAACACACTGCTGCTATTACATATTTTTGTATTATTATTTCACTTTAATTCTTAGTAGATAATTTTTAACGTTCTAGGCTAAAGAACAAAAAACAGACAACTGTATTTTTAGAGCTTGCATGGTAGAAATTTTCAAGGTATAAAAATAATTTTAAAATAGTTTAAATCGTGAGCGGCGCCGCATTCAGCTAGAAATATAGAATGTTTATACAGACCAAGAAGTTCTTTACAAATCAAGAATATCAAAATATGGCTGATCTCTAACGTAACACGTAAATAACTAATATCACAGGTCAGCATGGATTTACCTTTTTTGATTTTGACACTTGTTTTATATGTAAGTTGGTCACCTAATTCCAATGCCTTTACTTTTGTTCTATCGCATTATAATTTTTAATAATTTCAGTAATTGTGATCAAAAAGATATTGAAAATATACATATTATCTTCAATTAGTTAGAAACGTAAATATTATCCGTTATAGTTGGTTATGTCAGTTTATTTCGCATGATTTTGTAATAGGCCAAATGGCAGCACGTTACAGTGCTGCACGTTACAGTTTATAGACCTATGAATACATGTATTCATAGCTCCATGCTTATAATAAGAGACACTGTGCAAAAGTTAAATCAACCAGGGTTGATTAAGATATTCGAATGAATCTCAAGCAGAATGTTTCAAAAAACTAGTTCGTTTGTTTAAATATTTTTTGTGCTATAACCATGCTAAGAGGAAAGTGTGAGAATGACCCAAATACATTTTGTTCCATTTGTGGACGTTTCATGATTGTAAAAGAGAGAATATAACCTCAAACGTTAGGAGTGTTTATAAAGCTTATTTTGGAATGAAACTGGGGGATCAGGATAAGTTGTGGGCCCGTCATGAAGTGTGCAGTGTCGAAGGGGAAGAGGAAGGCACTGAGTTATGAAGTTCCTATGGGGTCACGTGAGCCAAAGAACCATCTAGATGATTGATATTTTTGTATTTGCAAAGTAAAAGGATTCAGTACAAAGAATATACTGGAAATGATATCCTGATTTCGAGTCTGCTAGAAGCCCTGTACCACATGGTACTGACGTACCTCTACCAGAACTTTCATCGAATATCGAAGTACTGCATTCTAATTCAAGCTCAACGCTAAGCGAGTCAACTGAAGAATCTGACTGGACAAGCACCGAACACAAACCCAAATCTTTAACATAAATAGAACTGAACGATTTGATCAGAGATTTCAATATCTTAAAGGATGCTTCAAAAACTGTAGCTCCACGTCTGAAAGAAAATCTTCTAGCTCCAGGAACGTATTTTACATTTTACAGACATAAAGAGAAACACTTAGAAGTTTTTTATTCAGAGAAAGTCATTAGTATATTGCACTTACATTTCAATTCTCATAAATAAGTTAGGAGGAGAGTATACAACAGATGAATAGAGGTTTCTCATTGATTCAAGCAAAAGGTGTTTAAAAGGTGTGATGCTTCACATTGGTTTCACTTTAGAATGTGTACCAGTCGCAGAGTTAGTCCATCTTAGGGAGACATATGACAATCTTAAATTGCTGCTCGAAATGGTAAATTATGAGGAATATAAAACGATGATCTGTTGTGATTTAAAGGTTTTGTGTATGTTGTTTGGGCAACAACAAGATTACTCCAAATATCCATGTCACATTTGTGAATGGGACAGTCGAAATAGAAAGAATCATTGGACAATACGAGAATGGTCTAGAAGAAACACTGATTCCAGGTTCCAAGAACATTATAAAAAAACAACTTAGTAGATCCTGACAAAATTCTGTTACCTCTCTTACATATTAAATTGGGATTAATGAAGCAATTTAATAAGACACTGAATAAGAATGGAAGTGGTTTTAAGTACCTAAAGAACAATTTTCCACCTTCTCAGAAGGAAACGTCAAAGAAGTTATCTTTTCAGGACCACAGACCAGAGAACTAGATAAATATGAACATTTTGAAGCATATATGACACCTCCGGAATGGGAAGCTTGGATTCGCGTCAAAGAAGTTGTTCATGCGTTATTGGGAAATTATAGATCCAAACTAATAGTATTATGTAAATAATATGCTGAAAAAATATGAAGCCTTAGGATGTAACGTGAGTCTGAAAGTACATTTCCTTCACTCCTATTTAGACTGCTTTCCAGGAAACCTATGAGCTTAGGGTGAAGAACAGGGTGAGAGGTTTCACCAAGATATTAAAGGCATTGAAAGGCGCTGGAAAACATCAATGATGGCTGACTACTGCTGGTTTCTGCAAAGAGATGATCCTGTTAGAGTGCACTGAAGAACAAATGAAACAAGAAGCTTTTTTTTAAGCGTCAACGGTTCTACTGACTACTCATACGCAAGAAAACAAACAGTGCTTTTAACAGTAAAGTGTAACAGTAACAGTAAAGTAATGGCTTTAAGCCTACGAGTTAAATTTTAATTTTCTTAACTCTTAACTTCTTAACTCTTGTTATAAAAAAATTATACAGCAACAATATATATATATATATATATATATATATATATATATTGTTCCCGCTCGATCACTAGAACCTTTGTAATGCCCTTGGTGCATAAATAACTGTTATAAATATAAAAATAAAATGAAATTTATACACGACACTATGAGAATCTGTTAAATTAAACACTTGTGTACAAATTTAACAAGAAATTTACAGAAAATAGTTTTCTTTGTGAAATATCTTACCGTAGTAGTAGACGTTGTCGAGACCATCCTGATTACTGGAATTCAAAGTAGACGACAGCTGGAGAAATGCTTACATTTGGAATCTTCTTGAAACGGCAACATCAACCGAACCTGAAAAGATGTCGTCAATTAGCATTTATATAAACATTACGAAAAATCATTGTTAAAACGCCCTGAGGATCGACGCTTTGCTTACCGCCTAGAGCAGTGTCACATTAAGCGAGTTGCTGCTACTATTACCATTACATAACTTCTAATCGCGCGCGTTTTCTTGATGTGGCGCAACGTGGGGTGCGAGGAGAAGCTTCTACCTACTTTTCATCCAGTGGCAGTTGCGGCAGGGAGGTTTAAGGGGTACTACCCTCCCAAATAATATCATTGAAAAGCTTTCCCAGAATTTTTGAAAATCCTGATAGCAGGGAGATAGGTCTGTAGTTCATTGGATCATAACTATTGCCCTTTTTTATATATATGCCTGTTTTTAGAGAGTAATTGAAAATATGAGACAGCGGTTGCACTATATATGGAGCACTGTGTTTGATAAAAAAATCTGGAATGTGATGAACACAACCCTCAGTGTTCCCAATCCAGGACCCTCAAATGTTTTTAATTAATAGGAATATCGCTGCCCATGAAATTGGGTTGAAAAATATTTGACAAATGTTATTCTTCTCAGGGGAAGAGTTGCAAGCTGTTACAAGAGTTTTTTATTACCACCACCACCACCACCACCACCACCACCACCACCACCACCACCGGGATTTTAACGAATATGAGACCTGCACCATTCTCTTAAGCGCCCTCTACGACAACAAAATTTTATAAAATAATTTGGACCTATTTTTATTTTAATTTCAGAAAATGTCCCAGGGGTTTCGTGAAAAAAACACAAAATTAAAATAACAGTGTCAAATTCAAGGGACCAAGATACCAGCCAGATCGATTGTGGAATATCAATTTTGGTGAAAATCCTACGTACGGTTTAGCCACTAGCGTTGATCACAGACAGAAAGACAGACGGACAGGTAGACGGACAGGTAGACAAACATGTAGACAGACATGTAGACAGACAGGTAGACAGACAGGTAGACAGACAGGTAGACAGACAGGCGGACAGACAGACGGATAGACAGACGGATAGACAGACGGATAGACAGACGGATAGACAGACGGATAGACAGACGGATAGACAGACGGATAGACAGACGGATAGACAGATTAAATTTTAGGGGACAGAAACGCATTCGAGTGGATAGTGTAATATTTTTTTGTTGTTAGTGTGATGATATAATAATTTTATGGGTTATTATGTGTTTGATATTAGTGGATGTGTTTATGCAAGGAGCAGATAGACCGCGGAAAACAACGGTGACAGACGGATAGACAACGGCAGATTTGTGTATTTGCGGATAGACAAAATAAATAGAGAGCGCCTACGGCGGGTCATTTGAATTTTGAATTGTGTTATGTGTACGTTATTTATTAGCTAGAAACTGACCCAAGCACGACACGCCGATAGAGTGTTCTCCAGCGATCACGGGATTCACGCCAAGGTGAGGCGGGCAAATGCTAGCTGAGGCGCGGGCACTAAAGATCAGCCGGGAATTAATAAGTAGGAAATTGTGTGACAGTGGCGACCAACGTGTATGTTCAGATGTTGAGGTTTTTTAGGTTTATGTGTATGTTTATGTAGGTGTTTATTTATGTTGACGTATATGTTTATGTTTTGTTTAGTTTAGTTCAGTTAGGCAGGAGCCTCTTTTTCGTTACTACAATATATTGTTCCCGCTCGATCACTAGAACCTTTGTAATGCCCTTGGTGCATAAATAACTGTTATAAATATAAAAATAAAATGAAATTTATACACGACACTATGAGAATCTGTTAAATTAAACACTTGTGTACAAATTTAACAAGAAATTTACAGAAAATAGTTTTCTTTGTGAAATATCTTACCGTAGTAGTAGACGTTGTCGAGACCATCCTGATTACTGGAATTCAAAGTAGACGACAGCTGGAGAAATGCTTACATTTGGAATCTTCTTGAAACGGCAACATCAACCGAACCTGAAAAGATGTCGTCAATTAGCATTTATATAAACATTACGAAAAATCATTGTTAAAACGCCCTGAGGATCGACGCTTTGCTTACCGCCTAGAGCAGTGTCACATTAAGCGAGTTGCTGCTACTATTACCATTACATAACTTCTAATCGCGCGCGTTTTCTTGATGTGGCGCAACGTGGGGTGCGAGGAGAAGCTTCTACCTACTTTTCATCCAGTGGCAGTTGCGGCAGGGAGGTTTAAGGGGTACTACCCTCCCAAATAATATCATTGAAAAGCTTTCCCAGAATTTTTGAAAATCCTGATAGCAGGGAGATAGGTCTGTAGTTCATTGGATCATAACTATTGCCCTTTTTTATATATATGCCTGTTTTTAGAGAGTAATTGAAAATATGAGACAGCGGTTGCACTATATATGGAGCACTGTGTTTGATAAAAAAATCTGGAATGTGATGAACACAACCCTCAGTGTTCCCAATCCAGGACCCTCAAATGTTTTTAATTAATAGGAATATCGCTGCCCATGAAATTGGGTTGAAAAATATTTGACAAATGTTATTCTTCTCAGGGGAAGAGTTGCAAGCTGTTACAAGAGTTTTTTATTACCACCACCACCACCACCACCACCACCACCACCACCACCACCACCGGGATTTTAACGAATATGAGACCTGCACCATTCTCTTAAGCGCCCTCTACGACAACAAAATTTTATAAAATAATTTGGACCTATTTTTATTTTAATTTCAGAAAATGTCCCAGGGGTTTCGTGAAAAAAAACACAAAATTAAAATAACAGTGTCAAATTCAAGGGACCAAGATACCAGCCAGATCGATTGTTGAATATCAATTTTGGTGAAAATCCTACGTACGGTTTAGCCACTAGCGTTGATCACAGACAGAAAGACAGACGGACAGGTAGACGGACAGGTAGACAGACAGGTAGACAGACAGACGGATAGACAGACGGATAGACAGACGGATAGACGGACGGACAGACGGACGGACGAGCAGACGAACGAACAGACGAACGAATGGACAACGAACAGACAGACGAGCAGACGAGCAGACGAACGAGCAGACGAACGAGCAGACGAACAGACGAACAGAACGGGCAGAGCAGTTGAGCAGACGAGCAGACGAACCCAGACGAACAGGCAGACAAACCAGACAAGCGGGCGAACGAACAGACGAACAGACGACAGACGAACGAGCAGACGAGCAGACGAACGAACGAACAGACGAACAGACAGCAACGAACAGACGAACGGAACGAGCAGACGAGCAGACGAACCGGAACGAACAGAGCGAGCAGACCAGCAGACGAGCAGACGAGCAGACGAGCAGACGAACAGACAGGCAGGCGACGAACGAAGCAGACGAGCAGACAGAGCAGACAGCGAACAGTTGGGCAGGCCGAACAGACAGGCGAGATGCCGAGCAGACGAACAGACGAACAGACGAGCAGACGAACAGACGAACAGACAGACGAACAGACAACGAGCAGACGAGCAGACGAGCAGACGAGCGAACTGACGGACAGACGAACAGACAGACAGCGAACAGACGAACAGACGAACAGACGAACAGACGAACAGACGAACAGACGAACGGACGAACGGACGAACGGATTGAACGGACGAACGGACAAGAGCAGACGGAGCAGACGAACGGACGAACGGACGAACAGACGAACGGACGAACGGACGAGCAGACGAGCAGACGAACAGACGAACGGAACCAAGGCGAACGAGCAGACGAGCAGACGAACGAACGAACAGCAGACGAACAGACGAGCAGACGAACGAACGAACAGACGACAAACCAGACGGAGCAGACGAGCAGACGAACAGCGAACGGCAGACGAACAGACGAGCAGACAACAGACGAACAGACGAACAGACGAGCGAACGACAGACGAACAGACAGACGAACAGACGAACGACCAGAGCGGGCGAGCAGACGAACGGACCCAGGCAGACGAGCAGACGAACAGACGAGCAGACGAGCAGACGAGCAGACGAACGGACGAACGGACAGACGGACAGACGGACGAGCGGAACGGGCGAACGAGCGGACAGACGGG
Organism: Teleogryllus occipitalis; assembly: GCA_011170035.1. NCBI lineage: Eukaryota > Metazoa > Arthropoda > Insecta > Orthoptera > Gryllidae > Teleogryllus > Teleogryllus occipitalis. Next base: position 239,911 of record BLKR01000465.1, on the reverse strand, counting down.
CGACGGACAGACGGACGAACGGACGAACGGACGAACGGACGAACGGACGGGCGGACAGACGGGCAGACGGACGGGCGGACGGCAGAGCGGACAGACGGACGAACGTAGACGGACCGAAGCAGACGAACAGACGAGCAGACGAACGGAACAACGGACGAACGGACAGAACGAACAGACGAACAGACGAGCAGACGAGCAGACGAACGGACGAGCAGACGAGCAGACGAACAGACGAGCAGACGAACGGACGGGCGAGACGACAGACGAACAGACAGACGAACGAACAGACGACAGACGAGCAGACGAGCAGACGAGCAGACGAACAGACAGAGCAGACGAACAGACGAACAGACGAACCAGACAGAGCAGACGAACAGACGAGCAGACGAACAGACGAGCAGACGAACGAACGAACGAACCGACAGACGAACGAGACGAACCAGACGAACAGACGAGCAGACGAACGGACTGAGCAGACGGAGCAGACGAACAGACGAGCAGACGACGGAACGAGCGAACGAACAGACAGGCAGACGAACGGACGAACAAGACCAGAAACAGACGAGCAGACGGACAGACGGACAGACGGACAGACGGACAGACGGACAGACGGACAGACGGACAGACGCACAGACGCACAGACGCACAGACGCACAGACGCACAGACGCACAGACGCACAGACGGACAGACGCACAGACGCACAGACGGGCAGACGGGCAGACGGACAGACGGACAGACGGGCAGACGGACGAACAGACATGTTTTGTCTGGAATAGTTTTTTCAGCAACAAGGACTCACGAAACATGGATTGTGACTATGCAGCGTGTCAGAAGAAGTAATTTACTGCATGTATGTGGAATATTTTTCCATTTTTTCTTATCAAGGCCCATTAATAAGATTTTTTCTGTAGAAAATATTCAGTTTTTCCCGCAGCATTACAATACTTTCTCTTTACTGGGTAAACAGTAGCCACATACTAAAAAGCATATCTTGAAATATAATTTCTTGTAAGTTTTTGATAAAACGGATATTTTTTGTGTAAAATGTGCTTTGAACTGAAGTAATTTATAAAAAAAAACTTCAAATCACTCCAAATTTTCCACCAATAGAACAAAGTACGCTTAAAATTATAGCGCAGGTCTCATTTTCGCTGAATACCCCTAATTTTTCAACATTGCAAGTTTAGAAGTAATGATAGAAAGTATGTGCTACTGTGGCGCTTTTAGTTAAAATTGTTGAAGCATTTCTAAATTTCAGAATATTACTTTTCTTTCGAATAAGCATTGCAGTACGGCTTGAGACAGGGTGAGTGAGTAAACGAGAGAGAGAAAGAGAGAGACAGAGAGAAAGTGAGAGAGAGAAAGAGAGGGAGGAAGGGAGAAAGAGAGAACGAGGAAGAGAAAGAGAGAGGAAGAGAGAGTGAAAGAGAGAAAGTAAGAGAGAAAGGAAAATAGAGAGAGAGAAAGAGATCGAGAGAGAAAGAGAGAGGGGGGAAAGCGGAGGAGGTGACGCGCGGAAGCTGGTACAGGGAGGGGAATTGCTTTAATTGCAATTAGTTATCGCTGTGCAATTCCATTAGCCCACATGTCAGGATGTAAGGGTAAGCCCCGCGCTCTGCTACCTTCCCGAAGCGAACGGAGGAGGCGGCGTTTGAAATGCAATTATCACCTTCTGCGCCAATTGATCTTGCCTTGTTGCGAGTCTTGTTGCGGATTCCGTTAGACTGGCTGGTTGCAGAGAGACACTGCCACCTCTCAGTCGGATATTCTACTTGATATCGTAAGAGTTTCGCAGCTTCCTTGTTGCATCTCGAGTCCCCGACATTGGTGAAAAATTTTCTGCATGAGTTGGAGATGGAGGATGTGATATGAACGTAAGGGATCAGGCCGTCACTCGGGTTATGAAGTGATAGCAGAATGAGAACAATTTATGTATACAAATATTAGTAACTCAATTTATATATTATAAATTATATGAAACAGAAGACTTGTTTAACGTTAGCTTAATTAGTTTTGCACATGAAACGTAGATTTAATGTTTAACAATATAACTATTATAAGTAAGAATTCGTTTATAATGTAATATCATTGATATGTGAGTATGATATGTTCCACATGAACAGTGTTATTAGCTACCACGACTTTAAGCTACCAGGAGCTTTGAGTGGAGCCAGAACGAATGGGGAATGTCCATTTTTCAACAAAAAATATCCTATGAATAATTTAGGCGCTGGTGTTGCACACAGACGGACGGATGGACGTTAAAAAACACAAACCTTTTTTCGGTATCAGGGGACACTAAATCATGATACATAACTTCCTCTGTACTACGCATATTGCTCCGCTTGTACATACGTATACAAGAAAGTAAAAATTAATGTTGTAAATTATCAAAATACTTACCCAATCCTAACATTTATTTTCGACAATAATTACAATAGTTCTCTATGAACTTTTGGTTTGTCTATAGTTCAATTCTATGTCTATTTCGATAATGTAATATGATTGTGTGAAAGGAGAACAATCAATTCTTTCAAAACCCACTTTATGCAGAACAATACATTCTTTTTTAATTACATTTCTAAATTCTCTAATTGTTTAGAGGTATTTCTTATAGAAATATTGTGTATCAATGTGTAGTAGTGTATCAATAATCGTATGTCAGTGTATGGAGCAAAGCTCCCAGAAAGCTATTGAAAAACATAAATCATGTTTCAAACATTTAAAAAATCAGGTATTTAAAAAATTAATCCTGAATGTGTGATTGATAATATTATCCGCAATATCCTTCTAAGATAATGGGTACCGCAAAATTTTGCAGAAAATACAAAGAATTTAAGAGCAGATTCCAAAATCAAGGACTCTGCAGCACAACTGCACAACTGCCAACTGTGACGCGACGCCAACTGTGCAGCGCTGTGCGGGTGAAAGCCGAGGCGGGGAACCGGGCAGGTGGGCAGAGCAACAGCGGACGCTTCCGCCTGAATGCCATCCATTAGCGCAGCCCTGTCCGAGGTTCGCGCCCGCCGAGGCGGCTAATGCAAAGGGGAATATGTTGGAGGTGGAAGCCAGTCATGGAATTTGTAAGGCGCATACTGTTCGGCTGCAAAGACAAATTTGAGTGAAGTGAATTTACTTCAAGAATATTCCATATTAAACCCAGGTTAATTAATGAGTAATGAGCATAAGTAAACTGAAGAGCCAAAAAACTGGTACAGTCATGCGTAATGAAATAAAGAGATCTGGGACCAATCAGAATACGGCGTTCCGTTCGGCAACGACTATACAAGACAAACAGTCTGGTACAGTTGTTAGATTGATTACTGCAGCTACAATGTCAGGTTATTACGATTTAAGTGAGTTTGAACGGGGTGTTGTAGTTGGCGCAAGATAGATGAGACATAGCATCTCCGAGATCGTGGTGAAATTTGGATTTTCCCGTACGACCATTTCATGAGTGTTCCGTGAATATTGGGAATCCGGTAAAACATCAAACCTCCGGCGTTGCTGCGGCCGCAAAGAGATCGTGCAAGAACGGGACCAACGACCACTGAGGAGAATCATTACACGTGACAAAGTGCAACCCCTCCGAAAATTGCAGTAGATTTTAATGCAAAGCCATCAACAAGCGTCAGCGTGCGAACCATTCAACGAGACATTGTCGATGTGGGGTTTCGGAGCCGGAGGCCAACTCGTGTACCCTTGATGACTGCACGACACAAAGCTTTACACCTTGCCTGGGCCAGTCAACATCCATATTGGGCTGTTGATGTCTGGAAACAGGTTGCTTGGTCTGACGAGTTTCGTTTCACATTGTTTCTAGCGGAAGAACGTGTACGAGTATGGCGACAACCTCATGAATTCATGGACCCTGCATGTCAACAGGGGACGTTTTAAGCTGATGGAGACTCTGTGATATGGGGCGTGTGCAGTTGGAGTGATATAGGACTCGTGATATGTCTAGATACAAGTCAGACAGGTGATACGTACGTAACCATCCTGTATGATCACCTGCACCGATTCATGTCAATTACCTCCAGAACTACTTCAGACGTTAGTCGAGTCCATGCCACGCCATGCGGCGGCACTTGTGCGTGCTCGCGGGGGCCCTACACGATATTGGGCCGGTAAACCAGTTTTTTTGGCTCTACAGTGTACTTAAAAGAATTTGCATTCCGATAGCAATTTTTATTAGTCTCGTAATTTATTATTCTGGGATATTGCTGTTTTCCTCTCCCCCCAGACTGTGATTGCAAGGTTTCTCCGTCCAGGTACTTTATCTCCGCCTTCGGTCCTTGCCTTTGTCGCTACGAGCTCTTAAGCTCGCGACTGATCTCCCGATTCTATGGCAGGTAGGATAATGAAGTGTGCTTGAGGGGAGAAGACCGAACAAGAAGGAGGAAGGAAAGATCTCACGTGGACAGTGACCCATTGGTGAAGGCTCTGCTCCGGCACCTGCCTCATATTGTCAGAGAAACCACGGAAAACCTCCGATCAGAGCAGTCAGTTGCTAGAATTCTCCTCAAGATTGTGGCTGAACTCGCTTTACTAGGTAGCTAATGTTGAGAATCCACCACCGTCGAGGCTCGAACCCAAAGACCTCCCGGTCAGTGGCTCTTGGGGAAACAGTTGTTACTCTGAGCCGTCTGAGAAAAGTAGAGATGGAAATAATCTTTCGGTTAAAAAAAAAAATTGCTTAAGAGAAGCGTATGGACAAAATTTATTGATCTGAATTGACAATGTAAACAGGGAAAGGATGTGGAACTTTATATTAAAATTAAGAATTAAAAGGAAATTTTTAACTGCTTAAAATGATGTAAGAAGAAACAATGTGCAAGGTGATGACAGATGGGAAATTTAGCAATAGGTTTTGGTTCAATAAGGTGATAAGTCACGGTTGCGTATTGATCCCCTCTTTTCCATTTATATATTTTAAGTCTAGAAAAGCATTTAAGGAAGGGTCAGGATGGAGGTATGTTGATTGGTCAAATAAAATTTTGGTCATCATCTTATACGGATGATGTAGTATTGGCAATGCCAAGGACTTGAATCAGATGTTCGGAGGTTAAAAATATTTTTAGAGAATAGATAACTCCAATAAAATATGGATAAGAAGTGATGAAGATTAAAATGGACAGAAGGAAGAGTAAATGTAAAAAATTATATGAAAAGGAAGAATTTCATAGATGGTGGGAGAGTAAGAATTTAGAGTTCATGCTTAACAAGGGACGGGGCTAAGGAAAGCACATTGCATCAAACTTGGTTAGAAGGAGATGGTGGGCATGAAACAAGTGCGAGGTATAATTAAGACAAGATGCAGGGATTTCTGAACAAAGGGGATGAAGATAGTATTGTTGGTTCTATTTTGATGGGGAGGGGAGAAATTTAGAGATGGAAGGAAAGGAGGAAACTGGAAGCAATACAAGAAATATTTTTAAGATTATCCTAGGAGAAGTATTTTCCATACATAGTTATATAGTAAGATGAGAAACAAAGAGGCTAAAAATGAGAATAGAGATGAGTAAAATAGTATGTAGTATGAGGAAAGTGTTAGGGGAAGGGAGAAATAATTTATTAAAGCAAGTTTGGTGGGAATTAAATAAGAAAGGGGAGGCTGAGAAAGCCGATTGGGAAAGAGAGAGGAAAAGTTTTTGGAATCATGAAGGGTATTAATTGAAGGAAATGACAAGGTTAAGAGGAGAAGAATGATTGAAGTACGGAATGAATTCAAAAGGATAAATATGAGATGTTGCAGAAGGATTAAGAAAAGATAAGAGAAACTTCTTATAATAAAATGGTATAAAATTATTCAGTTGAATGATATTCCTATTTATTTAAAAAAGAAATGTTATGAAAATGACAGAAGGAGGAAGCATGATACAGGAAACTCTACCCTATTGGTACCCACTGTACCTTATTGGTACACAACTTGTATTGTATTGTATTGTATTGCATACAGCCTGTATTGTGTATGTGCATCTTTAGAATCTATTTACAAAGCTGTAAAAATAATATTCAATTCAAAAATCTTTTTATTCGTTCACGAGCTTTGGAGATTATTTTCGCTAACGACAAGTGTAACTTTCATCTTCTAGAACAACTACTCGACGGAAGTAAAACACATTCCGAATATTTTGTTTTTTATCTTGGCGTGACACACCGATTTACTTGGTTTATTCGGTACAATACTGTGGTTTTTACAGAGCTGGGTTTCAAGTAAATCAACTGTTACGGTGACATCCATTCGGAAGGCTGACCACCACCATCATGACGTCACTGTAGTGACGTGTAGGTTCCCGATTGGGCGGCACGGGAACAGCTGATCAAATGCCAAAGGCAGCAATGTAAAAATCGCAGTATACTCAAAAGAGCTGAGAATTTAAATGGTAAACATTCACGAAGTAGAAGGTAGAATAAATAAAGGTAGAATAAATCGTTGGCTTACGGGTGAGAGATGTTGGGTCGGGTTTTCGGGTCTTGGGAATACTCTTAACGGTAAAGATTTCCTAAATTCTTAAAATTTTCCAATTTGCTAGTTTGTGGAATATTTTAATTGTTAACATTTCCTAAAAATAAATTGATTATATCCACATTTTTAATTTTTTTAACTTTATTTAAGAACGAAATAGTTTTACGACACTTTATCATATAATAATTATTATTGTTAATATTATGAAATATACGCAAAATCATTTACCATTATCTCTCAATGCTTTCAGTTTCTCTCAAGGCTTGAACTCTTGACTTGATGAGTCTTCGCTTGTATGCTGACGAGATTCCCTCCCTTTCTAGTTTTTGAAGGGTCAATTCAAAAATACGTACGCAATTTTAGCTTCTTCAAAACCTCAATGAACCAATTAACAGAACTCACTAACTACTGATTCTTTTTCTACTTTTCTTTCTTTTTTTCTTTCCTTTCTCTCTACCGTTCCATTCATCCCGATTTTTTCCCGATTTCCTATCAAACTCGTCCTCCCTCGCTTTCACTCCTGTCATCCATGTGAAAATCTTCATCCAAATTGCGTGCGTATTTTTCATTGAATGACTTCCTTTATTATGTACTATTGTAATATAAATTCTGAAAGTGGTCAGGCGGAAGAGCAGGCTAAATGGCCTGAGCCTCGCTACCAATAAAGACATTTATTTATTTATTTATTTATTTATTTATTTATTTATTTATTTATTTATTTATTTATTTATTTATTTATTTATTTATTTATTTATTTATTTATTTATTTATTTATTTATTTATTTATTTATTTATTTATTTGTTATTTATTTATTTATTTATTTATTTATTTATTTATTTATTTATTTATTTATTTATTTATTTATTTATTTATTTATTTATTTATTTATTTATTTATTTATTTATTTATTTATTTATTTATTTATTTATTTATTTATTTATTTTAAGAAGTTCCGGGGCGGCCACCGGGGGCGGGTGCCGTGGGTGGAGGAGGGCGGGGCTACGGCGATTGAGGAAGAAGCGAATACGCAGAGGGGTGGAGCGACGGAGAAGCAGAATAATAGCGGTCAATGGGTAATTTGCGAGGGAGAGGGAAGAGGAGATGAATTGCGTGCGATGGCGAGAGGAGAGTTGAGGAAGGGAACTTTGCGAAGGGCTGGTAGCAGTATGGAGTTTGACTGATTCACTGACTGATTTCGGGTGCATCAACTGCTAAGGTCATTAGACCCGTAAATGTAGTGCACGTTCTTTCTCTCTCTCTCTCTGTCTCTCAAGAGATGGGGATGATGTTCCCTCGCTGGATGGTGACATCCGGCGCGGACCTACCTGTCGGCTACTGGGGTTTCTCCGAACAAGGTATCTCCCACCAGGGAGATGTGTGTAAGGTGGTGATAACAGGGCAAGGAAGGGGAAGGTAGGTTAGCACGCTGTCCGTGGCCTGTTTGGCTGCTCCGGCATTCGCCAGGTGTTGATCGGAGAAACCAAGAAAACTACTGATCAGAGCAGCCAGCCGCTAGAATTCTCCTCCAGACAGCGACTGAATTCGACCTAGCTAACAAGCCAGTGTCGAAAATCCTGTCATCGGCAAGACTCGAACCTAGATCTTCTTGGTCAAAAGCCTTGCAGTGACGTCAGTTGATGTTCTGATGCTCCTCTCCCGGTCGATAGGGTGTGTTCAGGTGGAGGGGGTAGGGAGTGGGAGGGCCGGGGCGCTCAAAGGTACGAAAGATTGAAATGGGTGAATAGCGGGGAGAGGGGAGGGTTGAAGTGGGAGGAGTGGGTCGGAGCGACAACATAGCGGGATATTGGCGGAATGATCGATTGATTATTTCGTTTTTCCGAACGCGTCAACTGCAAAGGGCCTAAGTTCAGTAAGTAGAGAATGATTTATCACGGGAGATGGGAGTGATCTACACCGTTGGTTGATGAGGTCGGACACCGACCTACACGTTGGCTGGTGGGGTTTCTCGAAACATATCTCCCACCAACGAGGTACCGTCGAAGCTGGGACAAACTCTAAGCCCCTCCCTCACTCTTGTCCGGTAATGTAGTGCATGCAAATGTAAGGGCTGATGATAGGAGAAGGAAGGGCAAGGAAATATCGCGCACGGTCCATGGCCCGTTTGTTAGTGTATTGTTCCTGCATTCCACTGATGCTGAATGGAGATTAATTAAAGATGCAGATCGGTTGGTTCAAGTAAATTAACAGTCAGACTATTCATCAGCTAGAATCCTCCTCCAGACAGCGACTGAATTCAACCTAGCCTACAAACGAGTGTCGAAAATCCTGCCACCACGGGGAGTGTAACTCTAGGACCTCCCGGTCAAAGGCACTGCAGCGGCATCAGTGGATGCCCTGAGCCACCTCAGCCGATAGGGGGCGAGGCGGAGCGCGACGAATCGCGACGGAGCGAGGGGGCGGGGGCGGGGCCGGTGACGCGCACTTATCAGGACGGCGCAGGTGCCCGCTTCGACGCGCACAGCGCAACGCCCCCGCGTCGCCCTTGCCCCCTGCACCACGTACGGTTCCCAAAATAAAGCCCCGCCCACGCTCACCGTGACCACCCATGAGACTGGCAGTGGTTGGTCTTCTTGTTATAAAGCTCAACCGCTAGTGTTTTAAAACACGAAACGTTGGACGTTTTAACGTGTATTCATGCTGCTTCTTAGTATATGGTGATACTGGGTCTGTTGAAATTTGTCTGGAGGTTCCATTCTTAAATACCTACGGTGCCTCCGAGGTTTATTTTGTGTTACAAAGCCTTAGCGACTTTAAAGTGAGGATAACGAACTCCCATTTTAAGCATTACATTGAGTTTGGAATTCATTCGTTACAGTTGTTATCTTAGGGCCGTCCACCTATTTTTCTGATATGTTGTGTTTTTTTAACTTTTGTTTGCAACTAGTTTTTTTTTTAATTTGAACTGTTCGCAGGGAAAAGACTGATGCCACTACCGTCAAAACAAGAAAACGTACTTCAAATTAAATGAATAAGTTAAACGCTACGAATGTGCTTTGTAGCTTTGGGACAAGACAAAGCGCTCTGTATGATAAACGCACTGTACAATAAACATAATGTTTTCTCTATCTAATGTTAACACTTAACAAACAAGTCATATCTATGAGATCTGACATTATGTACTTGATATTTAACAGCTGCTAATACCCCATGTATGAGTGTATTGTATCGGTTCAAACCCGATCAAAGCTGTGGATTTATATGAACGAAAAAATCCTTCGTATGCCTTCCTTTGGAAGGGACGTAAAGCTAGCTGTCCAATGTTGTAAATTTACTGCATGCAAAATACCCTAAAGCTTAAAAGAAATCTTGCATGCAAAATTAAAAATCGCCAGCCGTCGCCCGAGCGATACCTCATTTCTCTGCTACACGGTGAAAGAAGCGTAGTGGAATTTGCGTGGTCAGGACGAAGAGAAGGCCATATGTCCTGAGCATTGCCACGGAAAATAAGGCTTGAACTGAAAATGCGATGTTGGAGACAGGTAGGTGATGTATGAACTATACACACTAAACGATACATTCTGTTCAGGCATCGTGACCAAACGGCTCATGACTGTGTCATGACAGCTCTCATAAGTCAAGAGCCCATGACATAATAATGTGTTTTTCATGACAAGATATCTTGTCATCTGCTACCATCTGCAATCATCTGCTACCAATGGCGGACACGTTTTAGAGATCAAGCCACAATCCATAGACTGATGTCCAAGCGACAACTACTGACAAGCTACGGACTGTCTGCGTCACACCACCTGATGCCACATCAAAGTGTGCAATTTTAAAACCAAAGTTCTCTAAAATACACTCACAGTGAAAGAGTTGTAAAAAAAGGAGTGTTTTGTCGCGAGCATCCCCCTGTGGCACTTATCGAAAGCTCCAAAACGCATTTCAGAATCTTGAACAAAAAATATATTAAAGTTATTGAATCACACCGAAATGAGTGCGTACCTGATAGAGAAGACTTAAAATAATTAACACCAGATATATAAAGGTCTGTGTTTCTCTACACCACGCACTATCAAGAAAATTAACTCAGGACGTAGCACGTTAACTTCGCATTCGGGAGGCCCGGTTTCAATCTCCGTGCACGGGGTTTTCGTGGTTTCCCTCGGATAATCGAGGGGAATGCTCGGATGTTCTACTAAAAGGCTACGACCGCAAAACTGGAGTCGCTAGCCGAATTCGTTAATTACGAGAAATCACGACGGTTAAGCGATCGAGAAAACGCGGTTTCCTGAGTAGGAACCCCAGAATCTAACGGCGCCGAGACCAATTGCTCTTTACGGGACATATAATGGTAATACAAATACACCAAACACTTCAGCACCCCCCCCCAAATACGGTAGTATGTTTCTCTTGTCATACTCGCCGTTGTCGAGAATAGCATGTGGTTGAGATTTGCTCCGAGGGTGTAGTGCGGTGACCTGGGGCGGCCGGCGGGCGCACTTTGACCTTCTGGCCCCACGGGTCACGCGGCCGTCAGTCCGCAACTCTCGCCTCTCCCCCTGCACCACAACCAAAACAGGACGCGCAAGCGGGCGAGAACACAACGGCCCGCCCGGCTGACGTGCAGAGGGTTGGGTGGTCTTAATTAACCCTGCAGTTCTCGCGCTCCATTTCGTAACGCAAGTGATCGCGCGGGCTACGTGTGAAGCCTAAGTTAAAATTATAATTTTAGACATAGTGCATTTTGTAAATACTTTCGGAACAAGTGTCTGGTATATTTCAAAATTTTTGTTGAATGTGCTGTGAAAATCATTAAACTTTAATGTACGGCGCTTATGTCTACCTGTGTTGTCTCCCGGATGAAAAATCGGGATAGGCGACGTCTATTAACATACGAAATACTATATTCAACACTAGTCATTTAGTTGTCGTGAGAGTAGAGTATCACTACAGTGAATGACAATAATATATGACTATGAAAATTGTATGTCACCTTTCGGATTTTCTGCATGGCAAATTTGCGTTTCATCACCCATAGCAGTAGTGGACTACATTTGTAGCCCAAGCGACTTTAAAATTGACTACAATGGTTGGGTATGAAAAACTCGGAAGCAGACTGTCTGGTAAAAATAACATGTTATCTGACTAATATTACCACCTCTTTAAACTCATAGAAGGAACACAATAACAAAAATAAAATAGCTGGGATACACCTGTATGTCACCGGAGTACTCAATGGTTTAATGGTGATGTTTAAAATTGCTTCCAGTCACGTGATATGGGAATTCTGTTATCCATTATGATGTACATTTCCACGAAAAGATATTTGAAAATCACTGTCATTTTGAAATTTTCAAAGATCATTATACTTGCAATAGACAGAAGAAGAGGTTAATGAAACACCACTTTAGTATGCTCATGAAGCAAAGCATCTAAAACAACATGCCCTCATGAACCGACTCATTATCCAACAGATCATAACAAGAAAGCTGATGTTTTGGATGTTCGTATTGCCAAAGATATATCAATGCCCATCATGTTATTACCTCAAGCAGACCCTGACTTTGGTCACCCGTTCTTATTGCATTAGAAACGACAGACTCTGCCCAACATTGTAAATGTAACAAAACCAATCGTAAAGCCAACTGGACTATTTTTCAAGACATTTTAAATCAATAATTAATATTTTCTCAAATATGGATACATCAGTCTCAATTGATCGTGAAATCGAAAAATTCACAAAATCCATCGATCACGTGTTAAACCGTGCCCAAGCACCAACTTTCACTCTTAAACCACAAATCTTCAAAACTCTCATACCTAAGGAGATCTTTGAATTAATTATCAGAAAGCAAAACTACGTAGAACATGGCAATCTCAGCAAAATAAACAAACAGAACGCATTAAATAATATTTCAAAAATTATTAACCATAAACTAGAAGACTTCACTTTCAAAATTTTCAACAATTAATGTTGCAACTCCCTCCAGCTAGAACAATGAAAACTATTACGAAAGAGAGCACTTGTTGAGGACTATTAAAAAAGAAAGAAGAGTTGCGGACTTTCGGAAGTCGAACCCTAGGCCCTTCCGGCCAGAGGCCCTGCAGTGATATCAGTTGATGCCCTGAGCCACCTAAGCCGGTAATTGGGAATAGCGAACACTCTCCTGGCCTCACCGAATGGTTCATCTTCTCTTCCGTTTGCTCCCGTAGTTGACACAGTTGCTATTCCCCGCCTCGGAGAGCTTTGCCTGTCGGAAGTTGAAAGTAGTGTAAACAAACGGAGATACATCGACGCCCGCGCGTTCAAGCAGAAGCGATCCCACGCACTGGGAGTTAGTAAGTTGCTTTTTCCGACGTCAAGTTCTGCCGTTTCGAGCACAAGTGGCCCCGAAACTTCATGCGGCAAGTCTAAAAAAATAAAGGGAGAGAGAAAGAGACAGAGAAGATGCGAATTGTAAGAAACTGTTTTCGTCTTTTAAGGGATCCCACACTGGAAACGATTCTAGAGTTTGTTGGTTTGAAGTGCCAGAGCACTTGGAAATTGATCCATTGGCTCACTTCCGACGTAAGCATGAGTCTGTGTGAGTAAAGATAGGATAAGGAAGAGAAAGGAAAGATCGCGAGCGGTCAATAACACGGCCTTTTTTGAGTACACGATAGGTATTCTCTTGATATTGATAGAAGAAATTGAGGAAAACTAAAAATCAGACAGGTGGCTGAAATACACTCAAAAATTAATATATTATAATACAAATAAAGATATTTATATATAAAATAAATATAATAGAATAATTTTTATATATAATAATTTATATTATAAAATAATATAAATAAAGATATTTATAAACAGTTATCTTCTTACCATTCTTACCCTTAGTGTTTTCAAACTTCATTTAACTGGATCTTTTTATGTTTTTTGTACTTTTATGGGTTTATTTTTATTTTTCACTTCGTCCATGGACAACAGTTTCCAGCAGAGCCCTCTCGTGGCACAAGCTCGACTCGCGGCCCGGTTGAAAGCATTCATGGCACGATGCGTGTTGCTTGTGATCGACGGAGCGTAACGTAACGCCATGATCCGTACGTGACACGAAGCGCGGAGAAAAAGGGCGTGAAGTGAATGTTGAAACGGGCATCGATCTGGAAAACGTCAAAACGTGAAAGGCGAGTGTCAAATGGCGAACAAGCACGAGAGGCGATGGACGACGGGAACATATTCGCGCTGTAAAAACGTCGAAGGTTTGAACAAGGGAAATAATTGGCTACCTGTGCATGGAAATTTGTTTTCCAAAACAGCGTTTTTATTGTTCATGAAATAGGTTTAAAAAAGCCAAATACCAAACCTGATGAATATTCACAAAGGTGGGTATTCTTAATATAAGAGGAACTTTAACATACATCCAAGTAAAACAAAATGCGATCGGTTGATTATTTCTTGTTTCCGGGCGCGCAACTGCTACGTTCATTTGTCGCACAATTGTAGAGCATGTTCTTATAACGTGAGTTAGCGGTGATCTTGCGCTATCGATTGGTAAAATCCGACGCCGACCTTCATGTCTGCTTGCGGGGTTTTCCCCATTTGGTTTCTCCCACCAGCAGGACACCGCCCCAGCTGGTACATGTGTAGTGCTTGTAAGAGTAAGTATGTGTAAGGGGTGAGGGGGAACAAAGAAGAGAAATGATAGATGGCGCGTGGTTCTTGGCCCGTTTGCTAGCGTACTGCCTCGGAATTCGCCTGGGGTTAATCAGAGATACCAAGGAAAACTACCTATCACAGCAGCCTGCCGCTGGTATTCTTCTAAACACAGCAGCTGAATTTGACCTACCTGTCTCGTTAGCGTCGAAAATGCACGGAAATCTACCAATCAGAATATATAGTCACTAGAATTTTTGTATAGGCAGCGGTAGAAGTCGTTCTAGCTAGTGTCCAAAATCCTATCATCGTCGGGACTGAAATCCTAGGACTTAATCCTATCACCTTATATTTTTTATTAATTACATATATTTATATAACATTACATTTTGGAGATTCTTTTTCTCCATCTTCAGATGATTTGTAATTTTAAACTTTACAAGAACTCTTGTTACCATGTCACATTTTGTAGTAGATTTCACTAGATGTTGCGTTTACTTCATTGGAGTAAATAGTAATCTACGTAATTGGTGTTTTACATGATTTTATCATAGTTACAACTTATTTCACGACGTGTTACACATTATTACGTTTCCAATAATTATTTATGAAACAAAATTTCATGAATATGAGTGTGACTGAACATTCGTACGTTTTAGCATATTTTTCCCTCTGGATGAGTGGAAAAAGCATGCTCAAACGCACTATAAAGTGATTGTCAATAAAAGTTTTGGACCTTACCTCAATGTTATATTGTTGCATTTAAAATATACATTAAAGACAAAAACATCAAAATTACTTAAAAATGTTTATCTAACGTATGACATGTATGTCATTGGATTCGTCTTTTAGGCTCATCATAATAAATTAAAAATACGAATAGTTCTATTTGAAAAATATTGCGTTACCTCAATATCTCTTAAAATACAAGTGATAAAATCGAAACGAATACATGCATCGATTAGCCCCATTCCCTCATGCATTTTCGTGAAAACGGCATTGCAATAACTTCAACCGTTGAAAAATTACACGAGGTGCTAAAGTTACGTGACTCATCCTTTGTACTGAGCATAATAGGGATCAAATATATTCAAGTCCACAATACGAAGTAAAGTATTTGAAATTCAAAATGTATAATTATTAAAAATGTTTATTGTCTTTTATTGCTGTCGTAAAGTTCATAACAAGAGGCGTATCCAGAATGTAAGTTTCCCTAGGTCGTCAATATAAATAAAACCGACTTTTCTCACATAATCACTATCACAACAGAAACGTTTTTGTACCATGGTAACAATGGCACCCTGGTATGGTATTCCTGTGTCGTAGTTCTGCCACCTGGGGTAAGTACCGACGTTTCACAACCATCTGCAATGTTGCATTACTGCGATGCGCGTAATACTGACCGGAGAGGATTTTCTTGAGATGCAAGAAAAGATGGATATATTTTAGAGGGGGTGCAAAGGAAGGATATTACTACTCATACAAATTTTATTACTCGATTATCTAACGTACCACGAATTCTACTTTCATTTTTTATACTAATATCAATATAGATTGAAGGAATTTAATATTGTTTACAATTGTTAAGCTTCGTTTTGTTGTCTTAATTTTAACTTCTAAAACATAATTTTGAATCATTCTTTAATTTTAAATGTTATTTAGCTTTAAAATGATATTTAAATCATTATATTAATTACCCACTTTTGTGAGGTGCTAGAAAAAAGGATAAATTTGTTACGTTGCGGAAAGTTTCCCGATCAACAATCAATTTTTAATTAAACAACATTAATAATTCGTGTAAATTAAAGTTCCAAATTAATCTGTTTTGTAAAAAAGTCATCAAATTCATTAAATACCGAGTTTCATGTTTTATGGCTCTCTAATGTGAAATGTAATGTCTCGTACATTTTTCACATTATTGAAAGGCAGAAGTAATACCAGTTGGATAGCTCAACAAATGCTATATTTGTAAACAAGGGAAAGAGAAACTCTTCAATACCTTGGTAAAGACACAGATAAAGATCGTCTTCTTTATCAGATTCTGAGTATTCGCGTCTTCTACCTATCTCTATCCAGTTAGATAACCTTTCTTAAACATTTCGTTAGAAGTTTTCAGAGTCTAAAAAATGATTTAAAATAAGCCTAAAAGTGTAGAAATATATTTTTAATATGCTGAGTGATGATAAACTAAAGAAAACTGCCTGATAACTTCCGGAAGGTTTTGATGCGGGGCTCTCCGGCAGACCATTAATTTTCGTCCTGTCAGGGAAGAATCAGCCGAGAAATGTTGCGTAGCAGCTGCGAACAGAACCGGAGTTCTCCTCCACTCGATCATGTTTTGGGTCCAATCTATTTTTCTCATGTGTCAACAATAAACTACATTAGAAATTAATATTACAAATTTAAAATTAACTATGATGAAAGTTTATGTAAACAAAAATATCCGTACTCATTAAAACGCATTCACCATGATATACATGGGATCTTTTATATGTATTTTGAAACAAAATCTCAATTAATTGATTGATTGATTGATTTTTCGTGTTTCCGGGCGCGTCAACTGCTTTGGTCATTAGTACCGTTAGTGTAATGCATGTTTGTTCTCGGGAGATGGCGGTGATCTTCCCCCGCTGGATGGCGAGATCCGGCGCCGATTTACCGTCGGCTAGTGGGGTTTCCCCCTAACGAGGACTCTCCCACCAGCGGGGCACCGCCCCAGCTGGGACAAGCTCTCAGCTCCCGACCGGTCTCCCGGAATATGTGGTAGTGTGGTGCATGTTAGTGTAAGTGTGTGTGTAAGGGGAGAGGATAGGACACGGAAGACGAAGGATAGATCGCGCGCGGTCCGTAGTCCGTTTGGTAGGGTACTGCTCCGGCATTCGCCTGATGTTGATCGGAGAAACCACGGAAAACTACCTCATCAGTTGATGCACTGAGCTACCGCTCCCGGTCAAAATCTCTAGGACATTTATAGTAAGTACGAGTAATATACCAAGCAATAATCAAAAAAGGTCGTGGCTTAAAACTGTCTAAAGAAGTGGTACATTTTCGAATATGATTTACTGTTCTCACTCAGTATTCAAATAACAGGGATTAAAATAAACTAGAATACTGTTTCGTAGCGAGTTGCTTCCTGTGAAACCGCCTGTGGAGCATGTCGGAGGGCCTCTGCGATTTGAGGTCACAGGCTGCATCACCACCATCACCACCACCACCACCACCACCACCACCACCACAGTCCATGTGTGGGTGGCGCGCTCCTTCACTACGTCAATGAAGCTCTCCCTCCTCTTCCCCTCCTGCCCATCGCTCGTTCTCTCTCTCTCACTCTAAGCTTCCGGCATCGCCGCCCCTCCCTCTCATGGAGATTGTCTCTTTTACTCTCTCGCTCGAATATATGTCGTCACGTTGGGGTGAACTCTGCTCGTAGCTCTCTGTCCCTCTTTCTCGTATTTTCTCCCAATCTCACACTTTTTCTTCACATTCTCTTTCTATCTGCTTCTGCATACAGATGCTTCTATTTACCCTTTTCCCTTTCACGGAGATTGTCTCTTTTGCAGTATAGACCGTAAGTTGCCCTTCTCACTCTCTGATGGCGTCAGTCTAAACCTTTCTCTCGCTCTCTCGGAAGTATTGCTTGTCTTTCTCTCTCCTACTCTTGCGCTTGCTCCCGCTCTCACTCCTTGCCTCTCTCACTGGAACCTCCCCCTCCCTCTCTCTTTCTTCTCCTCTCTCTCTCTTTCTCTCTCTTCCTCTCTCTCTTGTATTCTCATGCTCTAGCACGCTCGCGCATAGTCCTCCTCCATTCGCAGCGATATTTCCTTCGCAGCCGCTCCGTTCCTGGCGCGAGCGGGCGGGCCGGCGGCGCGCGGCGGCGGAGGCCCATTAGCCGGGAGCGTAGCGCGGGTGATTACTGCGGCGAGACGAAGCGCGCGGCGCGGACGAGAGCAGCCGGCCGGAGGAGCCGGGCTGTTGTGTTTATTCCATGGTGGGACGGCGTGGAATCAGCGAGCCCCAATGAAACTGCGAAGCAGTGGGAGGGAGGAATCACGATGGAAGCTGTCGAAATTAGCAGATGGAACGAGGCGACTGGGCGACTCACGAGTACACAAATCAAGCGAATGGGGCAAAGGGCAAAGGGCATGGCTGAGTTTCGGTGTTCTAGTCTGGGATCTGTTCTCACTCTGCTCGAAAACACAAAGCGCCAATATTTTTCGCTCTAAAAAGGAAAAAAAAGTAAATTCTATAAAGTTAGTTATTATAGTATTAACTAGTGTTACAGTATTAACCTAGGTATTAACGTGTTGTAAAAGAGTATTAGCTTTCAAGTCAATTAAAAAATAAATAATAGTGCTTAGTACAAAAAATAACGGATGAGACCAAACTAAATTCAGGCTGAAATAGTTACGGATAAGATGGAGAAATTCAGAAGTAAACAGAAAACAATTTGAATAGATTCAAAGAAGTTACTTTGAATTAGAACAACAATCTACGTTTCTAAACTAAGCACGATGCTTGCAGGATATACGAAATGATTTCATACTAAGATTAAAGTGGAAACAATAATAAACAGAAAAAACTTGTCATTTTGAGTGCAACTATTTCGATAACTCTTTCGATATAATCTTCGTAATGAGGTTCTTATATTATAAAATGTTATTGTGAAAACGCACCTGTAAGTAGCTATCTCTGAAACAAAAAGAAATAACAGGTGTAAAGAGATATTTATAAAAAGAGACCATATTTGATAATTATTCCTTGGCTACTGATGACTACAGAACTGCCGCTTATGTTCATGCACTCGTTTCATTTACTTAATTAAATAGTAAATGATTTCTATCCCAATCTCTAGCAATACCATCCCTCTACATTGATTGATTGATTGATTGTGTGATTCCGGACGCGTCAACTACAATGGTCATAAGTACCGTAAGTGTAGTGCGTGTTTTTGCTCGGGAGGTGGCGGTGCTCTACCCTCGCTGGATAGTGAGATCCGGCGTCGACCTCCCGTCGGCTAGCGGGTTTTTCCTCAACCAGGCATCTCCCACCAGCGGGGTACCGTCCCAGCCAGGACAAGCTCTTAGCTCCCGACCGGTACCCAGGCATTTGTGGTAGTGTAGTGCATATCAGTGTTAGTATGTGTGAGTAAGTGGTGATGATAGGACAAGGAATAGGAAGGAAAGATCGCGCGCGGTACGTGACCCGTTTGTTAGGGTTCTGCTCCGGCATTCGCCTAGGGTTGATCAGAGAATCCACGGAAAACTACCGATCAGAGCAACTGGCCGCTAGAATTCTCCTCCAGACAGCGACTGAATTCCGCCTAGCTGACAAGCTAGTGCCAAAAATCCTGTTACCGTCGGGACGCGAACTTACGACCTCCCAGTCAGAGGAACTGCAGTGACATCAGTTGCTGCCCTGAGCCATTTCTCCCGGTCCATCTCTACATGAAATTTATTTGTTTCTCGACTGATCATATTGGTCTCTTCTTAGAGTAACTCCTCATCAGAGCGGGGGAGAGTAACTCCTCGGGAGAGCGGGCGTGGGTGCAGGGACGGGGGCGGGAACGGGCGCGGGGACAGAGCCTTGGGCGTCGGCGTGAACGGGCGCAATCCCGAGGGTGGGCGTGGGGGCTGGCGCGAGGGCGAAAAATTGAGGGTGAGGTCGGAGAGGGGGCGTGGACTGGTTGGGGCGTGGGCGGGCGCGGGACAGGCGGGGGGCGGGGACGGGGACGGGGAGCGGGGGGCCGGGTGGGGGTCCGGAGCCGGGGGTAGGCGCGGAGGCGGGGGCAGGGGCAAGGGCGGCGTTGGATCGAGTGTGGAGGCGGAAGTGAGCGCGGGGAGCAGGATGCCTACAACCGGGTAATTGCTGAAGCAGTTCGAGCAAAGCTTAGCCTTGACAAATCGACCAGAGAGGCAATAGCCCGGATGGTACATAGAGAGGGGCTCGGAGACCGTCGCGCGGTGCAGTTAACCTTCACTGCCACGGTCACTAACGGTCACACGAGATCACTCGGTCAATTCGGCAACATGGCCCGTGGAACGGGAGGTGAGCCACTGGGGCGTTCATACCCGAGTCAACGACGCTCGCTTGATAACTCAGCCGTGGAGGTCAGTAGGATGTATTCGTAGAGTGAAAAAAAATGTCCTAACTCCAGGTATCTCCCCTAGCGGAACAGGAATTAACTGCATAAACTAATCTTACAAACGCTTCGCTACAAATGTGATAGAGTACTGCATGCCCGTGTGTGTGAAGCGAGAAGATCGAGCACGGATGCAAGCTAAATAAGTAGGGTCCAATATCCAGCACAGCATGATCTCGAATTTAGACCTCCGGCTCAATGACCCTGTAGTGAAAACAGTGTTGCCGCTTAGGTTATGCAACCAATTTGGCCATCTGTGTTTACCATGTCTTGCGCTTAATGCAACACGCCCGTATGAATGTGTCCCTGTCTCCTGGGACAATTCCTTGCTGGTTCAGGAGAGTACGTGGCTGTTCGAAGGGTCGTCACAACTTGTCTTGAAAACCACCGTATCTGGAACAATTTTGGGGTGTCTCCAAATTTGGAATACACGAGTTTTATCTGTCTGTATTTATTCGTCTCTTCTTAAACCGTTTTCCAAAGACCCAGAGACTCTCATTTATGCTCATCCAGGATTTACATGTCTTGTGTCCTCAGTTTGAAGGTCGTCATCTCAACTTTTATGCCCTGCTGACCACCCATTGCTCGCCTTGTTTTGGGTAAGGATCCACCTCTAAGTGGGTGATAACTCGTCGGTACGTAAGGACGGTAAATTAGAAAAACTGTTCCGTAAAAAAATAAAAAAAACAATGAATTTCTTTTGCGATACTTATACACCCGGAATTGAGGTCACATACACTCGAGTTTGCTACAAAACGGGTAAAACGAAACGTACAAAACCAACACGTAAAGTATGTAAGCCAATTGAGACTCTCGTGGTGCAAAATGCCGTTAGGACAAATGCGCTGTAGAGCGAGAGGGCTGGTTTGTGTCTGAACGTTCTGCGTGGGCCACTACTCCGCAAATGTATCTGTTCTACCAGTGATCACAATTCCCCGGGGTTGGTCCCTGAGCTTTTACTCTTACCCTAACCCAACGACGACGCAGAAATATGCTGCCAAGCTGGAATCTAGTTCCCGTCGGAACGTAGTTTGTCGTCACGGCAACCATTCAGTGCTTGGATCGGGCCGCCCTACCAGCTCAGAGCTCCTAGCTATCCAGGCTACTACTGCAGTCGAAACAATGCATCACTCACATTCGCCGGAAACAAGTCACTCCTCCTTGTTCAGAGTATTGAGCCACTGCTATGACGAAGCCGAGAGCCCAACTGGAGACCACCCAAACTAAAGTTCGAGTGGCTCGGAGCCCCCATCTCGTCTCCTCACTGCCTACCTTTAGGCTAACGACGTGAGTATCGCCAGAACCTGAGCAACCTGACAGTAGGTATCTGTTTTCCGCCGGAATTTTTCTATGTGAGTCAAAGAATCCCCTTCACCCAATCCTGCCTAAAGATCGACCGCCAGGGTCTCAACTGGTATAAGTCTGTTACCGCAAGTAAACAAAAGAAATCGACAGTGACATTTAGATTTTTTAAAATTTACGTAACAGTAGTCTTCTGAATGTGAAACTCAATGGTCGGCTTAGTGAGGCCTAATGTACAATATGGATGTAGTGTAATAATGTTTTCTTAAATATATCACATTATAATTCAGTACGCTACTGTCCTAGCTTTTTACTATTTAAAAAATGCACCAAGGTCGTTATAAGGGTTTTAATGATGGAGTGGCAGCTGTAAGCTTGAGGGCGTTTGGTCTGAGGAATTTTTGTCGCTGGTGATCATTAGAACCAATTAACGACCATGATACTTACAAATGAGTTTACGTTTTACTTAATTTGAATGATTCAAATTTACTTATTTATTAACTAGATATTAACTTGACTCATTTGTTTTTTCAAAGGTCCCTTTCATAATTCCGTCCATAACAGGTCAAGTAACATAATCCAACTGTTTTCGTTTTTCCCCCAAAACACGATCCACTTGATCCAAGTACGTAATGCAGTCTATATTGAGCTCCTAATTGTAATGAATCATTACAATTGTCAATAAATGTAAACGAAAGTAAATATGACGATAGCAAGAATGCTATCGATAGGAACGAATACAAAAACTTGAACATTTAAACAGTAATAAAAGAGAATGTGGATGTTATCAACAACGGGGAAATTAAACAATATGATAACAGATTTAAGTAACATAATGGACACGTGAGCAAATTCTGTTGTGAGATGAAAATAGTTTAATAACACGTTTCGGCAAGAACCAATGAGAATTTAGATAATATTAGAGTTATCAAATGAGATGCGCGGTAAAAACGTTTTGGGGACTGGCGTATTGAGTAGAAACGTTTCGGGTTCGCAGTATTCTAAAAACAGTCGACAGGCGCGCAATATGTATTTGGAAAGAGACGAGCCTTGGATCCGAGGGTGTTCGGATGTAGAAACGAGACAAGGGTGATTAATTAAGTGAAGTCGGAACTTGTAATTTTGACGCAATAGTGGTCAACGCGGACGATTGTGTTTTCAATTAGGAAGGAATGTGCGGTTCAAGTGAGTAGGAAATTTCGGAAGTAAATTTTAAAATCTGAGTACGCGTAGAAAACACGGACATTTTGTGTGGAAGAATAGTAACATGGAGATAGAACGAGCCGGGAGCGACGGTCAAGGTGCTGATTTTCTGCAACGGGAGTGCAAATACTGGGGAATCCTGTCCAAAAAAAGAAATTGAGTAGGAAGACTATGTCCTGTTTAATTTTATGAATTAAGTTAATATTTTTAGAGAATTCAATGGACACGTATGCATCTCAGGGAGAGAGATAGGAAAAACAAAGTGAACAACAACAATTAGGGAGTAAGAATAATATTTGGTTAATATTGTTTCGAGTTTGGGAGTTTGTGTAACAACTGCTATATGCTGTACCCGTGTAGTGCTGCAGAATATAACATATGTTATTTACGCAGCAAGTATAACCGTTTCTGAGTGTAGATATAAGCTTTTCAGACCTCACATCGGAAATTATAATAATCGCGTACGTAAAATTGCACTGCGGAGGTCCTGTATAGGTGGCCTATCAGGCCTGCAAAATAAAATTGTCATGATTGTATCATTTCGACATAACTAATGTTAGTGAAGGGATCAAAAGGGGAAAGTCAGTCAGGTTGATGAACAATATTCATGAATAGGTCTAAGTAAGATACGATTCATTATGGAAGGCAACAAGCAATAATGTATCAGTAAAAAAATATTTAAAAAAAACTTTCTGAAAAAGTATTTAAACGCTGAATTATAAAAACACAGAATCGACATAAAATCCGGAGTGTGGTTCCGACGTAGCTGGTTGAGAATTCCCAGTGTACGTATTTTCTCATAATCCGAGCGTACGCAGGTCCCTTAACCCCCTGCCTGACGGATGAGGTCGGGGGGAGGGGATGAGGAAGAGCATGGGTGGGGTGGGTGATGGCGTGACCGAGGGCGGCTGGGCATTAGCGTATCGCGGGGCGCATATCTCGCTTCGCCGGCCCTCGCATTCGCCAGTGGATTTCGGACGCGAAGTAGCCGCAGTGCTTCTGGCACGGCTCCTCACGCTCCGGGGTCTCTCATGCTCATCATTCGCTAGCATTAATCACTGGGATTGAATTTGAAACAAGTAGATTTTTCAGGTAGTTAAATTTATCAAGTATTTAAAATAGCCTTCAAAAACTTTATTACCAAAATAAAAAACCTTGCTGCTTGTCTTGTGAAAAGATAGTAAAATAATCTGTTACTATGTAATAAAAGTAGCTTGTGAAGAGATAGTAAAATAATCTGTTATTATGTAGTAAAAGTAGCTTGTGAAAACAGTAAAATAATATATGTCTGCTGGTTATTGAGATTGGGTCACAAGGAAGAAAACAATGACCCAATCTCAATAACCAGCAGACATATAATTACATCGGGTCAAGAATCATTGAATAGTAAAATAATATGTTACTAGGTAGTAAAAGTATCTTGTGGAAAGCTAGTAAAATAACCTGTTACTAAGTTAAAAAGAAAGTTTATTGTAAAGGCTTACGCGACAGTACTATAAATCTTCTTACGGAGGATCCAAAGCCGAAAAAGCAATTTTAAAATGAGATTGAAGAAAAATATTTGCGGGCACACGTTATTGGTCCGTGGAGAGGTATGCAACCTGCATTGCAGGAATGTCAAAGCAGTTGCTTTGCACCATTAACAGCAGTCGCGAAAGATCTATTGCGTAAATCTTTGAAGCCTTAAAATGAAAAATCAGGTTTTGAGCGTTTTTTGTTTGTTTTTGTCATATTATGTCTTCGAATAATGTTATTTCTGGAAACAACCAACCCTATCTTTTTATTCGTAATATCAGTGATGATTTCTTCTGTCACTGATTTATGCGTAATATCACTGAAAAATGCAGTCAGCAACAAATGTCTGCAATGTGTATAATATATCACACAAGAAGCCTACATCATACAGAAATGTATAATCAATGGATGTACACAGAATTCCCTTATTTTCCAAGAGAAACATAATTACACTACTGTTTGTGGAAATTGCAACACCAAGAACGAATGGATCTAGGGAAATGATATTCAATGTACTGTGCACCCATGCAACAGGCACTACTTTATTTCATTTGCAGTACCATCAAATACATGGATACATGCCAAGTCAGTAAGTTGTGAAGCCACCACGCGCATCCACAAGAGCCTGTACACGGCGCGGCATTGAGCTAATAAGAGTCTGTATCACTTGTTGTGGCAGGTCCTGCCATGTTCCTTCAAGCCGCGTCCAGAGTTCGGCGGTGGAAGCTGGCGGAGGTGCCTGGCGGACCAGCCTCTGGGAAAGCATGCTCCACACATGTTCAATTGGCGACATGTCAGGTGAACGAGCCGGCCACGGAAGGAGCTGTATCTGCTGTTCATTGAACACACGTTGCACGATGCGAGCGATATGGGGTCGCGCATTGTCTTGCTGGAATATCTCTCCAAGCGAGCGTTGTACGAAGGGCACGACCTCCGCCCTCACGACTTCCTCGATGTACCGGTGGGCGTTGAGATTTCCCTCAATGCGGAGTAGGCGGGTCCGTGAGTGGTAGCCAATGGCACCCCATACCATTACACCGGGTGTTGGGCCGGTATGACGCTGGCGAATGCATCCCTCCAAATTGCGTTCACCGCGATGTCGTCGAACACGTATACGACCGTCGTTATTGGACAAATTGAAGCGGGACTCGTCGGAAAAGATGACTTGCTGCCACTCAGCCCGCCAACGTCGATGATCGACGCCCCACAGATGTCGGAGGCGTCTGTTGTCGAGAGTCAGTGGAAGGCGCAACAAGGGGTGGCGAGCAATCAAGCCCCTTTGCACAAGACGGCGCCGAACACTGCTGGCGGACATGCTGTGACTTGTCACTGTATTCCACTGCTGCGCTAACGTGGTGGATGTCGCTGTGCGATCGGTGATGGCCATACGGTAGAGGTGTCGATCTTCCCTCGCCGTAGTGTGATAGCGAGGCCCTGTCCCACGCTGGCGGTGGGTACGACCTTCCGCAGACCACTACGCCATGTTCGCATGATGGTACTGGCGACTCGTACCAGACGTGTGGCAATCTGGCGGTAGGACAACCCAGCTTCTCGCATCCCAACGACCCTGCCCCGGTCGAAGTCCGTCAAGTGTTCGTACTGCACTCGCTGTCGGCGACGAGGCATGGTGTGACTTACAGACAACTTGTGCGAGCCAAGGGTCGACTTGTCACTGTTTGTAGCCTCTCCAAGGCGCCTCTATTTATACCCGAACATGGTGCGATAAGTCGTCCCTACGTCGCAACCACGTGACTGGCGGCGTTGTAAATGTAATCACCTGGCGATCTCAATGTCACAAACTTATCCACGAAATGCGATGCGTTCAATGTCGCTCCTTCGCGGTGTTGCAATTTCCACAAACAGTAGTGTAAATAATGCAAATTTTAGAAGAGCTAGTTATTGCAATGTCTTTCATATTTAAATAACGGTTCTATAAGTATCCTTACAAGCATCCTTTATAAGTAATTTCACAGGAACTTAGATATTTTCCGAACACTTTGAGTGGCGATTACAAAACGAGTAAATCACTTTGATACATCTAGCACGCATAATACCTTGCAAGGGTAATTACACACTGCTTTGTGTCGCTAGGTCCCAACTCATCTCCGCAACAAATGAAATATCTTGGGTCCCTTGAAAAGATCCTCGAGCTCTCAGATGTTCGGAGGAGAAAGAGGCTTCGCTATTGGCGGGAAGTTGTGCAAGCTTAACGCGCTTGGAAGAAGCAAATATTTCTCGTCGGAGATATCAGAGACGGAAAGAGAATTTTGTGGTCCAAAGCGCATTCCAAGATTGTGAAACTGCGCTGGGCATGGTGATGCCGCCGTGGGGTGGCGGTGGTGGTAGTGGTAATGGCGGCGGCGGTGATAGTAAAAGCGAGGGAGTGTTAGAATTAGTGGTAGTGGTAGCGCAAGTGGTAGGGGCAGTGATAGTGGCAGTGGCAAAGGCAGTAGTAGAAGCAGTGGCAGAGGTAATGGCAGTGGCAGGGATAGTGACAGTGGTAGTGGCAATGGCAGTAGTAGGGGCAGTGGCATTGGTAATGACATTCGAAGTGGCAGCGATACTGACATTGGTAGTGGCAATGGTAGTGGTAGTGGGAGTGATAGGGGCAGAGAGAAAGGTAGTAGCTAAGGTAGTGGCAGTTCTAGTGGTAGTGGTAGTACCAGACGCAGCGGCAAAGGTAATAGCAGAGCTAGTGGTAGAAGTATCAGTAGTAGAAGTAGTGGTAATGGTAGTGGTGGTGAGGGAGCAGGCGGGGCAGAGGTAGTAGTAATGGAGGTGGCGGCGGCAGCGAAAGCAGCGTCCGGCTGCCGATGCGCGAATTCGCCAGAGGCCTTAATGAGATTCCTGGGCGTGCGGGCGTCTGCGCCGAGCAATTAGCAAGGCGTCTCGGCCCTCGGCCTTTGTCGGGGCCGCGCGCTGCCCAGCTCAACGAGGCCGACGACTCCGCGCTATCGATTCTCAGAAGCAACGCGAGGGCAGGGTCTTTTTACCCGACCGCGTCAAGCCGGAAAGGAGGGTAATATTAGTGGAGAGATTGTACGAATGAAAGCTTTTTTTTCTCCTCTACAGACTGGAGGGATCGGCAAATATTCTTGTGTGAGGCACCACATTGCTCTTATCATCTGTAGTAGCATTACTTATTTTAGATAAAATATCAAAAGCTATTCAAATAACATATCTCTCTTGACTCAACATTTCTAATGATAACCAATGATTATGTGGTCGTGTACTCTGCTCTCTTCTCCCGCTGGGTCTGATACGTCCTCCAAATTTGGCCATTATGATTCCCACTAGGTTTTCGCAATCAATTACTTGATGTAGCTCACACGCCTTTCAATCAATGTTTTGTGCTGTAATGCCAATGTTGGCTATTGGACTTCTATTGACATGGTATTAGTGAAATAGGGAAACACAAATCCGCATATAGTTACTATAGCGGCAGCTGTAGCCTTAGGGTTGTATCGAGTGCATACACGTGACACCGGCTTAATACTGATTTCGGCGGGGAAACAGGCACTTCGGGAATATTGCGGTCTAGATGCAACTGACACTACAGACTTTGGCTTCGAGGAGATCCGGGAATGTTAAGTAAATTAATTTCCAAAGCTATTCATTTTTGCTGATATAGCGTATTCATAAATGCATTTATATGATCTGAATAGGCTCCAAAGTTCAAGTACAGAGAATCGTAGTAATCAATTTTAGTTAATATTCAGCATATTAATAAATTAATACCTCTCAATAATAGATAGGCTCAAGGATGGTACCGGGAGCGGAAGCTCAGTGCATCAACTGATGTCACTGCAGCGCCTCTCATCGGGAGGTCCTAGGTTCGCGTCGCTTCTCAGCTAGATCGAATTCAGTCGCTGTCTGGAGAAGAATTATAGCGGATGGCTGCTTTGATCGGTAGTTTTCCGTGGTTTCTCCGATCAACACCAGGCGAATGCCGGAGCAGTACCCTAACAAACGGGCCACGGACCGCGCGCGATCTATCCTTCCTCTTCCTTGTCCTATCCTCTCCCCTTACACACTCACTTACACTAACATGCACTACACTACCACATACTTCGGGAGACCGGTCGGGAGCTTAGAGCTTGTCCCGGCTGGGGTGGTGCCCCGCTGGTGGGAGAGTTCTGATTAGGGGGGAAACCCTACTAGCCGACGGTAGGTCGACGCCGGATCTCGCCATCCAGCTGGGGAAGATCACCGCCATCTCCCGAGAAAAAACATGCAGTACACTAACGGGACTAATGACCAAAGCCGTTCACGCGCCCGGAAACACGAAAAAAATCAATCAATCTCAAAGATGGTGATGAACGTACGTGAATACCCGAGATGTAATATTGTCTTTTAATAGCCTAAGAAATACTCAACGATTCACGATCAATTCTGAAATATTTTCAATAACATTTAAATCATATATTGCAGATGAAGACCTATAAAACTAGATCAAAACATCATTTGTGTAATATACGGAAAGTATAAGTTTTAGTATGATCCCATGTTGTAAATAATTTTCATGTGCATGCGTTGTCTCGACAAAATTGAACTTTTGAAGTCAATCCTTTCACAATGTTTTGTATTTGCAATCACTTGTTCTTGTATTGATCATTGGAAAATTGGCTGATAATTGTAGTATGAGTAATTGATGCTTGTGAAAAATGTGGCAATAATATTCATATGGATATAACGGAGTTTTATTGAATTTCGTGTTATATATAGTATTTATAACCTATTAATATTTATCTTGTTTTCAAACTGAAGAAACTTAGAGCGCAAAACGTTTCGCATACGAAGAGGTCATTTGACTAGTGTCCAAACTCTTGACAGCCAGTTGAAGCGTAGGAATAAATAGAACACGTGTAAAATGTGCATGTTTAATCATGTAGAAAGAGTAAATACACGAATAAAGTATATCAAGTTAAGACGGGTCAACATTTGCGCATAAAATGATTTGAAAAAAATTAGCGCTCAGAGCATTCAACGATACTTTTGTATATATTCATTGCGAAAGCTCAAAACTAAGACGTCGCCATTCACGACGAAATGCGAAAATGAAGGGAGTGACATTGGTTCCTGTTTTTCACAAACAGCTAACCTAGCTACCTAAACATGCACACTTTATTGGCCATTAACACGTTATAACTTTCGTGCAGTCTCTCATTCAAAAATTTAATAGAAACTTGAAGATCCCAAAATAGAAGACGAAAGTCGTGATAAATGTCTGTATGTTTTCAGTACGAGTTGCTACAAGACACTGCTAGGTACACAAATTAAATCTGCCATTCGTGTACATTCACGGGCGGAATTTGTATACGTGCGCTGTGGACCTGTGTGGATTTTTTGTTAATAAAGCATGACCAGTTAAAGTGGTTCAGTGCATCACCTAAAGTCACTACAGGGTCTGTGACCGGGAGGTCCTAGGATTTGAATGACAGGATTTTCGACACTAGCGTGAAAGCTAGGTGGCATTCATCCGCCATCTGGAGGAGAATTCTAGTACGACTGCTCTGATCGGGAGTTTTCCGTGGTTTCTCCGATCAATAACAGGCGAATGTCGGAGCAGTACCCTACCAAACGGGCCACTGACCGCGCGCGAACTTTGCTTCCTCCTCTTTTTTCTATCCTCGTCCCTTTCTTTCACACATGTTTACAAGCACTACACCAACACACATGTCGAGAGCTTAAAGCTTGTCCGGCTGGGGCAGAGACACGCTGCTAGGAGAGATCTGGATGGAGAAAAGCCCGTAAGCTGAATTACATTTCGGCGCTGGATCTCATCATCCACCTGTGGAAGAACACCGCCACATCCCGTGATAAAAGCATGGACTACACTTAATGGACTAATGACCCCAGCAGTTGACGTTTCTGGAAAAACGAAATAATTTAAGAAACAGAAGAAAAAATGGACATGCCGTTATCGTTCTTGTTACAAGCATGGTTGTGGTTGTGATGGTTTAGGTGGGTAATATAATTGAGGTAAGTAAATACATAATAAACGTTTAGAATGGCTGAAGTCTTGACTGCAGTGATCTTCCCGTGAAGCAAAATTTTACATCATATTTGCTCGTCTCAGTGAAATAATATCACCATAGTAACCAAAAACCCGAATCCGTCACGCTAATGCACAAAAGCTCACGAGTCACACCTATGTCTATACTATAACCGCTTGTCGTCGGTCACATTTATAACCAACGGAAAATAGAAGCAATAATACCCGACATTAGGCCCTACACGTAGTTTCTATAGTGGCGAAGAGATGGCGTAAGTCAGAAAAGGATTTCTGAACGCACTCAGACCATAGCCAATCAGGAAATTTTTGTGGAAATACGGACGTGGCGTGAACTTGCGTCAAAAGAGCTCGCTCTCTTTCTGGTTCGAGACGCCGAGGTGAACGGTTGCCTACGAGTACACCACATAGTCGACGAGGGACACGCGGAAGATAACGGAACACAAAAGCTTTAATAAAAGGTAATTGACTGAGCACTTTTTATGGATTTACGTACTGTGAATATCGTGAGATTACATGGAATTAGTAAATGAATATTAAACAAGAATGCAATGAATGAAAGAACGAGGGCGGTAATAGATCGAAATGAATCTGTAAAACCACGTTGCTGCATTCTTGTTGCTAGAAAAGAGGACTATTGTAACATAGGACATGTTTCTTCTTTGTTACAGCTTTCATATTTTTCATACTTTTCATATATTCTTTATTCTTATTTTTGGGAATTTCACTTTGGAAATCCTATTATGAAATTTTGAGAATTATTAGAAGTACGGATTATCCAACACTAGCTTGACTTTTGCCATTACGAAGTCATTACTTGGAGTTTCGGACTCGCATTCTGATGCGACCACCGCCTCTGCGAAAGCTGTGGTGAATTTTCGCCGAACGAGGAGACGGTGTTCGAAAATACTCCAGTTTCGACGCGACAGGCAACGCACGGACCTTGCAGGAGAACGACGACCTTGAGGCGCGAGTGTCGCGCAACGGACAGCTACACAGCGTGGGACCAACTTGAGGAATTCGCCGGTCGTGAGTCATATAAAAGCAGAAAGAACACTCATTAAATTTCAGTCTGGAAAAACCTTCTGAGACAAGATTATCATTATATTAGCCAAAACGTTGTAATGTGAGCTTCCCTCAATAATAGACGTTGATCGGGCAAGTTTCTTAGAACATTGGTCTTGCTAGCCAGTGGTTTTATTTCTTTTCGACAGTCGTAACAAGAATCAGATTAGAGTAATTCCTTATGTTTATGATAGAAGTTGTTTTGTACAGAAGTATTTATTTAGAGTCATTTTAATGATTCAAATCATTTAAGAGACGTTATGAAGCAAAATTTTGTGTTGAAAGGCTATGTAGAAGCCGAAGGTCAAAAGTGACTATTGAGTGTAACGTAATTAGTGATTTAAAAGGTAGTAGTGAATTTCGAGTATTGTGTGTATGTATTTTTTTTTTTTGCAGGATGAATATTTGTACTATGATTTGTGTGTCTCATGTGTGATATTTTTTTGTGAAGTGTAAATATGTATTTATTGCTTGTTGCTTTTAAACAGAGATCTGAGTTATTATCACTTTAGTGAAAAACTGCAGTTTAGGTAGGGAATTAGCTACTATAATTTTACGAAAAGTGAGAACATAGTAGGATCTGTGAATTTCATTTGTACAGTGATTTTCATTCAATAGAATATATGTTATTTGTTATTTAAAACTGTAAAATTGTGTTGGCTTGTTAATTGATCAGTAGTTTAACAAAGACGAACCCACTACCGATAGGGAAGTTTATCCATAAATTGAGATATTCCCAGGGATGCGTGACGGTGTAATCACACGTCGCGAAGTAGTCAAATGATAGATCTACTTTAGTAATCGGTGAGGCGGTTACAATACAGTATTTGAGTAACTCTCAGGTGTGTGTACGTTCGTATGTGCGGTTCCGTCACTCATGGTTAGACTATTTCCCGTGTACCAATCGAGACATATGGGGTGTCATTCGACGTATCCTCATGAGGATATCGTCTCCTCATGAGGAACTGACAATCTATTTTTGGATCCGGCCAGAAAATTCGAAGAAAATTCCAAAAACGTGCTTTTACGTGTTTTAGGGCTGTGATCTTAGTGATAAATGGAGAATTAAACCAATATCACATAAATAGATCTATGTTGGTGGCGTTGATTAAACCCCAGAACTCCTTGATTATTTTCAGTTCACGGCACCATAATTTTCTTCCATGTGATTGACACCCTGCTTTTTTACAAACCAGCAACTGATATGGATTTACTGAATGCAACTGCAACTGATATGGATATGGTGAAACTGATATGGATTTACTAACGGTGTATTTGACACCAAGTTGCACCCGATGTTTGAGGCGGTTTGAGTGCGTTCCGTTAAGCGGCTCCGCTCGGAGAAACACGGTTTCGAATCTCCCCCTAGGGCAATGAGGTAGAATATTTTGTTTGTTTTGTCAATGGGCACTAAACGACGACCGCGAAAATTAAGTTATTTATGGCATGATATTTTTAAGTAGTACATTTAATTGGAGCTCAACAGGAACTGTGCTATTGTAAAAGGAAGAAAATACCACATCTCGGGGAAAAAACAATATTACGAAAATCGGTTGTGTCAGGTCTGCCGGAGAGGGAATGTTCAAAGGAAAATTTCTGCGGTTAAATTGTAAACGTGACGTGACTTTATCCTCTAAAATATTTTAATTAATTTTTGCTTTCCAACAAACATTCACCTTTATAATATCTACCGGTACTTCGGGTTTGTTCTGTACGATTTTAATTCACAAATACTGAGACAACGTCTAATTAAATTTATTGGTAAACGCTTTTTACATTCCTTCAAAGAACTTTGTTGAAATAGTCATGCAACTATTTTGTGTTTAATTTGAGGCTTAGATATACGTTATAAAACAAATGGATCCCATTTACACTTAAACATATTCGTTAGGCACTATTATTGGTAATTATTCCTATCATTGAGAATATAAAAACATTCAGAGTAAATGCGAAAGACGTTTAAGGTGGTAAATGAAATATTTAAAATTTTTACGTCACTATTAAGATCTATTTGATACAAACATCCGTTAATGTATGAGAAAGTAAGTAATATAAAAGTAATCTCAACATGTTATCATTTATTGAAATGGTCCTTTCATGGTCCTTCCATCTTCACAAAAAAACGAAATTAATAGTAATTAACGACCACAAAAAATATTTCTTATAATAAAACAATTCTCTACTAACTATATCATATTCAAGATCACTACTAACTTAATGATTACGTTGTAGCACAATAAGGCTGAAAATGTGAATAAAAAGGCAGACAATTTGACGAAACAAATTTTTTAAGACTTTCACAAGGATTTTTTCTACCCAGAAGAATCGTCTGTTTTATTCCTCGAGGCATTTATATGCAACATATTATTATTAACATTATTATTATTATTATTATTATTATTATTATTATTATTATTATTATTATTATTATTATGCATTTATTAGCTTATAAATTGCAGTAGCATCTATTGTTACAATTTATTTAACCAGATCAGTGGGATCAGTACTTTACAGGTGAGTATTAGTTTTAAGTATGAGCAGTAGCATTAGTTTTAAGTATGAGCAGTTTTAAGTATGTGCGTAAATTCTAGCAAAAAGAAAATTCTATGTACATTTTTCAAAATAAAGCTTTTATTAAGTATAAAATTGAAGTTTTATTTCAAAATTAAAAACAACTGTATGTGCAAATAATTTTAATAAAATACATAAACACATTTCAAGACACCATTTATACATACACACATACAAACATGAAATATACGTGGATAAGACAAAGCTAAAACTAAAGAAAACGCAGTAGGTGCGTTGTTTACAAATCTCCATTCGCACCTTTGTAATAAATTTTAAATTAACAAATTCCAGGATATTCTATGAACAATTACCTTATTTTCAAAGCAATTAACGTTCGAGAAGCTTTAATTAAGAGAACTTTTAAGTTATATTACATTGCTTTCTAAACGCCTCCAGCTCTTGAAGTTGCTTAAATACTCTCAGACGCTCATTCGGAAGACACAGATTACCACAAAGCATCAGATAATTCGCAAACAACTTCCAGTCTTTTCTGTTTATTCAAATGTAATCACTTCTAAAGATCTTAATGCGTGACAGACCAAGATGTTCTAGCAGAGAGAGGTGGAAGGTATTTCGAATTGGATCTCAAAGGCCTCGGAAATTCCATTTCTGAGAATTTAGCGCATTATATAATTACCATTAGATGGATTCATGCAAACATTTCGCATTTTTGGAATCATAGTTTTCTAAGAGTAAAAATAGTAGCTACGTACAGGAACGGAACTGCCAACTGCCTAGCCACCTACAAACTTGCATTACAGCATTATTGGCCCGGTATTGTCCATTGAGAAATATTATCCTTCTAGAAAATTAAATTGAATATATATCAAATATTCATTTGATTCTTACATGTGGTTCGATATTCTTCTTGTTTGAGGCTACCCATGAATGCTACGAAGTAGTGGTTCCCGTAAGCGCTAAACCTTCAAATATCTAATGGCGAGTTTAAACGAACCTAATTTTGTAGAATTCATGGGACTATCTTAAAATTTCTAGAATAAAGGATGCACGGCGTAAATTAGATACGTGTATACAGCACATTTACGTCTAATTCACATGAGTTTTTAATAATTTAATTAACAATATCCACTTTTGATCAATAACGCAATTAATGAAAGAACAGTACTTAATTTATAGGTTAGCACATCTACCACCGAAGATCAGATTAATGTAAATTGTTTTGGGTCCATTATGCAAATCAAAGAATTATGTTGAGCGGAATACAGTTTTTGAGGGTTAGTTACATTCCGCATAATACAATTCATTTCAGCGATAACATGGACTAAAAATCAATTTCTGGCTTTTATAGGGGGAAAGATTCGAAAATAAATTTGAAGTAGCTGAACCATTATCATTGCATCACCGAAAGGGAAGAGCATTGGAAAAGTCACAACAGAAATGTAGAAGATAATGCGTTGTATATTTCCGTATGTGCATAACACGCATTATGTGGAAAATAGAAATCCCTTACCGAATATTGTCCGATGTCATGCAGTATTCAATACTAATTCTCTGAAATTATGGAAGTGAGAGAGGTTTAAAAATTATGGAACAGTACAATCATTTTCCACTGTCAACACAAAGTTAAATATGTTGAAACTGTATTTGAAATGATAAGAACATGGATTGTACGACCAAAAATTTAAGATTGTATGGTTGACGTGCTTCCAATACTTTTCCTACCTACTTTATAATATAGTTATGGCCAAATAAATTACAAGAGAAACAATTTGAACATTTAAAGTTTCTTAACACTAAGAAGCACTTCCCGAAATCTCTATTTGTTCCATGTATTTGCGGTTGAATCATTAATAAAATTTCGACAAATTTTCAGCATTTAATTAGAAAATTTATGACAAACCTTCTTTTATTATTTCGAGGGCCGTCAGAAAGTGTACGTAACAACCTTCAACTACTATTTTTTCTAGAAGAAATGAGCCCATTTTTTAAAATCAGTTTCTACTTTTTTGTTTCTTCTTCAATAACACAATTTAAGAAATGTATGTCTTTATATTCATGGTGCAACTAAATGAGGTGAATAAACAGCGAGGGCGCTTCTTCGTACTAAAATGGATTCCTTAGGATTGCCTGTTTATCATCTCCCAGTGTTTTGGCATTCAGGCTGAGTTGTAATTCTAAGGGCGATCACTTGCTCACATCACCAGTCTCTCTAATCTCGGCGCCGATACAGCTCAAAAACACTTGTACGTCAAACGTTTACCACATCGAATGTCATAAACCCTTCCACCGACTCAAGTGCCTCAGGGCATTAAATGATGACACTGCAGTGCCTCTCACCGGGAGGTCCTAGAGTTCGAGTCCCGACGGTAACAGGATTTTCAACACTCGCTAGATAGCTTGATAGAATTCAGCTCATGTGTAGAGGAGAAATCTAGCGGCTGGCTGCTCTGATGGGTAGGTTTGTTGTTGGTTTTTGATCACCACCAGGCGAATTCTGGAATGGTATCCTGGTTACGACCGCGCGCGATTTTTTCTTCCTCTACCTTGTCCTAGTTCTAACCTTACCCCTTACTTATTATTTTACACACACGCTTTACTTACTATTACACACACGCATAATACTATGGCGAATGTGGGGAGATCAGTCGGGAGCTTGGGGCTTGTCCCGGCTGGGGCGGTGCCCGGCTCGTGCGAGATACTTGGTTGGGTAAAACCACGCAAGCCGATAGGTATGTCGGCGCTGGTTCTCACCATCCAGCGAGGGAATTTACCGCCACCTCCCGCGATAAAACATGTACTTACGAGAATAATGACTAGAGACTGGACTATTAGGAGAAAACATTTGCTCATTTCGGTGCAAAAATAGGCGCCAAAATTATTAAAAATAGGTTCATGTTTAGGTCCGGAAAAAGTAGTGTTTATTTAGGTACATGGTTTTATACCAGAACATGAAAAATCCACATGGACTGTCGACGGAAAATGGTAAGTTACATACAAACTTCACTTTTTAAACAGATTCACAACATCAATGTTCTTTGTCATCAGATTCACATCTTCCCGTTCTGTATTGTTTCAATTTCCGAAGAGCAAATCTTTCTAGACTCTTCTTTGCTTCTGTGAAAATTCGCTACTGTTAAGCGGCCTGCAAATGTCGCTCCTCTAGTACGTTAGTAGATGCCCCAAGGGCTACTTCTGATACTCTGTAGAAAAAAATAAACAACTATGCAGTGCGATGGGCTACAGAATTTGCTTGAAAGATGTCCTTGAGTTAATAATGGGGTAAATGTGATCAAACTCTTAGTTAACATATCGGTTGAGAAAACATCAGATTTGCAATCAGAAGTGCACAAATGTTAGACGCGAAATAGCAACGTACTAAATAAATCAAAACTGAACTGTGTTCGTTTTAGAGCACCTTCGATATTGGCAAGAATTCCGATCAAAAAGGCAGCTCTTTCGCGATAACTGATAATGAACGACAATGGGTCTCCTTCGCTTTTCTTCTCGTAATGTAAAAAATAGATGCAGGTTATTTTGGAAGAAAGTGTAGCAATGTTCACAATTTGTGCTTTGTTTGATTTACCTGAACATTAAATTTTAAAACATAAAAAAATAAAACATTATATTTCTTGTAATGCGTACATTAAAAATAAGTGTTTTTATTGTGCAAAAATAGGAAAATAGGGGAGAAATAGGGGCAAAAGGTCTATTTAGGTGTAGTGGGATGATTTTTGTGCAAATTAGGTGCACGGTAAGTTTCTGAAATGCTTTCTATTGGCTTATATAACATTTTATAAGTAAGAAAATGAAAGCTCCTAATATGCTTTTTCTGTAGGTGCATCACCTAAAAATCCGGTCCTTACTAATGATCTTAGCAAATGACTTGCCTGGAAACAATCAATCAAACAGCGAATCATTCCGAGCGTGGATTGATTCAGTGGTAGGTAAGCAAGACTGCATCTAGATTTCACAAGTCTCCAGATTTAACTTTTTCTCGCGCAGGTTACCAGGATAAGATTCGATTTCAGAGGTTTCAGAGGTGGTACAGAATGTGCTGTGAATGCGCATTATGCCACGACAAAACATACAAGTCTTAAAGTCGTACGTGCGTTCTAATCCCCTCTTTGACTGTAAAGCCTACTTCCCGCTCAATGCCTCACTCCCCTGCGCCACCCGGGCGGGTTGGCATCTGCGCTTCTTGTGGGCTTGAGGAACACTCGGTGGCTGTGTGAACGGGCCGGCGCTTCTCGGAAGTGCATCTCAGTGAAGGTGTTAAGAGACCGTTACTCTCGAAATGACTTACCCTCTACTGACTATTCCACTCATGAGATTAAAACCAAAAGTGTTTAACTATACATAGAAACTGCACCAATCAGAGCGATGTATCTCAAAAAATTTATCGCTTTTTCTATCCGATTTTTCTTACCGTTTCTCCCTGCTGTCCAACCACAAACTGTGACTCATCTATCTTAGAAGACTCAGATAAATCACCCTTCTTATCTTAGAAGACTCAGATAAATCTCCCTCCTTATCTTAGAAGACTAAGATAAATCTCTCACAGATAAATCCCTTCCTGGCTTCGCGAGTCGGGGATTTATCGATAATTTCCAACGCACCCGTGGTATTACCTCTGATAAACTTCGCGCGTGACTGGCTGGATCGTGGTGCTCTGCCCGAGGGGCGGACGGCGACGAAGGCTGCGGGTGGGACGGTCGTGTCGCGTCTTGTCGCGACGGCGCTAATGACGCGGCGCGCGAACTAGGCCGCGCGACGCCGCTTTACGACCCATTATTCAATGTCCGCTTGTGCCACGCGGTCTCCGCCCGGCGGCGTCGCAGTCTTCAGCAGCAGAGCCAGGCCTCCGCTCCGCCACGCGAAGCAGGAATTGTGGTAGGTTGGGCAAGGGGACACTTTTATTGCCGTTGACTACTCTTCTTAAGGCCGTATGAATCTATACTTCCGTAATAAGCAGCGCCATCTGGATCGCTCAACCTTAGCGACGAGTAAGGATCTATTCACATGTTTAGTTTCAGTTATTGGAAAGTGTAATGAGCAGAGAATACAGAATACGTTATGTGTTGAGTTATTCAATATGTCTTATTATTAATTACAAACTCATAATTAATTATGCTCGAAACATTTTTTAATAACTACATCAAGTTATAACAGGCCGGGATTGGACGGTGCAGAGTGTGGCAACATGTAAATGTGTTTTTCTACTCCAATTGTATAATTCTGTCATTTGATGCCTGCAACCCATTGATTAATGATACTCATTATGATACAGATTTCATTATGATACAGGTTCTTGACCAGTAACAGGGAAGCTTACAAACCAAGTATTGACACTTAAATAATCGTTGAGAATCGTTATAGTAAAGGTTTCATTTGATGGTGTGCAATAAAAATGCGTTTAATATTTTATTACGCTTGTCAGTATTAATTCATTTTATTATAAGAAACTTTTTGCTTGAAATATTATTTAAAGTAAATTGAATCGTTAATTCACTTTGATCCTATTTGACTACCGCAGTGGTAGTTATTGGAGAGAACATTTGACTGACGTTATGATCTGAACGCAAGTCATTTTTCGTCATATGCTACTGCCGTGAGGCTGTCCTTAAAAATCGGTCAATTCTTTAGTTTAAAATGTCTAGTGAATCAAACGTTAGTTGAAACTTCCAGAAATAAGAAGAAAAAACGAAAATGGTGACATTGGAATAATTGCCGCAACTTTTGTACTCCCTCGCGGCCGTCTAGTAAAACAAAGCCACATGCTGTGGGTTGGATAGGAAGCTGTCCGCTAGGT
Source organism: Teleogryllus occipitalis (assembly GCA_011170035.1). NCBI lineage: Eukaryota > Metazoa > Arthropoda > Insecta > Orthoptera > Gryllidae > Teleogryllus > Teleogryllus occipitalis. The sequence continues at coordinate 200,262 of BLKR01000465.1, read as the reverse complement.
GACCTTGGCTGAATCCTGCATGCCAACTGCTACGAAACGATTCAATGTAAAAGTTACCATAAATCATAGAAAAAGAACCTTACGAAACTCGAAGTAATGGGTATCAATACACTCGTGTGTAGTTTACGATACTCGCTCATATGGTAATATCATACTTGTATATTAAAACCCATCATCGTTTCATAATGTACTGTTGTGCATGTCTGACTTGATAAAAATGCATCTGCTGACCAGAATCACGGATGAATTTTGTAAATCACGCAGCGTACAGGCTGGAGCTTGACGGATGATTTGGGATTTCCGCGAATGAGGCGAGTTAACTTGGCCGTTTGAGGAAAACATTGTTGAATTTGTCTTCAACCTATGGAGCGGAATGTTGGACTATTACGAAGAAAAAAAAAAGAAAAAGATTGAAGCTTTAGACATGAATTTCTTGAGAAGATCCGGTAGGGTATCTAGATTGATTGATTCTTCCGAGACTGTCAACTGCTGTGGTCCATTATTGCCGTTAGGGCAGTGAATGTTTTAGCGCTAGAGATGGCGGCATTTCTCCCACACTGGATGGAGATATGCGGCGCGAATCTACATGTCGTCTTGCGTCAATTTCCTCTTCAAGGTATCTCCCTGCAGCGGGCCCCTAACTTTGCCAGAACAAGCTCTAACTTCTCGACTAGTCCCCCAAAGTGAGTTGTAGTGTAGTGTACGTAACTGTGTGTGTGTGTGTGTGTGTGTGTATAGAAAGTGAGTATAGGACAAGGAAGATGATGGAGAGATCGCGAGCAGTTCGTGGCCAATTTATTAGGAACTTCTCCGGCATTCACTTGGCATCGATCGGAGAAACCAAAGAAAACTATCGATCAGGGTATGGCCGTTAAACGTTTCCTGACAGCAGTTTGCATAGATCTTGCTTGTGTCGAAAATCTGCCACCATCGAGACTCGAACCCTATGATCTACCGTTTAAGTCGCTACAGAGACAGCGGCAAAACTGGCTCTGAGCTATATACTATGAAATAGTGCCCACGCAAAATTTCTCACACATTCCATATTCACAGCATTTGCTGTCCTTTAAACAGGTTCCTTCATCATTCAACTCTATCAAGTGGAGGCTAAGCACAAATTAATTTTAAACTGAGAAGGTCACATATGTTAACGGAAAGTTCATCACTGAAAATTCGTACACCGACAGGACTTAGAAACAAATCCCTCCTGTGTCGAATTTTCCACACAAACTATCTTCTCTTAGCATTAAATTAATCTAATAACGCTTAAAATAAAATAAATAATTTTGTATTTGTGAAATAGGGCACCATTACTTCCTTTCCAATGAAGTTATACGAAAGAATTTTATGTATATGTATATGTATATATATATATATATATATATATATATATATATATATATATATATATATATATATATATATATATATACATAAATTAAATCTATTTGTAAATTGTGTTATTCAGGACTTACAAATATATAATTTATTATGGTCGCAGTTTAAGTTACTTTAAATATTTACTTCTCACATTATGATGTATTAATGAGAGATTTTGTCACCATGATTCAGAAACTTGTGAATGTGGCAAATGTTCAACAAAGGAGTGTCTTAGTGTCATTGGAAACTTGCACAAATGAACGTTCCTGATAGATCTCGGACATACGACGTAAGTGTTCTACATTCCCACATATTATGTGGACACATCGAGAAGAATGTTGTGATGAATATTGTTTCTTCGCTGAATTATACATTTTTCTGTAGTAGACCGCTTTGATATAGCCTTCATTGAAAGTACAACTCATACAACTTTTTAAATGAATGAAATTTTACCTCTGAAAATATTTATACTTGAATTTCCTCTCTTTTGAACGCCACTAATTTATGTTGCGCAATCTCATTTGTATTTTAAGTGTCTTCAATTACATTTTGAATTTTCTGCCAATGAAGAGTAAACCTTCCTGATCACATCGTTCTCGTCAAGAAGCCATTCCCATACAACATCAATTTTCAACGGTCAACGTTTCATGCATCTGCTTTAACTTCCGGTGTCTTTTAATAATATGATAAATAAGAAGAGGAAGTTGAGGAAGAAGGTATGTATGTGTGTATATGTGAGCATGAAGGTAAGTGTGTGTGTGTGTATTATATATATATATATATATATATATATATATATATACTCAAATAAGTGTATATATATACACTTATTTACTTGTTTCTTAACTTATTTACTTTTTTGTTTATTTATTTGGCTTGGCTTGAAAAGTTCAACTCTTCATCGCTTCGCTTTTATGTTTTCTGCTGCTGCTTAATTGTTTTAGAAAGTAGACGAATGTGTAAAAATTTAATTACTTTAAATGTTACGACAATTATTTGTGAGCTTCAATACAGTAAAAAAAGATTATCAGAGTTTTTTCTTCCTGTTTCTCAGCCGAAATTCACTGACATGGTGGCCTGTGAATATGTTTTTGACGACGAGTCTCAACAAATAACTTAAACACTTCAAAAATGTGGAAAAAATAATGATACCCTCGTAGTGGAGACTTAATGATGCCTGATGCCCACCGTGTTATTTTTATTACATTTCTAAGACTCATTGCGCTTATCATATGAAGTTCTAAATTCTGTAGAACTTGAAAAACTAAATAACTGAAGTCCAGCAGCGCATTAGTAGAGATACATCCTCCCGACCAGCTTCAGGCCGCGCACATTTCGGCTTTCGTAACCTTCCTCCTGCCGAGTGCTTCAGAGTAAATATAAACAATCGCCGTCTAAGTCCGGCGGAGGCCCGGCCCTCGGGGCCTCGAGAGGCAGCGGTCGAGGCCGGAGGCGGGGCTGATGGAGAGGCTGGAGCGGAGGCAGGTGCAGAGGTAGAGACAAATGTGCGAGAGCCATGGCAAAGGCATGAGCGAGGGCAATAGCGAGGGGAAATAGCGAGGTACTAGCGAGGGCATGCGAGGGCAGGAACGAGGACAAGAGCAAAGGTAAAAGCAAGGACTGTGGAAGAGGTGAGGGCAAGAGCAGGAGTGGAGGAGATGGCAAGGATGAGGACAGTGGTGACGGTGACGATGAGGAGGAGGGCGAGAGCCTGAGCGTTGAGGACGAAGGCAAGGAACAATAGTTGGGGTGAGATTGAGAGTTGGGGGAGGGAAGGGCGAGGGCGAGCGCGGGGGTGGGGCCAGAGCGAGGGGAGGGCGAGGGTGAGCGCGAGCACGAGCATGGGGACGAGGACGAGGGTGGGGGCATGGGGCATAGCGAAGATTCAGATCGTGTGGAAAGTAGAAGCTGTGAGAGGAAGGGAGGGCTAGGAAAACCGTGACGAAGACAAGGAAAAAAGTGTGAGAATCTGCAAGTATGGGCAAGGTTGAGCTACTAGGGGGAAGGGGCGAGAGCGGGAGATGGCGGAGGGGTCGCTGTGAGCAGAAGTGAGCGGAGGTGGATGTGGTGCACCTGAAGGGTAGGAGGTTGCGCGTGCGCTCAAAGCATTCCACCCGGCCCTTGCGGCCGCCCCTGCATCACACGCGGCTGCTTCTTTGCTGCTATTCCAACGCAGAGGGCTGCGCGCTAAAAACTTTGGAGAGACTTTTTTTTACGTAGCTGGTGCAGCCAGGCCAAGATTCATCATGGAGGCTGCTGGACGTAGAAAGCAGAGCCCGAAAAGTAGGAGCTAGGCTTATATTTACAGAAAAAAAAATTGTGCGTCAGGAATCCAGCAATTTATTTACAGCATGGCATGGTTTTCCTACTTGAGTATTAACTTTTGGAGCTTAATTATATTGTCTCGTCATACATTTTTTCAGTAACAAGCTTTTTTGTCCCATTTCGGCTGTCAATACCGGAATGTAATGTCTGGAAACCAGGTGGAGGAACAGCTCATCAACGTTGATAATAGCGGCTACATTAAATTAATCACGTGTTATCACACGATTGCATTGGTTATGGTTGCAATACGACCGATAAGGTTTTTTTCTGTATCAAATATAGTATACGACACTACAATATGTGTTAAACTAATTACTTCGTAAAAATTCTTTAAATTCTCCAAATCTCGATTTAGATAAAATAAATTAATATTATTTTTAATTGCATGCATTGGAGATTTCTGTACAAACATATGAGGTATAAGAACAATGTGAATAAGTGTCGGGCATCATCCCATCAGCAGTCCATTCCGACAGTAACGAAGTCAACCGGCAGTCGCCCGCCTTCAGCTGTTCCGAAGGATCCGCCCACACGCAACCCCACAAACCGCGTTGCCGGAAGCGGAAGAGGTGACCCACCCCACTCGCTCCAACTGCCAAACTGGCGCCACTTTGCTCTCAAAGCGCCGCCTGCTCGGACTTCGCAATGCGCCAGAACGTTCGCGGGCGGGGCGGGACTGGGGGGGGGGCGGATAACAGGCGACTGGCAGCTGTTTGGGACGGGCCAGGGTGACGCCGGATGGGGGAGAGAAGAGAAGGATGGGTTGAGATACGGCGGGGAGTGGCAGGGCGCGGCGAGGCGAGACAGCGGGGCAAGGTAGGGTGAGCCGAGGCAGCGGGGTGATATAGAGAAGCTGTACAAGGCATGGCGAGCAGAGGCGGAGAGTTCTGTCGGTTGAGCAGGGGGGCCGAGCAAGGAGTGGTGAGCAGGGGGGAGAGCGAGCGAGGAAGAGTCGAGCAGGGAGGGGAGGTGGAGGGGGCGGGGCGGAGCGGGGCGAGATGAAGCGAAGCATGGTGGATGGATGACTCGGAGAATAGCCCTAAACGAAGAGGGACACAGTGAAGCAGGACGAAATAAAGTGGGATGAATGGGGGAGAGAAAGAGGTTAAGGGGCAATTCATGGTAGATGGGATCATAGAAGGCAAGAAGGAAAACTGTCTTTCCTCTATGGTACAAAGCCCTACAGGTCAAGAAGATAAAGTAGAGCGTACAAAAGAACGTAAAGAAGCATTGGCGGGAAAGGCAGGACAGGTTGGGGCATTTTGGGAAAGTGCGGGCCATCAGCGGAATAAAATAGAGAAAACCGAAGCGTGGAGTTTCTAGAAGCCGTGGGGTGAAAATGGTGAGTGTGGGGCAAAGCGGGACACTTCAAAGGATGGGCCAAGATGGGAACGAAGCCAGAGCGAAACCTAGTGAATCGAGGAGTGGCAAGGCGGAAAAGAGCAGTAGTTAGAGCAAATCGGAGCGAAGCGGTGCAAGTCAGGAAGCGCGGGGACAACGAGACGTTGGAGGCGGGTAGATCAGTCACAACAAAGTAAAGGGGGTAGGGTGAAACTTCACAGGGCGGGCAAAAACGTCGTGACGGAACGAAGCGGGGAGGAGGACTAGGAGTCTGGCAGGGGTCACTTCGGAGGGTGTGCCTGTATGCGAAAGGAGGCAGCGAGTGCCAAGCGAGAAGGTGCGGTAGAGGTGAAATAGGAACCAGACTGGGGCCACTTCAAATGGTGTGCCTATATGCGAAAGAAGGCAGTGCATGGATTATTGAATGCACTTTCGGCAAAACGGTGATGGTTAGAGTCGGAGCGAAGCGGTGTTAGGTAGGGTCGAGTAGTGCGGGCTTTAAGACACGTGACGATGTGGGTAGGTGAGTCTGAACGGGGTGTTGGGGGCCGGGCAGGTGAAACTTAACGGTGGAAGAAATGTCAGGCCGGTGCCAAGCGGGAAGGTGCGGTGGAGGTGAAATAGGTACCAGGCTCTATTCACTTCAAAGAGTGTGCCTGTATGCGAGAGGTGACAGGGCGTGGACTAGTGAACGCACGTGGGGCAAGGCGGGGATGGATAGAAGATGGAGAGAGTCGGAGCGAAGCGCTGCAAGCAAACGTCGCGAATTGCGGGGACTAAGAAACGCCGAGGTGCCGGTAGGTACGTCTAAACGGAGTGAAGGGGAGTGGGATGGCGAAACTCAACTGGGGCGGGAGAAAATATCGGTTCGGGACAAAGCGGGGAGGGAGTGGAGTCGGGCCGGGCTGGCTATGGATGGTGTGAGGTCACGCGCGATAGGGGCGGGCCGATCAGCGCCCAACTTGAGTCTCCGCGGGCAGTTGAATAGGGCGGCGGAGCCCAGCGTTGGGGCCGGAAGCGATGCAGCGACTGCCACCCGCTCGCTCGGATACTTCTCAATCGCAAGTCCCGGTTGGCTTTCAGAGTAACGGTGTGAAGGCGATAATGTGAACTTGTTTCCGTTTCAATTTCACTATGTGTTCGCTTTTGAGCTCAAATTCTGCCGTAATGGGTTCATTCCGATGTTACTTCTGTGTCACGTGCAAAGTTGCAGGAGTTCTTGTCAAATAAAGTAAGTTTATTAACATAATTTTAAATAAGGAATATATTGAATGTATATGTATATATATATATATATATATATATATATATATATATATATATATATATATATAAATAAATGATTGTTGTGTAATCCAAGTCACTCTAATAGTAAATATTTATTAGACATTTTTATTAAAGAAATGACAGTAATGGATATTTCTTAGCAAATACAAATTATGTTAACAATGAAATATATTTTGTGTTCGAATATTTATTTTCAGTATGTCCTTAAGCACCCTACAAAATAACTTGCAACGAAAACGCAAAGAATAATATGATAGAAAACAGTTTCGCTGAATATTAGTAAACGAGATACAGTAAGAACGAGAAAAATATAACATAAGCGTGTCATTTATTTCAAATTTGTACGTTAATTTCCCCACATAATTAACCGTGACATTTTCTAATATATTTTGCTTATACTTGTAGTTAATTGAAAAAATGAAATGGGCCAGAACTTTTACAAAACTTATTAATTTTAAATTACATTATTTTAATTACATTATTTACACCGCCTGGGGCATGGTTGTATTTGTGTTCGTCCTTTCACCCCTTATCAACCTCATATCGTTTCATATTCATAGTTACCATACCCTTAACACTAATAGTGGTCGCTAATGACCTAGATGTTGATGCGACCTTAAATAACCAATTAAAAAATAAAAATTGTTCTCGAGGTTACGTCCGTGTAGTGTGATACACGCAGCGATGAACATTTGGTTAATTGATTATTCCGTGCATGTCAACTGCTAAAGTGATCCGTACGTGTAGCAGTTGATTTATCGGAGAAGATAGTGACTTTCCACGCTGAATGGTGAGATCCGACGCCGACCTACATGTCGGCTATCAGTGTTATCTACAACCAGGTATCACCCATCAGCGAGGCACCGCCCAAGCCAAGACTAGCTCTAAGCTCTCAACTGGTCTCCCGACATGTGTGGAAGCGTACTGAATGCTTGTGTGTGTGTGTAAGTAAGGGGTGAGAGTAGATCACGTAAGAGGAACGAAAGATTGCTGCGCGGTTCGTGGTCTGTTTGTTACGGTACTCTACCGACGACCGCCTGGTTTTGATCGGAGAAACACCGGAAAACTACCGAACAAATCAGCCGTCAGCTACGATTTTCCTCCAGGCAGCATCTAAACTCCACCTATCTACGCAGCTAGTGTGGCAAATTCTGCCACCGTCGGGACTCCCGCTCAGAGGTTGAGAAACGTAGGACCTCCCACTCAGTGGCACTGCAGTAGCATCAACTGACGCCCTGAGATGCCTAATCCGGTCGTTCAGACACACTCACGGCTGACAGATACCGATTGATTGATTGATTGATTGATTTTTTCGTGTTTTCGGGCGCGTCAACTGCTTTGGTCATTAGTCCCGTTAGTGTAGTGCATGTTTTTTCTCAGGAGATGGCGGTGATCTTCCCCCGCTGGATGGCGAGATCCGGCGCCGACCTACCGTCGGCTAGCGGGGTTTTCCCCTAACCAGGACTCTCCCACCAGCGGGGCACCCCCCCAGCCGGGGCATGCTCTAAGCTCCCGACCGGTCTCCCGGAATATGTGGTAGTGTAGTGCATGTTAGTGTGAGTGTGTAAGGGGAGAGGAGAGGACAAGAGAGAGGAGAGGACAAGAAAGAGGAAGGAAAGATCGCGTGCGGACCGTGGCCCGTTTGATAGGGTACTGCTCCGGCATTCGCCTGGTGTTGATCGGAGAAACCACGGAAAACTACCGATCAGAGCAACCGGCCGCTAGAATTCACCTCCAGACAGCGACTGAATTCGACAGATACCGAAAACTTGATCAATATTGTCGGGGTGCTGATGTCACCTGAGTGCTTATGTACGTGTCAAACACCAAAACAGTATAAACAAACCAATCAGGGAAGCTTGTCGGAAATATCTCACATGTAACTTCGCTATACGAGATTTCCATCAAATGTTCACTGACTAAAAGTAATCATCTTCGACAACTCTACAAACCCTATAAGTTTGTAACATTTATTCCAAACCATCCTGTACAAGAGAAAGTCATAAAACGCGTTTACCGTGCTCTACGTGACACGAAAATGTACTCCTCCGTGCAAAGTCATTTACGCGAACAAAACACCCTGCTCGCCTACCGACACAAGAAATGAAGATGGCGATAAGGAGCCGAGTTTCGAGGCGGTTGAGTTGGGAAAGGCGGCGGAGGAGTGCAGCGCGTGAACTCGCGACATTATGAGGCGCAGTTAAGCATCAGCCCCCGGAATTTGTCTGCGAGTAGCCGGCGCCTCGCAGACGAACAAAACATGGAGGAAAGCATCTGCCTCCCCTGAGAGAGTGAAAGAAGGACAGAGTGAAAGGGAGAGTCAGAGAGAGAGAGAGAGAGAGTGAGAGACAGACAGAGAGAGCAAACAGTGGGTCGAAAAGGGGAAGAAGGGCAAAAATGTATTTTACGAACTTTTTTTATTTAAATAATGCACTATTGTTAATAATAATTTATTACAATTAAAGAAATTGTTTCTAAAACATTGTTACTGCAAACTATTACTAAATTATTTTAAATGGTTAATACCTTGTTGCTTGCCTTAGTCCAAGGTTCCTGTTACTCCTTTGAAACGTGATCCAGAGAACGTGGAATGGTTACCATTGACTCCTCCAGGAGCGCTAGCGCTGATTTTCAAGAATGAATTGCTTTCTGGACCCCGTAGCCCCTGCTATCGGATATTCACCTATACGGGCTCTATTTCATTATTTTACTAGGTGCAGCGCTATGGGAGAATTTAATATTGCCGAGAGCGTCCAAGATGACGTTCAAAGACATTTTATCGTGTGAAATTTGATTGAACCTGCATACTAGTTGCGTTCCAGGTGCTAACAATTTTCTGCATAGTATCTACTTATACGAAAGTAATAATAAAATATAGTATCCAAAATAGAGCAAAAGCTTGCAAACTGATTCTGATGAAATAAAGGCCATTTGCGAACAAAGTCAAAGCGAAAGGTTTCCTTCGTTACGGTCCCTATTTCTGGGTAGATTGTTACAGTAGTTTTCCTCTAAAATTTACTGTATGAGGGATGGTAAAATACTCTTGTAGGGTAAATAATAAAACAAGCATACACACACACACACACACACACACACACACACACACACACACACACACATACAGGTTATCAGACCCAAAGACTTGACACTTCTTTCTCTGTATATTTTGACGCGCTGAATCCAAATCTTAAGCCAGAATTGCGCCATCACCCTCCAATTTTTTTTAAATTGCAAAAAAACCATCATGGCATTATATAATATTTTGTTCTCAGGGATTGTTGTCTGATCCAAAGACTTGGCTCTTGTTTCTCTGTATATTTCGACGCGCTGATTCCGAGTCTGAAGCCATTATTACGCAAAAAAAATTATTATTTTTGCGATTTAAAAAAATGGAGGGTGGTGGCTAAATTCTAGCTTCAGTATCGGATTCAGCGCGTGGAAATTCATAGAGAAACATGTGTCAAGTCTTTGGGTCTGACAACAATCTCCTAAAACAAAAAGTACAATGCCGCAATGGTTTTTCTCTGATTTTAGAAAAAAGGAAGGTGATGAGGAAATTCTGGCTTCAGATTTGGATAGAGCACATCAAAGTACATAGAGAAACATGTGCCAAGTCTTTCAGTCTCACAACTTCTTTTTTTGTGGGGCTATGTAACTGGTACAATAGAACGTGAACAACATATTTACAAAAAGTTATTAAGAAAAGACATTTTGTAATAATAATAATAATAATAATAATAATAATAATAATAATAATAATAATAATAATAATAATACACATCCAAAGATATTTATTTTAAACACAGTATGAAATAATTTTTTTGAAAATTGATAGTGACATTCACTTTGTTTAATACAAACTTTAAATTTCCTTTTTCTGAAGAGGTTGGTTGAAGCAGTTTATATGCCCTGAAGTTCACTAAAGCAGTTGGTCTTAACGTTCTATGAATATTATAGTTTACTTCATAAAATATATAAATTTCTGGAAGGTCATTTTTTATTGCCAACATCAGCCAAAGATTGTTCTTTTCTAATCAAAAATATGCATTTGGTTAAAACAAGTTTCAAGATGCAAACGACTTAATGCAATTATAATATAAAAAAACATTTAAAAGTAGAAAGTAGAAGTGATACATATAATTTACAAAAACTGAAAATTGTAATAGGCTAAAAATTTTCAAACTAATAAAAAACTACTGAACATTAATGTGTATTTTCTGCTAGTGAGAGATATTTTGTGAAACCAAAAAATTAACTTTAAAGAAGCCTTCAAAGGTGTAAATTCAAAAAATATAATTCGATTTTTAGTTTCTAGTTATTTGAATTGTCTGAAATTATTATTTGTCAACAAATCATTATTTTTTGAAAAAATCGTATGTATTTGTCCTCAGGCGCGTGTTTGGGCCCTGCTGAGACCAGCGTGCGCAGAAGCGATGGGCGGAAGGAGTGGGAGTCGAGCGGGCGGCGCGCCGGATAACAAAGGAGGCGGCTAATGGATGGGGAGCTCCGTGGAGAAAGAAACGCCGGGCATCGCGCGCCATCCGATAGCCGGCGGGGAGAAGTAGCACCGAGATAAGTAATGGAATTACCTGCGGAATAAAGGGAAGCGCAGGGCACCTAACTAACGAGAAGAGGGGTGGGGGCGGAATCTCGTAAGGATTGGCAACGGAGCGCGCTGCGGTGTGTGTGTGTGTGTGTGGGGGGTAGAACAACAGATGGAGGACCTTGCAAGGGAGGAAATTATGACGTCGTGGTAATTAGGAGCATTTGTAATAAGAGTCAACTCGTATGACGATGTTCATTGCGTTTTCAGTTGCGTTGCTTGATAGAATTCGCGTTTAAATAGATATAGAACATAGGTGGTTTCATCTCATGACCAAGGCCTGGAAGACGGTTGAAATCAAATTTTGCTTTATTAGCATTAAGGAGTATTACTTCATTATACTCACGAAATAGTTAATATTAAAAAATGTTCACTGAATAAATTGCGGCATAATGAACTCAAGGACTGGAAGCACTATAACAAAATAAGATATTATCGTAATTGAGGTGACATTTCGGTCACATCGTAGCAATTTGACATAATGAGACGGGGTTAAAGTCGAAGAAATTTCCTAAAAGATGTGCATTCTTAGCTTAAATAATAAAAAAATTCTTACTTTAAATAATTAAACAATAAAAAAGAAAACATTTTTTATTGACGTGATGGACGGAAATTCTGTATGTCGCACGCACGAGTATGTGCATTCGTTTCGACATGCATTCTGCATGTCGAAATTCTCTTATTAGTATGGGAGCGTAAGAGTCGCATGTTTGCAAATATACTATGATGTCAACAGTCCTAGAATATCCTTAGAAAACTACTTCAGGCTGCCATTGCTTTATGGTAAACGCTTCAGACGTTTGCAAAAGGTGGTTTGCCGTGGTTAATGTAAGAGAAAGAGAATTATTGGAGTTACGTGAACAGGGTGGTAGTTGGGGTTAGAAAAGGGACATTCGATTCCCGAATATTTTCGGATATTAATTTCTCGTGTCAAGAAAAAAACCTGAGTTTATATTAGAGGCATAAGAGAAGAGGTTCAGGGCATTAACTATGTGACTGCCGAAAGTTCATAGCTTCGATTTCCGACAGTGGCAGGATTCTCCACACTAGCTAGTTAGCTAAGTCGAATTTGGCCGCTGTCTGGAGGATAGTTTTAACGGCCGGCTGCTCTGAGCGGTAGTTTTCCGTGGTTTCTCCTATCAACATCAGACGAATGCCGGAGTAGTACCCTAACAAACACATCACGGACAACGCGTGATCTTTCCTTCCTCTTCCTTGTCCTATCCTCACCCCTTACTTACACACACTTACACTAATATGCACTACACTACCATACATGCTTGGAGACCGGTTCGGAGCTTACAGCTTGTCCCGACTGGGGCGATGCCCTGCTGGTGGGAGATACCTGGTTGGGGAAACCTCGTTATCCAACGGGAGATCGGCGCCAAATCTCAACATCCAGCGGGAAAAAATCACTGCCACCCCTCGAGAAAAACTCTTGCACTAAATTTAGCGGACTAATGACCTTAGCAATTGACGCGCCCGGAATCACTAATCAATCAATCCACATTCGAGGCATAACCTTTCCACACGCTAGCGCTGTGGCCAGTCACCTGTTCGAAACGCGCTAGACAGACTGAGCAGAATCACGCGAAAAAATAAGCGCCTCTTTGAAAAATTACAGCAGCCATCAATGCGGGACGTGCTACAAAACGTTTCTCTGAGGCCAATTCCGAACAATTTTTATGGATGGGCAATTCGGATTCTTGGGGCAGAAGACCGTTTAGAGAGCCGTTATTAAGGGCTCGCAATTAATCGACAGCGGCTGCTCACTCAAGATTACGAGCACTATAATTGGACCCTAGATGATTGAAAAATTTAGTGTGATTAAATGAGTCACGATTTAAGTAGGTGCGAAGTGACGGTAGATTTCGGGTATGGCGCAGATAATATGAGATCTTAGAAATAAGTTGCCAACAAGGTACTACACTTTTCAAAATAATTTTTATTTACATCGTTTTGTAATTGTAAGCAAATGAATTAACAATTTTGGTAAAGGCACTGTGCATTCACTACATTGAATGGATTAAAATTCAACAACTTTCAATTACTTACAGAACAAGCCATTGACCGGTTCAACAATTTGATGAATTCTTTGGCATCTTTCATATTTATTTACTTATTTATTTATATATTCACTATATTCTTGTTTGGCCATAAGGACAGGACTTGAATGTAATATCACTAGTCAGGTTTTGGTTTTAGTAACTGTAAATAATTGTAGAACCCTCCGACTTCTCACTATACAAAAATATTATTATTATTAATAATAATAATAATAATAATAATAATAATAATAATAATAATAATAATAATAATAATAATAATAATAATATAATAGTTGTCCGGAGAATGGAAGTAAAATTGAATTGGAAAATGATTAGTGTAATATTTATAAAACGTTGATTAGGGTGAGTCACAGTTTTATAAAAGTCTTTCAAAAACATTAATTGAATGCAAAATAGAGGTAAAAATAGAAAGAGGGATATGAAGGATAGAAATGCTTCATGATTGAGAAATGTAAGAAGTTATTAAAAGTGAATGATCAAGCATTATAGAGAACAAAATACCTGGGAACATCCATTCAAATTCAGTCATAAGACAGTCTAGAAGTAGAATAAGGAGAATAATTAATAAATTAATGAACTCTTCAATAAAATAAATCCAGGTATTGAACATATCTTCACTTACTTATGAAAAAATTAAATAATTTTTCAGGATACACACATGGTGCTTAAGCTCGTAACCGGTGATATGTTAAGCAAATTCCAAAATATTCTTGAAGACAGGCCATATTCCGAGGGCTTGTTTAGGCGTGCATACCCACACCGTTCTTTGGTGTTCGGCGTCTAACGAGTTGCTTAATCCTTTCATGTTGGAAATACATTGTTTTGTTCTTATATCCAGGATACTTTGAACGGTTTGGCGGACAAAGTAAGAGTAATCTATATTGAAGAAACAGAAATTTTGGAACCGATTTGATCTTACTACATAGTATGACTCTGTACTTTTGGAAATGGAACAGAAGTGTTGATTAATAATTTGGGCGATCCACATTCGCTTTTACTTTCTAGCTACGAAGTAGATGTTTTAATTTTGAGGGGTATTTTACATGAAGCCCATGAAACATTTTCCAAATTTTCAAAAATGGCTCTATCGCTTTTGATTAATTTTTTCTTCTCGATTAGTATAAAGGACGTTTAAGAGAATGGTGCAGGTCTCATATTCGTTGAAAACTCTGATTTTTGAAAATTGTTGAAAATTGCTTAGTTCAATTGTTTTAGTCTTCCTACAACTAAAATGTTAAAGATATAGATCTTCCTCCAAATGAAATCTATTCCTTAGAAATAGACTTTGAAATAAGGTACATTTCTAAAAAAAAATTGAGTACTTTTCGTGTAATTTGCGTGAAAATACGGGCGAGAAAGTAAGTGCTGTTTTAGTAACACTAGTTCAATAAGGATTTTCTGTTCAGTGTACGGAAAAATTAATATCACTAGTTTGTATTATATTTCATTGTCTAATTATCCTCATACAATCTGAGGCACAAATTAAATATACGATAAATAAAAATTAATTACTACATTAATCCACAACTAATGAGAACCAGCTTTTCCTAACATAAAATATATGCACAAGAGTTTAAATTCCTATAAAATTCCTGTTCAGGTTTTACAGTTTAATTTTATAATTCTTATTTTCTTTACCCAGTACAATGGATCATGGATTTTGTTGATAGTTTCCGAGTAAAACAATACAACTAAAACTCTAGGAAAAACACAAAAACCTCATATGTTACACTAAATTACGTTAATTTTCAGTAGAAAAATATACATTTAAAGTAAGTAAAATACTTTTAGAGAATACTTTTAGAACTTTTAAAGAATAAAATGTAAAATATTACTTTTTATTCACCCAACCCAAAGGAAGCGGGTTTGTAATTGAGAGGCAACGTTGTATAATTAGTTTCAGAAAAAATAATTTAATGAAACGTACACGTGAATGTTGTTCTTTAATTTCTTCTCGTCTTTGCCTTAAGTGCATGAATGACGTAAGATAGAATCCTCTGTTGGAAACGTCAGCGTCTTCTATTTCGCTTTCTTGAGGGAAGAAAAAAGAATTGAGAAAGGATTTTCTCTCAGCCTGATATGTCCTAGAGAATAATCTCCTTCCAGTGGTAGGTCGCAGAGTGGATACTAAAGAATCGCTGCCCAAACGGGGACACAAGAAAAAAGACGTACTCGTCTTTCAACCTCTCTCGTTGTGTTTAGGTTTGTGTGCGAGTTTAACGTAACAAAATATTATATTATTTCAGGTGCTTATCTAAAATCGCTGAATAAATTTTACGAATAAAATTAGTGATTTAAAAATATTTTTACTTTTTTGTTTGAAAGTTTCCTTTTGTAAGTTTAAGTGGAATATTATTTCCTAGCTCACATTATTTCTCTTTTAAATTACCAAGTAACGATACGCCATTCCCAACTGAATAAAAATAAAATCTTATTAAAACTTTGCCAGTATTGTTATATCTTTTTAGAACAGATAATTTGGGTCATTCTCAAGAAAAATAAATACGCTCAATTTGTAGCAAGCAAATTGAAATTCCTTATAGAAACACTTCGTTTCCTAAACCTTTTATAATTGCTAAAAGTACGTTAAATGAAAAAAAGAGGTTTCTTGTGGCTATGAAACAAATGCAATTTCGTGAACAAAGTTGATTACTTGTTTTTGCTGCAACTCTTGAAGAATGGATTTTGGTATGTTTTCATCATACGTATGCTAACGATTCTAGTCCTTGTTACCACAAAAGCCATTTCCATGAACTGTCAGTGTATTAACATACTTTGAAATGATAATTGTACATTCTCTAAGGAGAGACGTCTCATTATTTTGAAAGCGAAGCCCGTTTTCAAGATACAAAGTGCGTTGCGGGAACTTCAGTTCCGATGAATTCACAAGCAGTTCCCGTTGAGAGAATAATATTTTCCAAGGGAACGCGTCAGAGAAAGGAATGCACATGTGTCGTAACGTATCATTTGCATATGAGCAGCTCTCGGAGGAGTACCATATACACAGAATTCGAGAAACGTCATCCATGAGGCCGGTGTCGTTGACCCATCAGAGATAAAGAGCATTCACATGTTGTATGTGTTATCAATACGCTGAAGTGTGGCACACATCCTTATGCACGAGTAATCAAAAGGAAGTCTCTTTAGAGGTTCATGGCAACGTATTGAGCATTAATGGGTAAAATAAATGTCATTGCTTTCACAACAACACTACGTATCTCAATTATAATAATTCTTGGGAGAGCTGAAGAAAGTTTTCAAAGGCTTCTGAAGGTGCTTTCAGACCAACAATTTATACAAAATTCCACAGGAATTATTTTCACGAACCCTGCAAAGTAAATAACGTCTGATTATAAGGATTCCAATGGGCAGAGAAAAATATGTGGCGTTGCTATTTGGTTTGAGATACCATGTGTGATGTTGAACTTTAAGGTGTCGGTGCTCCACTTGTTGCGAAAATCGCTGAGCTATCATATGTGAAGGCACATATGTGTCAACTGATGCAAAGTGTCATAATCTTAGTTGAGTAAACTTAACATAGTGTTTATTAATACCAAATTCGTAGAAGATTATTCAATACTTCAACAATTAATAGCATTTTATAGAAGTTGAGCCTTTATATTGAACTAACTAATCATCTGGCACAGAGGATTCAGCCAAAGTGACCTTGGAAACAGCCATCCTGGTGATTTAGGTGAAATAGATTAAACACACTGCAACCATGCAAAATTTCATTACTGTTTGGCATTTATTCTTACTTATTCTCTCCATTGATTAGTCTTTCCGGGCGCGTCAACTAGCGCGATAGTTAGTCTCCTGCATGTGATGCCTGGAGGCTTACCCTCTGAATGTGAGATCTGAAGCCGATCTACAAGTCCACTTCCGCGGTCTCCCTCTCCTCGTGTCTCTTCCAAAGAGATACCGTCCAGTCGGGACAACCTCAAACACTAATCTCCAGACCGGTCTCCCGTCGTGCCTAGTAGTATAGTGCATGTAAGTGTGCACGCGAGTGAGTATATGGGAAGAGAATAGGACAAGGATGAGGACGGAAAGATAGCGCGCTCCATGATCCATTTATTATAGTACTATTCGGTCAGTCCCTTGACCTCGTTTTGAATGAGGAATTCACGAAACTACTGATCAGAGCAACCAGCGGCTAGAATTCTCCTCTAGACAGTGGTTGAATTCGACGTAACTATCTAGCTAGCGTGGAAAATCCGCCACAGACTGTACTCAAATCCTATGATCTCTCGGCAGTCGCTGACGAGGTAACGACAATGCTGTCAGTGAGCTATCGTAGACGGTTTATCTTCTTGATGTTTCATACCGTCCTCATCACAGGTTTCAGTATATTAATCTCATTTTTAAAATCGTTTACTATCAGATTGTCTCGACACAGCAAAGACATCTAATGATGACCAATGAAAATTACCTATCACTGCTTAATTTGCAAACTTTGCTGTAATTGATCGATAACTTCTAATGAAGTTTCATAATGAATATTACAATTCGTATAGGAGCTTATCTATCAAGATGGAGCGGGAAAATCTAATCATTAAATCAGACTGGCAATAAATTATTTTGGGTCCAAGCCTTATTACATTTGGAATGGGTGAATGATTAGATTGATATGTGATTATGAAGGTAAGAAATGAGCTGTGTAGTAATGCAATGAGTGAGAGGCAAGGAAAACTGGGAAAAAGAGAAAGTCTGTTTCGAGTCCGCTCTTTCCACCAACATTCACGGATCGATTGGGATGAAAAAAATATGATTCGACTGGAGTTACGGTTTCAGCAGTAGAATGCGGTGTGACCGCAAAAATATGGGTCGCCCGGTATAGAACGTATTAAAAAATCCGTCTAGTTTCGAAACATTGTAACAGCTAATTCAATAGACGTAAAGAGACTTAAAATTCTACACTCCGCCATCGCTTGCTTCATTTTTATAAATGAAGCAGTTGCTAGAAAACAAAATGTAATTTTTCACAATTTATAGTTTTGCTTTTATATCGATGAAATATATTATGTACAAGTCAGTCCAGAACAATGAAATGAGGAACACAAATTGTGGGAACAACTTTCATCATAATACGAATTTTAGGGAAAAATTCTTTGAACCATTCCTACTTTAGTTTTGACGCAGCAACTACCTCCAGAAATTGGCCAGTTGACTTGAGGTTCACCTGCGCACGTTTATGTGTGAACAAATAATTGAACAAGCTAATCAATGCGGAAGCGGAGGTAGAGAATCTGAATGCGGATTATGACACGCGATTATCATGATCGCTACGTTAGTTAGTGTAAGTGAAAACATGTATTGCCATTGGTAAATGGAGTTCGCAATAACCCCGTCGATAACAGTATGGACATTCGTACCTACATTGTATCAGCCGTTTACCAACGGCCAAACAATTTTTAGTAGGCTAGTAGATGTGGTGTAATTAAGAGCACAATGTTCAGAACAATTATGTTCTTAATAAGGAACGGAATTTATTGCAATAAAAAAGCATATATATATATATATATATATATATATATATATATATATATTCTAAAAGATGTAAGAAAAATAGAAGGCTGAAAGAAAGTTCTAAACATAAAGAAGTAATTATTCGCTAGTTTCATTCGAAATATATAATACTTTTGTAGTGTATACAACATTGTTTGCGGGGAGCCGGCGCTCGAGTAAATAGTACCGCGTAGCCTATGATAAAAAGAGTGGGTAAAGGGAGCATACTCTTCCCCCCCCCCCCTCGACTCCAGAAAAGCAATAAGACAATGATTTGAAAAATATTTGTTTTATCGAGTTACGCATGGGGCCCATGAAACACGACTCTGCACGTGGTTGATGTTCCTTCTGCTTCACATACATCTGCTTATCCTTCATTCCGAGTACGCGGTTTCGATGAAACAGAAGAGGGCGGGAGAGGGGTAAGTTTGACAATTAAAAGCGAGGATCCGGCGTTAATATAAGCGCATTGCGGAGCTATGTAAGTATTTCAGTAACAAAGTGAGTTTTCAATGAACATATATTTCGAACTCACGGGTTAAATGTTTATTTTCTACTTATAAATATATTAAAATGTAACGAAGTATGTAGCAAAAGATAAAATATGTAAAAAATGTAATTATACCAAAATATGTAAAAATATGTAAAATAATAAAGCTCCAATTCGTTCAGAATGTGTTAAGTCTAAAAAATATTAGTGAATGCAGGTATTTTGTCCCTGTAAATATATGTATTTGCACGAAAATCCATTCCGTAGTTATTAACTTTTTACCTATGTGATACTGAAATTTCATATGATGCTAATAACGACATCTTATATGAGCGGTTTCGAGGATGTTGATATTTGCACACAAGTTAATTTACACTTCATACGTAGAGAGTGTATTCTCACGCAAGCAACATTTTATGATTTTGAAGAAAAGGGAATTCCTAGCAACTAAAAGTTCTAATTTTGTGACTAATTGTGATCATGCAACACATGAAGATTGATTTGATTTTAAATATAAATTATACACCAGTTAACTGGCAATTACTATAACTAAAAAAAGTTATACATTGTGCTAAATAAAATGAAAACCATCAAAACGATTAGAAAAAAAAAATTCAAAACAAGCCGAGTTTCAACATGAACGTAAGTATTCGTAAAAGAATGAAGGTTTTGAGGTTATCCGAATGTTGGTATGCATGAGATGGTCGGGTATTTGGGAGTAATTTTGCAAATGTGAAACTGTTCGACTAAGGTTCCTTTTGGAAATCACCCTTTTATGTATCTTTAACATTTTTCTGTTTTTTTCTCTCCACAGAACAAACATAAGAATAAAATTATGTTTTAATAGGCTAAAAAAGTAGAACGTATAAACTTCAAATTTCAATAAGAAAAGAAGAAAATGTATAAATTTCAACCAAAAGGATTACTCTCAAATACACATGGAGATTCATAGAGAGATAGTTTCGACACATTTTACTTAAGTTGGAAAAACGCTACTTAGTAAATAATATTCTGCAGATTTCCGGTCGACAAAAATAAACGCTATTAGAAAACTAATTTTTCTGTGGAAGTGTTCCCAATAATATATTGCCTACGAAATAGGGATATTGTTTTTACTGTCTCGCCCTTAAGAAGGTTCTTCTTAAGAAATAGTTATGTTATGCTGCGAGAAAAAGCGGCGAATTTTCGGGAGAAAATCTCTTATTGTGGGACCTTATTAACGAAAAAGTGAATAAATACAGTTGTTAAATTTAGGCAAAAAAATCCTCTAACATATGGTGTTGTCAGAATCTATAATTTGTAGGTCTTTGATACGGAAAAATCGAATGATGGCAAAACGTCTGTCCGTCTGCTCGTTTGTCTGTCCGTCTGTGAACAACGCTACCTGTTAAACCGTTCTGCCGATTTTCTCCAAAATTGATATTTTACAATTGATCTGGTTGATGTCGCGGTTCCTTGATTTTGAAACTGCTATTTTAATTTTGGAGAGTACTTTATTGGGAGTGAATACCCTGGGACATTTTTAATATAAAAATATGTAGATAATATTTTTATGAAAGGAGTAAGATTGAAAGGTAATACATTTTAACTTAGAACTAACAAAAAACACTATACTTTAAGAAGTTTTAATTGCTGATTATGGTATTAAAAAATGGAAAGCTCATTCCCAATGTAATCAAGGTAGGCTTGTGTAAAATTATTCTCGCTTTTCTGTATCATGCTCTGTAAATACTGTAACATTTAAATTTATTCATGTTCCTTTCCTTTTTAAAAGTTAAAAGTGACTAGTATTCCTGACAATGGAAATAAATGCAGGTAAGCACGAGAGGCGATTCGTTGGAATTAGACTTCTTCAAGTTATAACGAAGTTTTTATTATTCATATATCCATATAATTAATACAGTAAAATGGTGATCTGAGATATAGATAATAGATGGATGGATTCGTATGATCAGGGTGTTTATCGGTGTAAAAAAATTTTCTATTTCCGCAATTGTAATCAGTTTTGCATTTTCGAAATTCTTAAAAAGTTATTTACAAAAAAATAATTAAAACAATAACACAACGTCCTGCGCAAAATATGAGTTGGGGAACCTGCGGCATATCATTATTATAACGCCATGTCTCCGAGCGCATGGCCAAATATAAACAAATTGAACAATGAAAGTTGTGAATGTAAAAAAAGTTTACTGAGTTAGACTGGCAACAAAGTGTAATAAGGTATTCACAAAAAAAAAAAAAACTGTTACAAGAACTCAACGTTCTTCGCAAAATTTAAGTTGGCGAACCTGTAACTGCTGAAAGCGAATTTTCAAACCGCGTACATTTATCTGGGTGCAGCGTGCGGTTCGGTGCGGTTCAACAGCCAATTTAGATACAGAGAAGTGGCAGCGAATTTGGCTAACAGCGAAGGTTAGTATATTGTATCCGATTACATCGCACGCAGAGATAAGTTCTGTGCAATTTTTATATTAGTGTCTTATATTTGATATTTTGAATTGACAGGTACAAGTTTTTTTACGAGCACATGGCTTAATTCTGCATCCATCTTGGTGCAGCAGAATAGCATGGTGCAGTGCGGTTTACCAGTGGTTAAAGGTTAGTAATATCCAATTACATTGCAAGTCAATTGCATTCTGCCAACATACTCCAATATGTGCAGTAGATTACATTGTTTATATGGCTCACTTTTTATCTTTTTTTTACACTAAAGAGTGCCACAGTCGTTTGTATCTTGGCTCATAAGAATTTCGAAATTCCTGTTATTTGCAAGTATTAAGATTTTAAGAATTAAATTTTAGTTCCCGTAACATTAAGTCCTCAATGTTCATGAATGTCTTTTTATTTATTTTTTAGGACAAAAAGTTCTTTTTTTAATGTTAAATAATCTCTTAAAATTTTTTTCTTAAGATTCTATTCCTTTTAAAAGTTTCTTTTTCTCTTAAAATTCTTTCTAATATATTTGTATTTGTTATTCTTCAGGTCTAAATTAAACTGTTTTCACTCTATTTTGCGGTTATTTATAATATAAGCATGCATTTTTTCAACAATTTTATTTTCCATATTTTGTTTTGATAGGTTCAACCTTCATTCTGCCTACATCTTGGTGCAGCTAAATAGCGCAGAGGGACTTGAAATAAAGGTTAGTTAAGTGATATACGTTCTGATTATTAAATATATTCAAGAAAAAATTCTACAAATTAAATATTACTATGTATTATGATTTTAAGAATTACATTTTAGTTCCATTAACATTAAATCCCTATATTTGTATTTGTTATTCTTCAGACCTAAATTAAACTGTTTTCACTCTATTTTGCAGTTATTTATAATATAAGCATGCATTTTTTCAACAATTTTATTTTCCATATTTTGTTTTGATAGGTTCAACCTTCATTCTGCCTACATCTTGGTGCAGCGCAGAGGGACTTGAAATAAAGGTTAGTTAAGTGATATATGTTCTGATTATTAAATATATTCAAGAAAAAATTCTGCAAATTAAATATTACTATGTATTATGATTTTAAGAATTACATTTTAGTTCCATTAACATTAAATACCTCTTTGTTTTGATAGGTTCAACCTTCATTCTGCCTACATCTTGGTGCAGCTAAATAGCGCAGAGGGACTTGAAATAAAGGTTAGTTAAGTGATATACGTTCTGATTATTAAATATATTCAAGAAAAAATTCTACAAATTAAATATTACTATGTATTATGATTTTAAAGGTACATTTAGTTCCATTAACATTAAATCCCTATATTTGTATTTGTTTATTCTTCAGACCTAAATTAAACTGTTTTCACTCTATTTTGCAGTTATTTATAATATAAGCATGCATTTTTCAACAATTTTATTTTCCATATTTTTGTTTTGATAGAGTTCAACCTTCATTCTGCCTACATCTTGGTGCAGCGCAGAGGGACTTGAAATAAAGGTTAGTTAAGTGATATATGTTCTGATTATTAAATATATTCAAGAAAAAATTCTGCAAATTAAATATTACTATGTATTATGATTTTAAGAATTACATTTTAGTTCCATTAACATTAAATACCTCTTTGTTTTGATAGGTTCAACCTTCATTCTGCCTACATCTTGGTGCAGCTAAATAGCGCAGAGGGACTTGAAATAAAGGTTAGTTAAGTGATATATGTTCTGATTATTAAATATATTCAAGAAAAAATTCTGCAAATTAAATATCACTATGTATTATGATTTTAAGAATTACATTTTAGTTCCATTAACATTAAATCCCTATATTTGTATTTGTTATTCTTCAGACCTAAATTAAACTGTTTTCACTCTATTTTGCAGTTATTTATAATATAAGCATGCATTTTTTCAACAATTTTATTTTCCATATTTTGTTTTGATAGGTTCAACCTTCATTCTGCCTACATCTTGGTGCAGCGCAGAGGGACTTGAAATAAAGGTTAGTTAAGTGATATATGTTCTGATTATTAAATATATTCAAGAAAAAATTCTGCAAATTAAATATTACTATGTATTATGATTTTAAGAATTACATTTTAGTTCCATTAACATTAAATACCTCTTTGTTTTGATAGGTTCAACCTTCATTCTGCCTACATCTTGGTGCAGCTAAATAGCGCAGAGGGACTTGAAATAAAGGTTAGTTAAGTGATATATGTTCTGATTATTAAATATATTCAAGAAAAAATTCTGCAAATTAAATATCACTATGTATTATGATTTTAAGAATTACATTTTAGTTCCATTAACATTAAATCCTCAATGTTCATAGATTTTTTTTATTTAGGACAAATATGCCACGTAAAAGACCTCTTACACTGGAAAGAGAAGACAGAAGAAAACGGGAAAGGCGGGCTCTGTCAAATGAACGTGCAAGTTCAAGCAGACAAGCTGATGAAACGCATGGCATCCGTCGCAACAGAAGTGCAAGCAGAGACCTTCCACTTAGTTATGATGCTGCCAGAATATATAAATCTGACAGGGAAGTTCCATTGTTCAGTGTTGGTGGAATGGACTATAGATGTAGTCATTGTTCTGCAAAACTTTTCCGAGGTGAGCAGAACACTTCTATATGTTGCCATAAGGGGAAAATAAAATTACCACCAATTGCCGTGCCTCAGTTTCTTAGAGAGCTAATCGAAGCAAATGATTCGACAACAAGAAATTATCTTGAAAACATACGGCAGTATAGTAATGCTCTAGCTTTTGCATCTGTTCAGTTAAATGCTGTTCATTTACGAGGGTCAGGGCCTTATTGTCTAAAAATTCATGGACAGATATATCATGCTGTTGGGCCTTTGATTCCAGAAAATAACATTCAGCCATCATATGCAGGTTTATTCATTTTAGATGCAAGTGAAGCTCTAAATAAACGTATAGATAGGCATGAAAATCGTTTTTGTGATAGATATATTATGCAGAATTTACAGGAAATTATTCTTCATATAAATCCTTATGCTCAGCTTTTTCAACACATGAAGGACATTACAGGTCATGTTCAAAATATGGAACTAAAATTCTCCTTGGAAAATTCATTTGACAAGCGTCGGTACAATATTCCAGTATCGGAGGAAATAGCTGCAGCCTTTATGTTTGATGAGGGGGAAAACCAGGAAAATTTGACTTCGTAGTAAGATCAAAAAGCTCAGAGAGAATTTCCATTATATCGAACATGAATCCTCATGTTGACCCTATGTGCTATCCACTCCTGTTTCCCTGTGGTGATTCAGGATGGCAGCCAGGCATGCAGCATGTTGATATATATAGAACTGCAGTTAGGAATTCTACAACACAACTACCGTACTATTGCTATCGTTTGGCAGTTCGTGACAATTTCAGTTTACTACATTCCTCCGGTAAACTTTTTCAGCAGTATATTGTAGATGCTTATGTGAAAGTGGAAAGCTCAAGATTAGCTTATGTAAAAACACACCAACAAGAATTAAGAACAGAAAGATATAAAGGGTTGAGAGACTTTAATAATGAAGAACGACCAAATAATATTATTGCTGGCCTACCAGTTATTTTGCCTTCAACATTTATTGTGAGTCCTGGCAATATGGTTCAAAATTATGCAGATGCAATGACCATAGTCGCAAGATACGGTAAGCTAGACTTATTTATTACCTTCACTGCTAACCCGAAGTGGAAAGAGATAACGTGCAATTTGCGACCATATGAAAAAGTTGAAAATCGTCCTGATTTGGTAACTAGAGTTTTTCATTTAAAATTGAGAGAGCTCATAGAGGACCTATATAAGAAATTCATATTTGGTGTTGTGGTTGCTAAAGTTCATGTAATTGAATTCCAGAAAAGAGGGCTACCTCATTGTCACATGTTGCTGATTTTACGTACGGAAGATAAGATAAGAGATGTGAGTGATGTAGATGCCGTATCATGTGCAGAAATACCAAACCAATCAGAGAATCCCCGTTTATTTGATATCGTTCAGCGCTATGATACATGGTCCATGTGGAACTTTAAATCCCATAGCACGTTGCATGGAAAATAGTATTTGCACAAAGGGTTTCCCTAAGGAGTTTACAGAAGAGACTCAGTTAAACGCTAATGGTTACCCGATGTATCGCAGAAGAAATAATGGACAAAAGGTAAATAAAGGACTGGACAACAGATGGGTCGTGCCATATAATCCTTACCTGTGTCTGAAATTTGAAGCACATATTAACGTAGAAGTGTGTTCATCAATTAAATATGTAAAGTATTTATACAAGTATATTTACAAAGGACATGATGCTGCTGCTCTAAACTTGAGTGAGGGAGAAAACGAAGCTAACTCTAACAATGAAGTTCGTACATACTTGAATGTGAGATATGTAAGTGCACCTGAAGCAATGTGGAGAATTCATGAAAGACCACTACAAGACCGATCACACAAGATTGAGAGATTACCTGTGCATCTACCAGAAGAGCAACAAGTGTATTTTCAACCTGGAGAGGAGGAAAGTGCTCTGCAGAGAGCAGCTACTACAGATACAAAATTAACAGGCTACTTCAAAATGTGTGCTTCTGATGAACAAGCTAAGGAATTTCTTTATGTTCAAATACCTGAGCATTATTATTGGAGTAAAAATGAATGGAAGAAGAGACAAAGATCATCAAAAACAATTGGACGAATGTATACGGTAAATCCAGCTGACCGAGAATTCTATTGTCTCAGAGTTCTATTGTTGCATGTAAAAGGATGCAGAAGTTATGAAAATTTACGAACTGTTAACAGTGTTCTCTTTCCATCATTTTCAGCAGCTGCTGAAAAACTGAACTTGATTGATACCCAGGAAGAATGGTCACGGTGTCTTGAAGAGGCATCATTATTTCAAATGCCCATACAACTGAGAGAAATGTTCGCATTCATTTGCATTTTTTGCCTTCGCAAAATACGCAAGAGTTATGGATATCCTACAGAAACTTTTTAAGTGAAGATTTTCAAAGAAATAATGAGATGGATGCATCCTTTGATTTAGCATTGCAAGAAATCAACAAAATTCTTAAGGCAAATGGAACAAATTGTGCCAAGGTTGGCTTGCCAATTCCACGAGATATTCCTGTAGACAAAATTACATTTGACCATCAACAAGAGAAACAAAAAGGAATTTCTGCATATGCTCTGTTGAAGAGTGAACAACGTACCATTGTAGATGAGGTTCTGTGTTCTGTAAGAAGTGAAAGCTGCAATGTTTTTTTTATCGATGGACCAGGCGGTACAGGGAAATCTTATCTTTATAAAACTTTATACCATATTTTGAGAGGAGAAAACCGAACTGTACTTCCAGTTGCCTGGACAGGAATCGCTGCTCAGATCCTGGAGGGTGGTATGACTGCGCATTCTCTTTTTAAATTACCAGTTCCTATTCATGAATCATCTGTGGCCAAAATCAGAGAAGATTCTGTGGAAGCAAAGGTTTTACAAAAAGCATCACTAATTATTTGGGATGAAATAACAATGGTTCCCAAAAATGCTCTAATTGTCTGTAATAAATTATTACAGAATATCATGAAAAATGATTCATTGTTTGGTGGGAAAGTTATTCTGTTTGGAGGAGATTTTAGACAGACCCTTCCAGTTATTAGATGTGGTACCCGTTTATCCATTGTTGAAAACTGTGTAAAAAAATGTTTATTTTGGAAGTTCATTAAAAAAAGAAAACTTACAGAAAATATTAGAGCAGCTGCTGATCAAGAATTTAGTGAGTGGTTATTAAAATTAGGAAATGGAACATTGTCATCTCACCACTTACAAGAAGAATTGGTGGAAATCCCTTCACAGTGTATATGTAATTACGATGACTTAATAAGCAATGTATTTCTTACCCACAAAATTAATGAAACAAATATTGACACTCTAACAAATGTTGCAATACTGTGCACAAAAAATGACTATTGTTCAGAAATTAATAAAGACATTGTTGAAAATTTGGTGGAAGGTCCTTCTAAAACATATTATAGTATTGACTGTGTTGAAAGAGAAGATCACTCCTCTGCCCAGTTATATCCTCTAGAATTCTTGAATAGTTTAACTCCATCAGGTCTCCCACCTCATATTCTTACACTGAAAATTAACACAATTGTGATGTTAATAAGAAATTTAAATGTTAGAGAAGGTTTGGTAAATGGAACGCGCATGATTGTGAAGGCATTGCATGACCACTGTATTTCTGCTGTGGTTATTGATTCAGGGAAGACTGTTTTAGTACCTAGAATTCAGCTATGTCCTTCTGATTTAAGCCTTCCATTTATGTTGTGCAGAAAACAATTCCCGGTAAGAATTGCCTTTGCTATGACTATTAACAAGTCACAAGGACAGACACTTGAGCGAGTTGGTATTTATTTACCTACGTCTGTTTTCTCACACGGCCAGCTATATGTAGCATTTTCACGAGCAAGGTCGTTTAGAAATGTGTTCATTTCTGTTCTTGAAGGTAATAACCAATTCAAAGAAAATGGCAAATTATTTACTCAAAATATTGTATTTAGGGAAGTGACCTGAAATTTTCTTTGTTTGTTAATTTTATAATGTGTACATTTTATAGTGTATAAATTTTATTTTTATTTGTGTATTAAATTTTATTTATTTTCTTCTCAAATTAGAATTTATTTACCTACGCCTGTTCCACATTTATTTAGCATTTTCACAAGCAAGGTTATTAATAAATGTGTTCATATCCATTCTTGAAGGGAAGGACCAATTCAATGAAAGTGGTAAGTTATATTCGCTCGCGAGCAAGAAAGGCTTTATTTATTTATTGTGGCAATTTTTTTCTTTGTTGGTTTTTATAGTGTATTTTTAGTGATGGACTTTTGAACATGGATTGTAATTTTCAACAATAAATGTTATTGATATTGTGACATACCGATATGTCACATGAAAATAAACTAACATTTATTTGAAGACTATATGGTGGAATATGCATTAAGAAGTTTAGACGATCGAAAAGTCAGCTACACCAAAATATAACGAACGCATGGATTGGCTGGGTGAGAGAAGGACGGTCAAATGTTATGAAAAAAAAGAAGGGAGTTTAATACGAAGCTTCGAGGGGTGAATCATGCAGGAAGATTTGATTCTGACCGGCATTGCGTGTCTGAACTGATCGTAGGTTCGTGAGAGGGAGCGAGTGGAGTGCAAATAGTCAGAGTCGGGTTTTCAGATCGTGAAAGTTTAAGGACAGTAAATGATATTGCAGATATTGCATGTGGAAGTAATATTGATGCATAAATTGGGACTTTGTCGGGAGTGGTAATCGAGTTATAGATTTCGGGACTATGTCATAGGACGTAATCGGGACTGATAATTTTGATAGTTTGACACCATCTTGGATAGGAGCAGAAGAGGATTTCTTGGGACTTTGGACTACGGCAAGCTCGCAAGATATTTCGACTGAGAAGTTTACGAGGGACATCAACGAAGAATAGATAAGTTAACCGCGGTATAAAACTGTAAAATTCAAAGATATCTTGATAAAAGGCCTAACATCAAAATAATTTATTAAATTCACTAAATTGTTTACTAAAAGGTAACAATAAACTTTATTAAATTTTGTTCTTTAAAAAAGAAAGTGATCTTTCATTTAGTCAATCTAAACAGTAATGAACTAGGAATTAGAATCATTCTATTTCAGATTCCCAGCTGCGCTGTATAGTCAGCGGATCCTATAATCCATTATAAAGGTAATAAGGATTATAATATATCGTGACCCATTGACCCAGCAAGCCGGACGCTAAGTTCTTTGCGAGAAATTAATGTAGAGAGAAAATTTGTATATCTCAATATTTTGTCCTGTTATTGATCGTGTTGGTCAATATTATCATGAATGTTATTGATATTTTGAATTTATTTATTCGTAAATTATTGTATTTGGGAAGAATTAATTATATCAAGCCCCATTATTCATACATTTTGATTTGTCAGTGTCCTACAGAGAATGTGAGTTAAAGAAAATTGGAACATTCTGCTGTGATAAAATTCTTAAATTACAATGTTGGATTAGATGCAGTGGCTAAAATTTTTATACATAAAAAAATAAAATCCCAGTATATATAAAAAAATTGTAATTAAGGGAATTTTAAAAATATTGAACTCCGTGCGAATTATTCGCAAGGGCACTACTAGATGCAGTGGCTAAAAATTTTATACATAAAAAAATAAACTCCCAGTATATATAAAAGAAAATTGTAATTAAGGGAACTTTAAAAATATTGAACTCCGTGCGAATTATTCGCACGGGCACTATTAGTGGTAGAAATTACAATATTTTAATATTTCATAACTATTTCCAATCATTCTAGAAAGTATGTGCTGTTGTAACACCTCTAGTTGTTACATTATTTCTTTGCACTGAGTATTCAAAAGAAAAGCAGATATCTGTTAAATTACCTTTTCCGTTTCTGAGAATTTTCTGTGTACACGATACTTAATAAACAATAATGATTCAATAAAATTAGCTCTACAAGATATTTTATCAATATTTCTTATCTGTTTATAATCATGTCCAATACGGGAGTTTATCTTCATAAATACGCAAACGAAAATATAAAAAATATACTTTGATTTATTTTTATATATTAAAGAGATTGAAATGTCTCAATGCCCTACTCACCATAAAAGAAACGAAAATCATTCTCCGTAATGTGCGAAGCTCTATAGCTCACGGCGGACAGCCAAATCTGCAATGGAAACACATCAAAATGTGAGAACAATGAGTACGAGTATCTGAAGAAACGCAATTGCTTAGGTGACTTCCAATTGCCCAGTTTTATTTGTGCTTTGGAAGATCACAATGAAAATATATTTTAAACATTTTACCGTTGTGCCCTAATCCATTTTCAGGTAAAGCAAAATATATTAAAAAGTATCGATTAAAATAATTTTATACGTTTTTATTACAACATTTTGTTTAGTTACCATTAATCTGATGAATCACGACGTTGCGTTTTATGAAAATGGAGGAAAGAGAGTATTCAAACGTTCCACCAATATATTCTAAGGTAAATTGACACCATCGAAACGAGTGTTTTTTTTAAAGATCATTGAGAATATTCTAAAAGGAATAGGTTAAGAATTACGACACACGTCTTGCCAAGAGGAATTGAATGAGCTATTGGCATATATTCCAGGTGCTGTAACTCACCCCAAAGTTTTAATTGCTTAAAAAAAAAAAAAAAAAATTCTCAGAAATCTCTGGATGGAATAGCAAACATATAATCAGTCCCATATTAGGAGACCGAGATGCGTCGAATGACACCTTATGTGTTTGGATTGGTGGATAGGACAGAGTGACGGACAGACGAATAGAAGCATAGAAGGACAGACGGACGGGCAGACGTATGGGTAGCAGTATGGACGGGCAAGTGGACGCAGGTAACTCGATTACTGAAGTAAAGATTTTTTTAGATTTTCAATATAGTGAGAAACGAAGACAGAAAAAATTAATATTGAAAAAAGTATGACCAATCCTACTGGGTACCTATATCATACAACACAGAACAACATTTCAAAACTATTGGGTCACAGAATGGCACAGATTTCCTGGTACAAGTTAGTTTCTTATTCTCATGAGTCTGTGCTAGCTTTTCAGTTATTCTCCACCCTCCTGTTCCGGGTTCAGGGATCTAGTACTTCGATTACACACTTCTGACATGCATAGTTTGCTGGCAGCCAAGAGACGGCCATGAAAGGATAATGGTATAGATATAATGAAGGCGGGACTTCTAATGCCCCCACTCCTCGAACACTTCAACCTTTTTCTATCTTTAAGAGACTTACATTGGGTTTGTGTCGACATACATCAATATGTCGACTCGACACGCAAACGTGATGAAACGTTTCTTTTCAAAATTAAGCCGGTAAATTTGAATACAAATCTTCTATGTTCTTTAAAAAACGGTATAACCTCAAATATCAATTCGTAAACACGTTTATTGTCAATAGAAACATGTTACACAGAAAGAATTATGAGAAAACCAACTGAGATATGGAAAAAGATTATTAAAAACGTAACTCCTTATAAAAGAAAATAACCATATGGTTAAATTAAAAAGGTAAAATAATCTAGAGTGGCTTAGTCTTATTGTTTCTATTCTTACTTCCAGCTTGTCTCACACGTATCACTTTAAGATAACATTTGAGAATAGCAATTTTAAATTTTGCTCTCAAAATCACCTACTTCATATTAAATAGAATTTCTCTTATTCAGCATAGCAGTGAGACAAAATTAGAACCTGCCATATATGTCAACTAGCAGTCAGCACAAATGCCGAACAAGAACTGGCATCGTGTACACCCCTCCGGAGAAAGAAGAAGATAATTTGTAAGACAGCTTACAGTACTGGCCACGAGCGCTTCAACTTTCGAGACAGAACAGGAGACATTAGACTTCAAGCCAGCAACGAGTGCCATGGGAACGTGAGGAAGACTCACTTTGCACACAAGCGGACTTCCTGCAAAGTTTTCAGCCATGCACAGAACTTCCCTACGTACAGTGTGTTGCTTTGTGATTTACCTTTAAATTAATTTCTTTCCAAACATCACTTCTACCATCAACAATTTCTCTATTTCGCCAGCCACTAAACGAAAATCTTTCTGAAGGCAATGATTATTCCCCTCCCCTCGCTCGCCGCTTAAGGAATCAGGGCCCTTGCCCAAGAAAAATAAGCAAGCGAGCCAAAAGAATTTGCGGAGGTTCCAAGAAGGTTAAAATTTAGGTAAAAGACTAGGACAACAGCGCTGACGCCTTATGAACCCCGAGCCGGCTAATGCCGTCAAGGCGTTCCAGTTCATTTGTCGTGTTCGCCGTGCAGTTCTGAGAAGCAGTTCGGAGCGCTGAGAAACCTCTCTCCGCGAGGCAATTGCCTCCGTGCGGCGCGTCTGCCGAGGGCGGAAGGCGTGTACAGGGCTGATCCGATTTAAGTTCCTCCGAGGCCTGCGGGGCTCTGCGTCCCTTCCTTCCGGAAGAGAGGAAATGGGCAAAGGGCGTCTGGTCAACGGTGGGAGTGGAGCAGCAGGGTAGGAGAGGGGGAAGAGCCTCAGAACTCCGGGCTCCGGACGAGAAGTGAGAGGCCGGTAGCAGAGAGCGCAGTTAGATGTCGGGAGAGTGGGGGGGGGGCGAGGTGCAGATGACGGGAGAGGAAGGGCGAGAGCACAAGCGAAAGGATCGGGGGAGGGGTGCGGAAGCGGGAAGCGGAGAGCGGGCGAAGGGGCTACGGGGTCAAAATTCAGAGGAAAGGGCCCGAGGCGGCTTCGTAGCCACCGGGTAATTGGCGGGGGATGATAAGAGAGGGTCCGCCAGGTAAAAGAAGGCGGGTGGAGGAGGGAAGGGAAAGGGCGGGAGTCGGGAGGGAAAGGTTAGTTGGTTGGTTGCTAGTTATTCCGGGCGCGTCGACTGCAAAGGTCATTAGTCCCGTAGGTGTAATGTATGATTCTTTCCTTGGGAGATAGCGGTGATCTTTCCTCACTGGATAACGAGATCCGGCGCCGACCTACCGTCAGCTAGCGGGGATTTCTCCAACCAGGTATCTCCCACCAGCGAGGCACCGCCCCAGCCGGGACAGACTCTAACCTCCCGGCATGTGTGGCAGTATACTGCATATTAGTGAAAGTTTGTGTAAATAAGGGGTGATGATAGGAAAAGGAAGAGGAACGAAAGATCGCGCGAGGTCCGTGGCCCGGTTGCTAGGGTACTGATCCGGCATTCGCCTGGTATGATCGGAGAAACCACGAAAAACTACCGTTCAGAGCAGTCGACCACTAGAATTCTCCTCCAGACAGCGACTGAATTCGACCTAGCCCTGTAGCTAATGTGGAAAACCCTGCCGCCGTCGGGGCTCGAACCTAGGACCTCCCGGTTAGAGGCACTGCAGTGATATCATTTGATGCCCTGAGCCTCCTCTCCCGCTGAGAGGGAAGGGATGAGAGTGATGAGGCGGTGGAGGAGATGGGGACGCTGGGACAGGTGCTTGGAGTAAAGACCGGGAGCGGAAGGAAGCGGCGGGATGTAAAGGAAAAACCGGTGAGAATAGAGTGGTGTGGTCAGGAAATGAGGGGCAGGGACACGTGACAGGGTCACAGATGTGAGAAGGCTGGAGGAGGAAAGGCGTGGGGGGGGGCGTAGAGACGAAGAGAAGCAGCCGCAAGGAAGGAAAAAAAACGGGCTTCAAAGGGTGAAGTGCTTGGAGCAAACGGACAGCGCTGAGAGCGGTGGGTGCCGCGAAGACCTCTTAATAGGGTTAGGGTTAAGGGCAGACGTTCAAGTACCAAGGTTAGCGTGAAGGGCGCCGGCCGTGGCCCGCGGAGGAAGTCAAGCGGAGAGCTCGAGTTGGCGGGTGGCAGTGCCCCTTCAAGAGAGGCAGCACAGTGGACGGAATGGAAGCAGAAGGATACAAAAACAGGTCAATGATCTCCATCATGAAATAACTTGGATTGTTAATTAGGATTATGTACTGATTAAAGATAACTTACTATGTCTCTTACAAATAAGTCACAATAACGACAATTTAGATCTTTTGTGTAAATCTGTAATAAATTATCAACTTTAATTCCATTTCTTGCATGTAAAATCAGCACTAGTCCTCGTCTAGCGAGACTGCTATGTGATCTCATCCCCCGCCGAAATATATATAATAGTGCTTTGGGAATCAATATAAATTCTTTAATACAGGCTAGACGAGCCCTATTTAGGATATTTCGCTGTGGGGATTTGACTAATAGCATTCAAGAGTACATTTGTCTCAATTATTTCTCCTCCTGTATTTATTACTTTCGTTTTAGTGCTTTTATTTTATTAATTTATCGTTTCTTAACAGTAGATACACTTGCGGCAAGAAGTCAAGAAGAGGGAGGAGGAATGAGGAACGTGTAAAGAAGAACGAGGAACAAGAAACGAAGGAGAAGGTATAGAAGAAGATAAAGAAGAAGAAAGTAGGGGAGAAGTATAATAGAGAAGGAGGAAAAAGAAGGAGAAGAGAAAGGGATAAGAAATAGAAGGGGAAGTAGGAGGAGAAGGAGGTGGAAGATCGTTAACAATATCCGCCAAAACATTAATTGAAACGAAAATTATAAATAAAATGAATCTAAATTTATTCTTTGTAGTTCTTCATTATGATATCGGACTTATATATTTTCTGAACAATACGTTGATTACCCTCATATGCCTGAGGATAACAATTGCTTCTATTTTCACATCTCAATTAAGAATTTCCTCTACAATCTACCTACATCTACAGTCTGATTGGGTAGCCATAGAACCGTGATGTCTAGAACATCTTTGTTCAGTCTATATTATTCAGAGCATTAGTCATTTCGATCAGAAATCAATCGCGTATCTCCAGTTTTATGTACAGTTCTTCTGACAACTAATCTTCTGCGATGACGAATGCTGAAACAGATCCTTAAAACAATTTTATGGTCCATTATTTGATACTCAAATTTACAACTCCATTTGAATTGTACAACACATTATTTTAAGTAAATACCCCACATCACGGTAGTATCCTTACCCTCAAGCAACTTTTAAGGTTTAGGACGCAACGTGTAGTAAGGATCTTCCAACGTGTTTTTGAATCCCACACATGATGGTGACATTAAGTATCAATATTAAGTATATTATTCATTTTTGTTCTTTCTACCCTGAATACAGATATGGATTGTACCTATTTATGAGTTGTTGTTTTTAATTTGTTGCGTCTACTAATTAACGCAACGCGTCTGCCCCTGAAGGGGCGTTGAGCGCTTTTGCGCTGGGGAGTAATTCTCTGTTAAATGTGTGTGCTGGGGAGTAATCCTCCATTAACTTTTTCCTATGTCATGTCACGGCACGTCGCAGTCAGTTGTCAAGAGGACCGTCAGGTAGCATCTCCGCGTACGCGCCTCCTGCGTCACTACCCAGCGGCCAGCATTGGGAAGGAATAAGGATAGGGGTAAGGATTAGGACACTTCACAGGGGTTGAACTAGCCCTTGTGAAGCATCCAAACTCGTTTCGTTGGAACAAACTTCACATGACTTTCGACGGGAATCGAACCCGGACCTCAGCGGTGAAAGGCTAGCGACTTCGCTATGTGCCCCGAGCGAGCCTGGTTACTATGACGTAATTGAAGGTCGGGCTCTGCTTGAAATTTATTTCGGGGTTACTGTGCGAGGGCCGCCCGCTGGGGATAGACTGGCAGAGTAATCCGCCGCACCGCAGCGCGACCACCAAGGAAACATCGCCGTGCACTAAAAGCGCAGGAGCCGCGCCAGCGACGGTAGCGCTTCCCCGGCGCTCTCCGGAGGCGTTTAGAGGGCCTAGAGAGCGCCACGAGATGCTCTCTTCAAAATCAAATCCTTACTTCACGCGAATACCACACGCGCGGCATATTGTGCAGCCTGAGCTTGCGTCAATGAAACGAAAAACTTCATCCTCATTGTTTATTGTCAGAGTATTGACCGTACGCGGTACTCTGACCGATAGGTCCTGTGGTTCGAGTTCCAAAGGAGGTCAATTTTCGTGTCTGGCTAGAGAGCTAGGCGTAATTTAGCCGCTGTCTGGAGGAGAATTTTAGTAGCTGGTTGCTCTGATCGGTTTTCTGTAAATAATATCAGGTTAATGCCGGAATAATACCGTGCACAACGAGGCATCAAGAGCGTTCCACCTTTTTTTTATTCTTGTTCCCTCCTTTCCCCTTATATATATATATATATATATATATATATATATATATATATATATACACACATATATATATACACATATATATACTTGCATGTACTACAGTCTCAGCGGTGCATGTCTCACAAGGGGAGATTCCTAGAGTGAAAGAATCCTCTAGAACGACGTATAGGTCGGTGCTGGATCTTATGTTTCAACGAAGGATTCAGAACGACATTTTGTAAACAAAAAATTGTCACTCACTATCCCGTTAGAATTGAGTTGCTATTTAGTGTATTCGCGTTGTTTGAATTTGTTATTATCATCTCTACATCGGTCTCTTTTCGTCAACCCAAAACTTGTTTTCACATTTCAAATTGCTCGCTCTGTCATGAATTCTGAATCAACGCTTCCTGTGTATGATGAAACGCAGTAGTTTAAATAATTAAGTATTCTGGTTTATTTGACATTATGCCAATTATAATTATGTATTTGCTCATTCTTACTGCTCATGCTTAAATTAACGAATGCTCATGCTTAATAATTATTACACTTGGATATTAAAAAGTTGTTCAAGTGTTGTATTCGACGAAGCTTTGTAAATTCTGTCGCCATACACAACCTGGTAGAGAGGGATTAAAAAACCAAATTTTTAATTATTTAACTATTAAACATCCGGGTTGCTCTTCACGGGGCACCATTGTCATGAGACGTGCTTTTCAATTTTGATCACTCTGAATTGCGTTACAAGTGACCCCTAACGCGTTGAACACACTACTTTCTCTCAATCACACATGACAGGATCTAGTCACTGATCTATGAGGAAATTACGAACCATCTTCATTATTACAACTACAGTTCTTATCCGTAGAGGTGATTTAGACAGTACATCTCAGGATACATGGTACAAGGAACTTCTAGGACATGAATGGGTTGAATGGATACCTTTTATGCAGAGTTGAGGACATAGAAATATTGAAGGGAAACTTCTAGGATATGCGGTTGAAGATGATAACTTATTGTCAGAGAACGTGTGGTTTGAAATTTCATTTAACGGATGTTACACGTGTAATATTTGCTCCTTATTGATAGGAATCTTACATCGGTGTTTCGGACGGATCACAAAATCTCTTTTTCTGCATGAGAAAGTGCTCCAACAAACACCGAGCGGGTTTGATAAGTTCCTTAACATTCAGGTGCAAGTGTGAATGTGGAACTTTCGGAAAATGAAATTTCCAACCGCATGATCTTTGGCAAACAATTATCACCTTCAGCTCAGCGACGTGCCTGCCCTAGAAGCTGGTAATATTTATTCCGATACACTTATTGAATAAGATAGGATATAAATATTACTGATTAAGAACAAATGCTCATGCTTAACGTGTTGTTTGTACGCACGACCCTTCTAACCAAGGAAGTTAGGATGTATCTATCTTATCAACGTCGCCCTCGCGGGTTTGTCTACCTCATGATATTCCATCAAGCAACTAGTGTTTTCATGTCAGCCGTTACCAATTTTGAAATACGTAAAATCAAAATTTTTCGGGAAATTCATACCTGAAACCAAGTTCACGAGTTCTTTTATGAACGACTATTTGCACAAGTTATAGTTTTCCAAACGTGTAACTCTGGGTTTAAAATGTACTCAGATCTTTCAGTTTTATTGACCGATCCCAATAACAACGACCTCTAAATTCTTAAAGTGTTTCGTCCGTCTTTTTGTAGAAGTCTTGTGACCAGCTTGTTGTAAGAACTGCAACAAACAGCAAGAAAAAAGTGGTCTGAATTCTAGTTGTTAATAGATTGCCAGAAAATTTAAAAATTGCGAAAATAAAGTAAAATATTTATTTCCAACCTTCAACCGATTTTTCCACACTCTGGCATGTTATGTTTAATATCTTGGTAGGTATGGGCTTATAAATTTAAGCAATATAAAAAAATCAGTTTGGAAAAGTGGGACTCAAGTAAATTAAATATGAGGATCACATCAAAATTCAATAGTTCTCTTTTAACAATATGACTTACGCTTCTTTAAGTCTATTTGTAAATGTGTATATCCGCCTACAACGTACTAACATTTTTAGTAGGCATTTGGGAGTTGTCGTCTTCAGCAGATATACTAATTAATACAATCGTGAAATGTTCAGAAGTTTTGAGAAAATTGATTTTTTTGTGATTAGAACTTTATTTCGTTTTATGCTAGTGAAAAGATTTGAATGCTATTATATCTTCATTACAACAAAGTTCTTTCATGAATTCTTCAGTAAAATGAGAAAAATGACATTCAAATATAAGTCAAAATTACATCTTTCACTTTCATTGCAAACTTTTCTCATTTACCTGATGTTATTGTTATTTCAATGTTAAGAAGAAATTAGATCGCAAACGCACTTTAATATTACTCAAAATGATAAACTAAAAACATTCTTCGAAGCATTTTCTACTAAGACAACAAAAGTTTCTTTCTAATTATACTTTAATTTCATGTATTTAATTGGCAAGTTTTCAGAAAAAATAAAACTGTTGAAAATTTGATTGCATTTAATCTGCTATTAATACATGAAGGGTCATCAGATTATCTCACATTCCACATGAGCATTGGGGAAGCATTACACAATTAATCCGATAGACGACAGTACAAAGGGCTAATCTCCAAATATTGTCAGGGGCATTTAACATCATTGATGTATTTTATCGGTCATGGGTCAAAACATGCATTATTAATAATTGAAACTACATAAAATAAAATTACACTTAGTTTTAGCGTTCTCAAGCACCTTGACAAGTATCATAGTACTGAAACACTCTCAGGAAAAACTAATTAACTAAAATTATTAACGTAATTTCAAATTGTGTACACATATTTTGTTCGGAAATGAGAAAATAAGAATATATTTAGATATTCGATATATATTCCTTTTTTTACATATTCACTACATAATCTTATCTTTTTCATTACATATTTATGTAAATATTGTTTACCGTTTCATGTCATTATTTTTCCGGTCTCTAGTGATGTACATTAGGTCCTTGAGCATTCAAGTTTGCGTTTCCGCTCCAACAGTGCGCTCAATTTCCTTACAGAATATAAGTACAGTTAAATACTGGTCTTCCTTGAAGGATGTCATCGATCACAAATAATCGATGTTCTAAAATCATTGATGTTGAAAATGGAATCATCTATATTAATAATACGTCGCACCAAAATGACAATGTTTTTATATATAGTCGATTTTTAAACTGTTTTACAAAACCTCTAACATTGAGGTTCTCGAGCGGGAGGGCGGGGAAAATGTAGAGAGGGATTGAGTGTTTGACGGTGGTCGGGTTCATTAACATATAATTGAGATTTAACCATCGAAACAGAGTCAAAAAATGAGTCAAAATATGACAGCCGTACATATGATGACACACAAAACATGATGACAAAATATGATGACAATAATTAACAAAACACTAATTCTTATTGTATAATACAAAA
This sequence comes from Teleogryllus occipitalis, assembly GCA_011170035.1. Classification (NCBI taxonomy): domain Eukaryota; kingdom Metazoa; phylum Arthropoda; class Insecta; order Orthoptera; family Gryllidae; genus Teleogryllus; species Teleogryllus occipitalis. The sequence goes on along the minus strand of BLKR01000465.1, from coordinate 160,644 downwards.
ATAAGGAACCATATTTATAGAAGAAAACTAGACTATTATTTTTTACCTTTGATCACTCTGGTCTGAAGAATGCTCAATTTATGAAAACTTATTTTTATTTGAAAAGTATTGAAGTTTTTTGTTATTATGACACATTTCCATTAAAAATTAATTATATACTATGTAAAAATATCTAGAATAAAACATGGAAGTTACTTAACTCTCGTACAGTAAATCAAGTGTAAAACCATTTGGTATTCTAATAAAATTCAAATAAATTTCCAATAAATCGATTTGAAAATATCGACTTCGATGTCGCAGCCCTACTGCTTGGTTGGTTGCTTCATGTATCTGCTGTAAGGGTAAGGTAGACTCACCGGGACCACTTGTGCCTTTTACTTTGAAAACAGACACAGAATAGAAGAATAATTTTTATCCTATTGAAATATACAGTAGCACATTTATTATAAGTGGTAATAAAAGGCCAAAGAGAACTATAAAAAACCGATAACGTGTATGACCGAAATATTTTCTATTGATTCAAATGCCTTTATTTAATTTGCAGAGATGATCAGTAATTAAAGAATTTAAAATTTAATTAAAATAAGTATTCCGCTCGTGAAATTAAAACTAAATGTGTTTATCTTTACAAACAAAATACATCAATTAGGGCGGAATATCTCAAAACGTTTATCGCTTTTTCTGTCATATTTTTCTTACCTCTTCTGACAGACCTATCATAAACTGTGACTCGAGTATCTTAGGAGGCTGTTTATATCGATCGCTATGTCGATGTCCAATAAAGCGCGTATGTACTATGACATAACCTTCTTCATTTTAACATATCTTTCAGCTATTTTAAATATTTGGAGCATTTTTAAACACAGATGAACATAATTTCATTCATGGAATAGTCCTTTTAAATACCACTCGTGCTTTGAAAATTCTCAGATAAATCCCCTCCTTGTTTCGCGTGTTGGAGATTTGTCGACCATTTCCAAAGCACTCGTTGTATTACCTATGATAACTGGATAATTAGAAAGGTTTTTTGGTTTCTTAATTAGTGTTTATTATCTAATTTCTACTTTAATTTCCTATCATTAATTTCACACTCATTTTCTAAACCACAGTGATAAAACTAATAAAGTCAACCCGTGGCTGAAGGTAAGTTTTCTCATTGATAAACTTTTTCTTTATTGAACACACCCCAAATACGTTTCATCACTGATAGTAGAATTTCGAAAATAGGAGTGTACTGGACTCAATTGCTATGAGTTGCTGCGAAATATTGGGAGATCATTTTGAAGAGATTTTGCACTCGATACATACGAGTTCATTACCAGCTTTTTACATGAGCGAGGCGAGGCGATACGAAACTGATCGGCTTTCTTGAATTTCAGACAATATGCGCGTCTTAAATGAAAAGAGGCAGGATTCCACGAAATTGCGACAATATGCAATGTTGTCTATTGTGGTCGTATTTGATGTCTGGTCTGTGGTGCGCTCTCACGGCCCTCTTGAAAAACAGTTGAATAGATGAAACATGAAATGAATCTGTTTTTCTCTCTGCAAGCCAGCCGGCGGTTTTGATAAAAAAAAATAACTAAGTCGAACGCGGGTCGTTTGAAATGTAGTTTTTTTGCTGTTAATTCAGCCCAAAGAGTGGTTATAATTGATTGTATTCTAAGTATGGCACTCAATTTGAATTAATTTGGCCGAGTATGTGCCAACTCCAGATTCTTTTATTTATTAATTTTTTGTTTTTTCTTGAGCAAGACAGCGTTAATTCACGATACGTCAGTATTTCAGGGTCATGTCAGGGTTACGTTATGTGATAAGGCTGCCTCAGTGTACATCTGCCGACTGCGCTTGCTTCCGAGAGAATTTCTGCCCTTTGGTTGAGGCGGGGGTTGACCACAGACGGAGATTAGAAGCCAGCGAGCTGCAGAGGCGGGAGACCTTTTGGCAAAAGCGCTTATGTAATGCTACGCGTATTGGCTGTCGGAGTAGTTCAAATATCACGAAATATCTGTACCCATCTGAAAACAATTGAATATGTTGTAGCGTAAAATGCGAACGGTGATATTGTTATATCTTGGGTAATAGTATTAAGAATGCTTAGGAATGTACCTGAGAGTTTGCATAACACGAGTGATAGTTTTAAGTTTATTTCACGAATAAAATTTTAAGAATCGAAGGGGTGAGAGAAAGAGGGAGAGACAAGAGACATTAAAGCAAACACAAAAAGAAAGAGTGACACAGAGACAATGTGATGGAAGAGAAGGAGGAGGAGAAGGGAAAGGAGAAAGAGGAAAAGAAGAATTTTCTTTGTTCGTGAAATTCTCAGCAAAATTATCTTATAAACAAAACCGTAGCTATAATTCATAACCGAAGATGTGATAAGAAACAATTTAATTTTACATAATAAGTCGTCTCAAGATGATTTGCATAGTCCGACTTCGTGTATGATATTGGTTGAAATTTTTTAAGAGAAATTGTCAGGAATATTTAGTCTGAATGTTGGCCTCCTCCGTCAAATTGGGTTAATGAAGAAGGAAGAAAAACTTATGAATATGTGGAGATAGATGGCAAAGGATAATCACACGTGGTCTCTATCTCGTTTTACAGGGCGAAGCTTTGCAATTCTCCGGACAGTGAGTGTAAACTGGCATTTCTTACTACATAACGAAGAAGCATGGATATGAACATAACTTTGCAAGCAGCGAGACAGTTTTTGAAAACTACGATGACACAATTACAACAGAATTATAATACAGATCACTACTTTTTTGGTTGTTTAATAAATTTGTTTCTAAGAGTAAATCTCGAAATGCAGACCATGCAATTATATCTAGAAATTCGCGAATGGTCCCTTTTACGATTTTTTTAATATTTCGCATTTAATACTCCGGAGGTCATATTTTTACTACCCTAATTGAGGTTTCTTTTCTCTATTGGAACCTTATTTTTGTATGTTTAGTACAGATATCATAACTAAGAAAAATATATGAGTAAGACAATTCCTTATTAGGAAATAATAACAAAGAAGGCAAATTCGCTTAATTCCACTGATCTGCAAATTTAATTTACCTGTAATTTATTGTATTAATGATATGAAGTGCATATATATTTGTTAATAACCTTATTACAATTGCGTTCACATTCATATATTAGTTATTAAAATACAAGGAAAACTGATACACAAATTTTTTCACCTGCTACCACCAAATTTATCTTCTGAAACTATCACCTCTGTTGCTCACGTAACAATTCCGACTGCAAACCATCCAAAATATAGCATTGTGACTTCCACGCACTCAACGACTCACCATAAAAAATGCATCAAAGCAAAGTGGCGAGTAGCAGCGATGCCATTAGGCAAATGAAGAGCGGGAGCAGCACGGTCGCGTTTATTCTGTTTGGGTAAATGCAAACCTCGACACGCGGCTCACATGGCATAGAGCTCATTCCCTCTACATGGAACCTTTGTAGTCAGGTTGTGAGGCCAACTATTATCCGATTTAAATATTGTGACTCCCCAAAGTCAGGAGTTGGAAGAAGAGAGGGAACTGTTGTTCAATCAGGAGAATTTGTTACGACTTATATTTTTGGGTAATGAAGCTCCGAATTAGATGACATATCACATAAATCAGACAAAAATTTTTTTTTGCCATTATAACAAAATATTTTTGAAATTAGCTACATATCATGAAAACAAGTAGTATTGTAAGAATATTAAAGACCATGTAATATAATTAATGATCTAAAAATGTTTATAATTTTTATCTATAATCCAACATTACGAAACTGAAACCAGTATCATAATAAGACGCAAGTGTTCTAATAATGCAATATCACTGGACTTAACGTCGTAATCCGATGAGATATACAGTCGTGTTCTGCTCTCAGCCTTATTATTGTCACTGTATTTTGTCATCCTGATACAAACGTATCGGCCTCTAACTCCTTCGTGCTGCAAAGGTCCGTAGAATCCATCCTCCAAACGTCTAGTGCTCTTGGCCACGTACACAGTCACCCGAGACCCACGGGCTTGAAGCGACAGAATTGTTTAAGTTGAGGAGGAAAGGCGGGATCAACGTGACGCACACGTCGTAATCTGTAGACCCATCGACAGGACTTAACTACTCCTTTCTGCAGCCAGAGTCAATCGCCTGTCCACCCCTAAAGAGTATGGGGGAAAGTGGTATAATAATATAAAACCCATTTATAACCCAACAATTATAATCAGTTTCGTTATAAGTGTTATAGTAAAGCATTTTTTAAATGTTTGAAAACCTACGGCCTCCTTTTAACTACTATCAACATCAGTCTATTATATTACCTTAGAATCGAAACTATAAATGAACATTTTGATAGAGTGAACATTCATAATGTCAATTCAATAATATTGCGTCATATGCCGGCGTCCCCCCAACTACACGGTTGAATGAATGAATGAATGTAAATTTTATTGGCTTAAACATTTCGCTTACATTCCCATACACATAGAAAACATTTACATTACTAATATAATTAAATTTCTCGGTTGATACTTTAAAAAAAATTCACAATACTTGAAGTGTACGTACATTATTTTTATTCTTAAAAGACAATGGAGGTACAAATAGAAGGTAGGCGCGGATGGCGACGTCTGCCGGCGTCCCCGAAATAGATGGTCTCGGAGTGTTCGCGATGTTTATCACCAGTTCCAGAAAATTCTAGGCAGGTGCCAGCCGAGTATAAATACTCCGCGGCCAGCGGTCACGAGTCAGTCTGAAGTGGAAGTTGAGCTATGAAGTGTGTGCATCGCGGTGAATAGCAGTGTAGTGGATTGTGGTCAGTGACGTGAACCGTGGCCAGCGCCCTGAACTGTGGTCAGTGCATCGGACAGTGGTCAGTGAATCGGACGGTGGAGTGTGCAGTGGACTGTCATTAGGATTGTGCGACAGTGCAAAAGAAGTGAACAGTGAAAATAAATAATCAATATAAGTGTAGTGAAAATAAATAAAGAGAAACTGTGCCGTATCAAGAAATGAGAAGTGAAGACTATCTGTACATAAATCAAGTACTTTTTGCATACCTTTAAATATCAAAACAAACGTTTTGTTAAAATAATATTTGTGTTTCAATTCACCGCATAGATTCGTAACAATAAAATTGTGAAAATGGGTGATATTCATAACGTTACAATATGTATTACGTTTGTAAATGTATGCAATAATCTATTTTCTTTAACGTATTTTCATTGGCATCCTCCTTTTATAAAAAATACTCGTAATATATTTTCATAAAATATTATAATGAAATAAAATGATACATTTTAATAAAATACAATTCAATAAAGTATTACATTTTAATAAAATATTTTTTTAAATAATATTATATTTTCACTTAATTTGTTGGAAAAGTATTTCCTGGATTACAGCATTTGTGAGAGTGATTTCGCGACAAAGCCTTGGGATAGAAAATTCATTCTTCGAAAAGTCTTTTACCGCGAGCAATTATTTTTATTTTGATGCTTTCAAGGGAGGAAGTTACCTAACTTCGGCTGCTGAAGAGAACAATACAATATCAATTCGTTGTTTCGAAAATAGTACCATTATCTGCTAATATAAACTTTGTTTATTATTAAAACACATTAACATTGGTTTTGGATTGATTGATTGATGATTCCGAACTGGTCAACTACTGAAATGATTAGTCACGTAAGTGTGGTGCATTTTTTCCCTGAGAAGGTGGAGGAGGTTCTCCCTCACTAGATGGTGAGAGCGGTGCTGACCTACGTGTCGACTAGCAGGGTTTCCCACTGTCACGTACCTCCCACCGCCCAGCCGGGACAAGCCCTAAGCTTCCGTCAAGTGTTCCGTCGAGTGCACGTAAGAGTGTGTAAGGGGTGAGGAAAAGACAAGAAAATGGAAGGAAAGATCGCGCGCAGTTCGTGGCCCGTTTGTTAGGGTACTACTCTGGAATTTGCCGGGTGTTAATCGCAAGAAACCACGGAAAACTACCAATTAGAGCAGCCGGCCGCAAGAATTCTCCTCCAGACAGCCACTGAATACGAGCTAGCTAACTAGCTGATGTCGAAAATTTTTACACCGTCAGGACTCTGTCACAGGCACTGCAGTGACATCAGTTGATGCCCTGAGTCACCTCTCCCTGAATATTGGTTTTGGAAAAAATGTTACAAATTGTGAAGGCAGTGCAAGGTTTTAAAGAAAGAAAGAAAGAAAGAAAGAAAGAAAGAAAGAAAGAAAGAAAGAAAGAAAGAAAGAAAGAAAGAAAGAAAGAAAGAAAGAAAGAAAGAAATATTCCTTTTATCTTCGAAGAAGTAGCATCACGAATTAAAGTTCACGTTCACAATCTCCAACTTCTATTGCTGTGGTAGAGGAATACTAATGCTTAGCCGAAATGAGCAAAGTTGGCAGTGACGCTTTCAGAAGGCACACCACAAAAACAATGCCATCCGGAAATAGTAGGCGTCAGACGCGAACTACCTGAATTTAAATTTCCTCGGTGACCTGCGCCCCCTTCCGAACTCTACGAAGTTCGGGCGAGAGGCTCTCAAGAGAAAACGAACGAGGAAACTTTGTCAGGCAGCCCTCGCCCTCGCCCTCGCCCTCGCCCTCGCCCTCGCCCTCGCCCTCGCCCTCGCCCTCGCCCTCGCCCTCGCCCTCGCCCTCGCCCTCGCCCTCGCCCTCGCCCTCGCCCTCGCCCTCGCCCTCGCCCTCGCCCTCGCCCTCGCCCTCGCCCTCGCCCTCGCCCTCGCCCTCGCCCTCGCCCTCGCCCTCGCCCTCGCCCTCGCCCTCGCCCTCGCCCTCGCCCTCGCCCTCGCCCTCGCCCTCGCCCTCGCCCTCGCCTGCTCCCTCAAGTTTCCCTCTCGCCATTGCCTTACAATCGCCCTCGCCATCGCCCTCACAATCGCCCTCCACATCGGCATCACCCTCGCCATCGCCCCCTTCCCCACTCATACTCTTACCCTTGCCTTCATCCTTAGTAAATATCCAGTAGCATAAGAACTTTTGATGACAGAAAATTTACTTTCTTTGAACATAAATGAATTTTATACCGAAAGGTTTGTTTGTTTTCAGCGACATTGCCATGAATGAAAAATTATATTTTTGTTTTAAAAACATTGCAAATATCAAAAATTTTAGAATAATCTGACTCCTCCCAAAATATTGCATTTTACTAATTACAATATAAATTTCTTGGTGGTAGTAGATATCTTGTGGTAATCCGTAATGTGAGTTAGGAAATAATCATTCACAAAAATCACAGTTATTTATAACGTAATCAGTGTTTCTTTCTGAAACACTTTTTCGATCTTCTGTGGATCTCTAATACGAAGAAAGAAAAAATGAAAAATTATACCTAACTTTATGTCAGTTTCTCTTTTTTTTTCTTCTCAATGTTAGAGACCTACTGAAGATGAGAAATGTTTTCCCTGAAAATTAACTTTGAGTATGTTATAATAAATATTATAACTGTAATTGTTGTGGATGATTATTTCCTATCTCACATTGATTACAATATAAAATCACGTGCAATATTTTTTTTCTTAATTAGTAACTGTTCATCAATTGTAGTATAATTATCAGTTTTGGGAATTTTGTTGGACCACATGGATTAGCATCATGAAAATAGATTCTAAACAATTTTATCCTACAGAATTGATTCAATATCGTAAATTATAGATTTTTTCAATAATAAAATATTATAAAACATCAAACTAATGTAGGTAAACAGTTAATTTTAATTTATATTGAAAATATTAACTTACATATTTTTCATGAAATTCACAAACAAATTTATACATTAATTCAAGGTTATCGTTGAACTCAATCTGTTAATGTCGTTTTTGGGGAAATGTTTCATGGAAACGTAGGCAGTAATAATATAATGTATTTCCCTGGAACACAAGTGCAGGATTCTAATAAGGTAAGGATTCTAATTCGAAAACACACTCAGTTATCGAGTACGTAAAAGTTCACATACCTGAAGATAATTGTCTATGGAACTTGATCATTTAGTTCTTGTATATTGAATTATTTGAGCTCAGCTGAATGCACCCCCTTGAGTGATTTTTAATTATATAAATCGGATCAATTAAAAGTACGAAATTAGTACAAACAAACGTAATTTTTTGACATTTTATGTAGTTCTCAATACACAGCATGAGTAATCTTTTGTATTAGGCGGCGCGCCTAGCGAGGAGAGTAGTTTGTAAGCGAGCGATGGTTAAGTGCATTTGGTCCTTCTATTTCTCATCAAAGCCGAAACCTGTCATGGGTTGATTCTGCGGTGAGGCTACCAGGAAGGATGGAAATAGGGTTGAAGACATTAGGGGAGACCCAGGAAGTTTGCAGGAAACCTCTATTAAATTGTCCTCCTCGAATTGACGAGGGATGGAGAGACACTTACTCTATATGTCGCACTGGCAACATCTAGCGGCGACCTTCTGAAGTACTTGCAGCGTTGAACTCGTCTCAGAACCAAAGGTATTTGTCAAACTCCCAGAAAAATAATTATTTCGTAAATATATTTATGGTTGAAAACAGACTATGATTTATAGCACGCCTTATCTTAAAATTGGACATAAACATTTCATTGATTCAGTAATTTCAAAGATAATCTCGTGCGAAAAAAATAATACTTTTAAAAATGATGGCAAATAATTTCTTAGGTAAGTGTCAAAAAAACATCCAAGATAAAAAGAACTACAAAAATACTAATAGCGCGAACTGTAGAGACTGTAGAGAATACTCATTATAAATATTTTATATTGTTTTAATTCCTCGTTAAATATCATGGCATTGCATATTACTGAAATATGGGTGATTGTTATCAAATCCTTTTCATCTACAAGTTTCGAAGAAATACAAATACGCAAGAACGCCTCGCCCTCGACGTAAAGTCTTCTCAAAACGTACCTTTTACTGCCAAAGAAGTGTTGATATTCACGGTAGTCAACGAATATATAAATGTAATGGTATTTCCAAAACTTCAGTGTAAACTCCTCTTGCAGACATCAACAACATATAAGAAACCCGGAAATCATGGAAATTAATTTTTCTGAAATTCACACGTCTTTCGGTGTAATAGATAACAAAACTTAAAAGCGCTTCTGATAACTTTTTCTAACGACCAATCCCATTTCACAAACCTAAAAGGTTTGTGTCAGAATAAAAGGAATAAACACTACCCGGAATATCACGGGTATTTCCGATGCTGTTATCAAGAAATAATTTATGTTTGTTAATTTGTTACTTTGAATTTAGTGAATTCATCGATGTTATCGCTTTACACTGAAAACACAAGAATAAATTATTCACCGTGAATGTAAAACTTTGATGTACATATGTAGAAAAAGTATTACAATGTCTGATATTCTTGTAAGATAACTTTCACAGAACAAGTAATATAACTTCTCACATTTTTATTTTTATTACATTGAGAAAAACCATAAACATGCGTTCGAATTCAAGTGTATTGCCAGTTTAGGGCTTTTTGGTAAACACTTTACAGGGTAACCCCTTTAGAACTCAGAAACGATGTGCTAAGACTCTAAAATGCGAAACACACCTTGCTTTTTTATAAGTTCCTCCTTACTGGACTTCAGAGGCTATTCCTCTGAACTACGAGTATATGATATACAATATATATATATATATATATATATATATATATATATATATATATATATATATGCATATTACAATATATTATTCTACGCGATATTATGCTACGCAATTTAATAGAATTTCTAATATTTTACGAATAATCCGGATTATTTGCTAAATACACTACTAAAAAGATATAACACAAAAGACCAAAGCACTTACGAAACAGATAATGATTGAAGCCGCATCAAAGAATTGCCATTTGCTGTCATACTGCGTAATGTATGAGCGTTCTCTAAAGCGAAAATGCGTTGGGGGCAGTGTTGAGAGCTGGATTTTGGAGTCCCCCTCCGGCCTTGCGGTCCGCCGCACCTTTAGTAATCCGACAGGGACGACGGGGAGCGGCTGGAACGGCGAATGTGACGTGGCGCGGTGCTTGGGGGTGGACATGGCGGTGGCGAGGCATTGCACGTGGCGGCTGTGTGGCAGGGGCGTGGCGGGGCAGTGGCGGGGACGTGGCGGCGGCGTGGCGGGGATGTAGCGGGAGTGTGGCGGGAGTGTGGCGGGAGTGTGGCGGGAGTGTGGCGAGGGCGTGGCGGGACGTGTGGCGGGGCGTGTGGCGGGACGTGTGGTGGGGTGTGGCGAGAGCGTGGAGGATACGTGGCGGGGACGTGGCGGAGTAGTGGTGGGAGCATGGCGGAGTATAGCGGGACTTCGCTGAGGCGTGGCGGGGGGTGCGGCGGGCGGCATGGCGGGGACGTGGCGGTGGAGATGGCGGTGGGCGTGGCGGGTGTGTGGCAGGGGCGTGGCGGGGCCGTGGCGGGGACGTGGCGGCGGCGTGGCGGGGGTGTAGCGGGAGTGTGGCGGGAGTGTGGCGAGGGCGTGGCGGGACGTGTGGCGGTGCGTGTGGCGGGGGTGTGGCGAGAGCGTGGAGGATACGTGGCGGGGACGTGGCGGAGTAATGGCGGGGTATAGCGGGGCTTGGCTGAGGCGTGGCGGGGGGTGCAGCGGCGGCATGGCGGGGGCGTGGCGGTGGAGATGGCGGTGGTCGAGGCATAGGGCGCGGCGGGGGACGTAGCGGGGGCGTAGTGGGTGGCGAGGGGGAGGGGAGTGAGGCGTGGCGGGAGGTGGAGAGTGAGGCGTTGGGCGAGGGTGGGGATGCGGGGCGGGGGCGTGGGTGGGGGTGTGGATCGAGGGTGACCTCGACGCAGATTGGGGCGCTTCGCCCACGGAGGCCGCCGCCCACAACGCGGTTGTGCCTCGCTCTGGCGGCGGACAGGCTAACCACCGGGCGGGCAATTCGGGGAACTACCACGCACGAGGGGGCTGTGGCCACCGCAATTCCATCTCGCGGCGGCATGAGCCACGGGCGCGGAGAGCTCTTCACAGTAAGCAAACAAACATGCTGGGCACTTGTCAAAAAGGAGGCTGATTTCCCCTATTACACAATGTCATTCTGAAATCCACTTTGATTTGATTCGTTTTATAGGTCGTAAACGACAAACAACATGAACACGAATCTCAATTAACATGTACAATTTTCTTCAAGATAATTTATGTTTTGGTGCTCTTCTGGGCAACAAAGATTAATTGCTTCAGGACTGAAGTGATAAGTGTGATGCACGTACTTCGCGTTCTGTTGGTGGCAGTTAAGCAAAAAAAGTACAAATATAAACGTTAAAAGAAAGCGTATTTTAAAAAAATTGTAAAGTAAAATCAGATATATAACACAAATTAACAAACAAAAAATAATATAAAATAAAATACAAGCACAAATAGACAAGTATAAAATATATATAGAAAGTGCCCATCTCTGATCCATGTCCAACTCATTACTTTGCTGAACTGAACTAAATTGCACATCTCGGTTATTTCACCCAGTAATTTATATATTAACGTAAGAATATGCACCGCTTTTTTGCCCGTAATTTAGTTTGCCTTCCCTTCCCTGCGACACTCACTGCACTCTACACTTTGGCTCTTCACAACCCTACAAAAATTACTTGCGAGTTCCTGAATGAGCCAAACTAGCACGGCTGAAGGTAAATTGTTACAATGTATAATGGTCATGTTCACAAAGCTGAATTTTTCTATACATAGTTCTAGTAGTAGTTATATTGTTCTACTCAAGTAAAAAGGCATTTCAAGTCTTTTACGAGAGATTTCCAAGCTACTAGTATCTTTAAGTAAAATATTTTGTGCAAAAGATAAAATACAACTGGAAGCAATCGAGAGAGAACATAAAAAAAGTCATCATGCATATGAGGGCTGTGGCCTGTGACCCCAAAGAAACAGCGAGGTAATAAAAAGTAATTTTTCTGCGTTGCAAACTAATTTTTTCCTTTTCTTTGGCGCAGCACGACGCTGATAGTTTCTAAGTTCACTTGGGTGCTAATGGATGACTTGATACTTCGTTCATCGTCACCTACCACAAAACACAGAACTTGTTGCCAAGAAAGATTTTATAGACGTGAATTTCTCCTTTTTCAATTTTCAATTGATATTTTACATCCATATATTTTTATACACCTTTAATAATTTACTTTTTTAGTTGATTTATTAATATCCTTCAGATACTACGAAAGAAAAACATCACTTGGAAGTTACAGAAAACCTTGATTCAAACAGCAATACTTAATATTTATGTCGACCCGTCTTTATTAATGGTCAATGCTCAAATAATAATGTTTCAAATAATAGTAATTCATATTTGCATAAGTTTTCTTATACATATTAAGCAGTTTAAATGTTTTAATTTTATAATAAAATTAAAGCCATTATTTAACAACAATTGCACGCGTTTTAATGCTTTGTACAAGAAACTATATTGGCAGCAATTAACGTAACATATTGAGAGCGCTAGCGACTGCTCCTTGACTCTAGGATTCCACCCGACTCAAGGAACTCAATCACGAGAAAAGTTGTAAGACTTATTTATATTAAGCTAAATCGATTAATTTAATTTACGCTTACCCCAAACGCACATTTGGTGGATTGACTGATTGTTAGTGATTCCGGGTACTTCAATTTCTGAGATCCCGTAAGTGTAGTGCACGTTTTCCTTTGGAGGTAGCGGTGGTCTTCCCCCACTGGATGGCGGGATCCGGCGCGGACCTACAGTCGACTAGCGGGTATCTCCAGGTATAACCAGGTATCTCCTACCAGTCCCAGTCGGGACAAGCTCAATGCTCCCGACTGGTCTCCCGGAATGTGTGGTAGTGTAGTGCATGTGAGTGTAAGTGTATGTAAGTAAGAGGTGTGGGAAGGACAAAGTAGAAGAAGGAAATAATGCCCGCGTTCCGTGACTAGGTTTTTAGGCAACTGTTCTGGCATTCGTCTGGCGTTGCTTAGAGAAACCACGGAAAAGTATCGATTAGAGCAGACGGCCGCTCGAATTCTTCTCCTGGCAGCCACTGAATTCGACCTAGCTGACATAATACCGTCGGGATTCCAACCTTGGGACTCCCGGCCAGAACATTTTGAGGACAAACATATGCCGTGTATGTAAATGATCAATGTTTTTAGAAGTGACCGCTTAGCCGGTTCACGCTTCTTAATCCCCGGGTGTTTCATGCATTGGATGCATGTGTTAGAGTTTGAGTAAATGGAGTTTAATCGAGTTGTTGCTAGGGTGTCATACGTTTTCGTGGGACAGTGAGCACACGGACATGGTTACACTGGGTGTCGGTGAGCGAGCGAGCAACCTTTACAAAGTTCTTAAATTGCTATTTTGTTTGCTGCAAATTATTTGTACAAAATTTTTGCACAATCTGTATCTTCTGATACGAATGGACAAGTCTTAGACAATTTTTTTTTCTCGTTTACAAGTCACAAAGTCCTGTCATTTACAAGTCAGTTGTACACTACACACTACATTCGGATCACGTTTGAGAAAATTTTATTCCGAACAAAGTATACGTGATTGTTTGGGCACATATGCCACCTCTGATAATTTGTAAAGTACCAGAAATCACGAATTGAGATATCCACAAGGAGAAAACCATTTTAAAAGAAAAAATAAACCCACTAATAAAAAATCTATAAAAGTGATAAAACCACGTTACCATTTCAATACCAATATTTCATTGATATTAATTGACTTTAAACTTATCATTTCTTTCTTTTTAACTTTTCTAAAGAGATCACAAGCAAAATTAAATAATAGCAAAACATGTTAACCCATTTGTAAGTCCTTAAATACTGCAACCTCATGGCAAATTGTCACAGACTGTATGGATGTAGTTCATGCGAGAAGGGGCAATTAACATTTTTCAACTTCCATATATCATCTCCATTCAAATCTCCTTTATTTAGGCGATTTTTCTCTTATTTTACGTACATTTTATATTTCTCATAACCCTGGTATCATGGGACATCATGTCTGTATTATTGCTATCCGAAAATATTTTCTTAGCTTTTGATTTGTCTAGGTTAGGAGTAGCCTCAGCGTTTACTGTGACAGTGGCGAGAACGGGGACGGGGGACGTGGGTGGAGGTAAGAGTGGACACACAAGGGTGAGAGCAAAGTTTGCACAAAGGTGATGCGGGCTAGGGCGAAAGCGCAGGCTGTGACGGAGGCAGTGGCGGAAACAGAGGGCGAGACCGATGCGAATGTAGGAATGATGACGGTAGCGGGGGCAAAAGGGGAGGCTCAGATGGGGGAGGCGTTGGAGACGACGTTGAAAGAGGTGGAGACGGACGTAGCAATCGGCGACAGAGGCGGTTGTGGATGCATACGTGGAAGCAGAGGTGGTAGTAGGCAGAGGCGGAGGCGGCAACGAAAGAAGAGGGTGATGCGGATTTGGGATGATGGGGGAAGGGAGGGGCGGGGATGGGGCGGGGAAGGGTCGGGGATGGGGCGGGGATGCGGCGGGGATTGGGCGGGGATGGGGTGGGGAAGTGGCGGGGGGCGGGGTAGTAAGCGAGAAGAGGAAGCTGGACCAGGAAGCGGAAAGAGGAAGCCGGGAGATAAAGCCGGGAGATAAAGCCGGGAGATAAAGCCGGGAGATAAAGCCGGGAGATAAAGCCGGGAGATAAAGCCGGGAGATAAAGCCGGGAGATAAAGCCGGGAGATAAAGCCGGGAGATAAAGCCGGGAGATAAAGCCGGGAGATAAAGCCGGGAGATGAAGCCGGGAGATGAGATAAAGCCGGATAAAGCCGGGAGATAAGCCTGGAGATAAAGCCAGAGAGAAAGCCGAGATAAGCCAGGAGATATGAAGCCGAGATAAAGCCGGAGATAGAGAGATAAAGCGTGGGAGATGAAAGCCGAGATGAAGCCGGAGATGAAGCGGAGATGAAGCCGAGATGAAGTGGGAGATGAAGGGGGAGAATGAGGGAAGGGAATGAAGCGAGGAGAATGAAGGAGATGAAGCGGGGAGATGAAGTGGGAGGAAACGAGGGAGGGAAGCGGAGGAAGGGGAGGAAGCTGGAGTGCTGGCGGAGAGGAAGCAGGAGTGGGGGTGGGGAAGGAAGTGGAAGGAAGGGAGGAAGTGGGGGAGGAAGTGGGGAGAAGGGGGAGGAAGTGGGGAGGAAGGAGAGGAAGAGGGGAGAGAATCTGGGAGTGGAAGAGGGGATAGGAAGCAGAAAGAGGAAGCGTGGGCGGCAGCGGGGGCGGCAGCGGGGGCGGCAGCGGGGGCGGTAGCGGGGGCGGTAGCGGGGGCGGTAGCGGGGGCGGCAGCGGGGGCGAAAGCTGGGAGGAATCAGCGGCGGAAGCGGGGGCGTCTACTGGATGGAAGTGGGGCTGAGGCGGTGGAGGCGGAAGCGGGGGCGTCTACTGGATGGAAGTGGGGCTGAGGCGGTGGAAGCAGCGGCGGCGGCTGTGGCAGTGGAGGCGGCGGGGGCGGCTGCGGAGGCGTGTTTTATTTACGCTTGGCCGGAAGGCGGCGGGCGGCGGCGAGCGATTGCGCGTTGACACTGCGGGAATTGAACTGCCATTCGCACGGCGAGTGCCGCCGTGACGGCCGTCTGGACCGGCAGCTGGACCTGGCCTCTCACTTCAAACACCTCAAAGCAGCGAATGGCGTCCTTCCGGTAGGTTAGTTGCAACAATTGCGACTTTTTTATCTAAGTTTCCAAACCCGACGAAAAAGTGCAAAAAAGCGTTCTGGTTCGAAATTAAATAAGAACCGCATGTAAAACGAGGTTAACTATTAGGCGAACTTAGTCACTTTCCATTATTTTTTCTGAAAAGTTACAGTAAAAGAAAAAGTATTAATTTTAAACGCGTTTATAGTACATTCGCCTGAGTACTAAACCATAGAGTGCTGTTTTTGTAAAATTTACAAATACGAAACACAAATAAAATAACACAAATAATCTAATAAAGACGCATTTGACCTAGGATATAAATTAAATTGTTTTAATTTAATATTGACAATTCAACATAGGTCAAAAAACAATAACGTATAAGCCGAGCGGAATTTGCAGACAATGAATCTCATCGAAATATTCTCGAATTACTGACAAGAGGCAAGAGTGTTTGAAAACAACGCTGGGATATCTAGGGGTGGTGGCGGAGGAGATGGGACATGCGCTGAGGAGGAGAGGAATACGGATTTAACTTGCACATTATATGTAGAAAATTGGGACTGCAAGTATGTAGTAAAGAGTCGGATGCAAGAGAACTTCAAGGACTTAAGCCACCTTGTGGGGGAGGGGTTAGCTTACTGATTTCTGTGCGCGAGTTAGATTCCGGCTGAGGTGTCCGGATTTTCGAAGGGCGGAAAATCCACAGTAGCCATGTCATACTTGTGGCATGTAAAAGAACCCGAACGGTATGCCCGTCAAAATTAAATCCTTTCGACGACATGCGCCCTAACGAGATCGCACTCTCCCCCCAACAGTTCGGATATAGTAACTGAGACCGACATCTAGCGGAGAAAGTGAGTCATATCCCAGGCGCATCAGGGGACCGCCCGCGAGGCCCGCCTGCTCGATACGGTCCCCAGACCCGTGTCGGAGGTAGGCTTCTAAAGAAGCCTGGGTCGAAAACACAGGGAAGAAGATAACGTGAAACCACCCTGAGTATTTCCTCCCAAGAAAATCGATCATGGGTCACCTAACTTCCATATATAGCAGATAAGACCAAAGAAGAAGAACTCGTCACAAAACAAGATTCGTCTATACAACGGACGAGAATTTTTTTTAACTGTTTGAATGTTTAGTATATAGCACTACAAAAAAACAGATTTTTTGTGCACTGAAAAACAGGAATTTGTATTTCTATAAAATTGATTATTACAGAAGCTAAAAGCCTAGAATGAAGAAAAAATACAGAAAATTTCGTTGGGTCAACGACATGGAGTAAAATATTTGTGAAAAGGCACGCCCGTGAATACTGAACAAATATCATAAAGACTCCCGGCGGAATATGAAAAAAAGATATTTGCCTTTTACAGGTTTCAATACCCATTACTTTCGTAAAAATAAAAATCAAGTATAAAATTTCACATTAAAGAATGAAATTCTTCTTGAAAATATAGGTGTGTCTTAGACACCGGTGCGTCTTATACACAGGCAAATACGTATAAAATTGGGACTGTTAGTATGTAGTACATTGTTGGGCGCAAGAGATCTCCAAGTAATTGTCGCTTATCATCGTAAACACTGCACGATCATTTTTATTCGCGCATTCAAAAATCGTAGGAAAAGCCGGGTTGACACAGAACGGTCTTTTCTCGAATGGAACAGTTCAAAATCCCTTCTGACTACGAAGCACACCGTCAGCCATAGAACCAACAGTGGCCAGCGCAAGAGATATAAAAATAGTTGAGCACCAAGACTTAAGAAGCATTGGACATGAGTCTGATTGGCTAAATGATCAACAAAATCGTAGAGAGGGGCGGCCACGTACTGTTTCACAATTTCAAAGAAAAATAGTCCACCAAAATGTCTTCAATAATCTTCATTTGTCATGAGGGATGGTAAAATTGTCAACAATATTGGAATCAGTCATTACAGTGTCAACAAGGCTTAATACATGCAAACATAATCGCGCGGAGTTCAAGAGATTCATTGATTTCTTACATATCAGAAACCAAATCTACCGACTCCACGACTGAATTCAACTAATGTTACGCAGTTCAGATGATGACTCCTAAGTCATCGAATTGTCTACGAATCAAATGAATGAAAATTATTAAATGACAAAAATGTAGGTCAATCTGTATAACTAGGTTGCGGTGGGAGTCACTGTAATGCTGTGGGTGGAAGAGCGAGTAGAGACGGTAGAGCAAGCGTGCAGTAATCTTCGGGACATTAGGGATAAGAACACAGACAAGGAAGCGGGACCGGATGGAGGTGCAGATCTGAACGTGGAGAATGTTGAGGGGGCAGGAATGCTCAGGGGCAGGAATATTCAGGGGTGGGAATATTCAGGGGCGGGAATGTTCAGGAGCGTGAATGTTCAGGGCCAGGGAAATAATGGTGGCGAGGACCTTAGGACGATGACGTTAGGATGTTGGGATTGCAGGGATGGGGACGTGGTGGGGAGGGGAAAGATAAGCCAGCGTATGGGAACGTGATTACAATTACAATGGGAGCGGCGGAAATATTGGAGCTGGACGGGGACGGCGGGAAGATTAATTACGTGAAATAATGAGATGAAGGAGGCAGGCGAGAGACGATAGAGGTTGGTGAAGCTGGTGAGGGGCGGGATTGGTGGTGACAGGATGGACGAAGGGGACATTGTAGCCTGGTGTGGGAAGGAGAGATCTCAGACGAAGGGGCAAGCGGAAGAGGAGGCGGCCTATGCCGAGGGAGGGGAGGGCGAAGGGCTCGATGAGAAAGGCGTGGCAGTCAAGGCGTCTACCGTCGAGGCGTGGGAGCCGGGACGGTAGTGAGAGATGCCTCTGAGGGGCGTTGAGTCGGACGGGGATGGTGGGGTGGACGGAGATACAGGGGTTGATTGATTGATTTTTTCGTGTTTCCGGGCACGTCAAATGCTTTTGTCGTTAGTCCCGTTAGTGTAGTGCGTGCTTTTTTCTCGGGAGATGGCGGTGATCTTCCCCCGCTGGATGGCGAGATCCGGCGCCGACCTACCGACGGCTAGTGGAGCTTCCCCCTAACCAGGACTCTCCCATCAACGGGCCACCGCCCCACCCGAGACAAGCTCTAAGCTCCCGACCGGTCTCCCGGAATATGTGGTAGTGTAGTGCATGATAATGTGAGTGTGTGTGTAAAGGGATAGAACGAGGAGGAGGAAGGAAAGATCACGCGCGGTCCGTGGCCCGTTTGTTAGGGTACTGCTCCGGCATTCGCCTGGTGTTGGTCGGAGAAACCACGGAAAACTACCGATCAGAGCAGTCGGCCGCTAGAATTCTCCTCCAGACAGCGACTGAATTCGACCTAGCTGAAAAGGAGATGCAGGGGAGGGCGGAGTCTGTGAAACAGATGGAGATGGTAATGTGTGTCGCAGGGGCTGGGCGGGGCGCGTTGGGGTGGACGGGAACAGTGAAGAGTGCAGAGACGGTGGGGAGAGGGGAGACTGTGAGACAGGTGAGTACGTGCCATAAGGAGAGGGCGGACGGGTGGGGCGGATGAAAGTGATGGAGAGGGGTGGTGATACGGTCAGTGACGGTGGTTGTGAACCTGACGTGGGGCAAAATGAAGAAAACGGAGGCAGTCAAGGCGGGCGAGGACGGTAGAGGTGTGAGTAGCCGATGAAGGGAGGGGGCAGGGATTTTGGAACCGGGCGCGGCCGGTGGAGGGGGCGGAGACTTTGGTGGCAAGCGGAGTGGGCGGGGCACGTCGCCCAGGAACGCAATAACGCCGGCTGCGAGGTTGGCAGCCCTGGGATGCTGCGCAGCCGCCTGCACCGCCGAGAAGCGGCGCACCCCCACAACGAGGATCTGTGTCCGCGCAGCAGAAGCTTAACAAGCTGTCAATCGCTTCTCGCATTAAAAGTTTGCTCCCTAGGAAACAATGTTGACAACTTCTTGAAATGAACTTTGTCATCGGGAAGGGAAGGTTTCGGCAGTTCATTTCCTAGCTGGTGTGAAGAAACATGAGCGACGTTCAATTTAGTTGGGAGCTGGAAGTCGGTGCAGCTTCACCGGGAGCAGAGATTTAATTTGAAAATTAAACAGAATTCTGACAGTTCTCGCTGATGCTTGTTATTAATTTCTTCAAAATAATCGCTTTTCTAAATATGAACACTAGTTTATAATATAATCGATTAAATAATTCTTTTTTTAGCTTTTTTGTTTGTCAGCTATTGTAAACAGATAGAATTTCAGCTACAATATTAAAATTTTGTATTAATTTGAAATGAGAGAAAGGTAAAATAATAGAAATGAGTTATTTCTTTTTGAAAATATTCAGAGTGAGTCTACCCCTTTTGGATGTTTCAATATTTTAATCTGAAACCTCCGGTACCAAAACCAAAATTTAATATAATACCACAATCAGTGCAATTTTGTTATTAACCCTAAATAATGACGCTTTTGAAACAACAACAATAATTTAATAATAGTAAATAGAAAATATTAGGGGATGCAAACATTACACTACCAACAACACGAAACAACTCGTCAATTTACAAGTGTTTAAGAAGTAAGAGATAGATTGCAAAAATTAGTCGTTGTCGTACTTTTGGCTTTTTATTCTTCATACAAGCTACAGATCCAGTTTTAAATGTGGCTAGTATTAAATGAAGTTTAATAAAGATGAAAGTCTAATAAGGAAGGGAACGTGTCACACGCCCGGAGAAAAAGTCATTGTACAATAGCGCAAATTGAGGTGATGGTAAGATCTTTCTCTGCTGAAAGAAACCCAACTTTTGGAGTCACGTTCTCTGCGACAACTGCAGAAGGTCTTCCCGAAGAAGATTAATGGCAACCGTTCCGAGTTCTTTTGGTGACAAGAAAACGCGTCACAATTCTAGAGATCGTTTGAGAAAATTACTTCATGATGTGTGAAGAATTTAATTAAACCTTTGTGAGGATTCTTTTCGGAGATAAATGCTCCCGGTAACGTTCTAAGAATTAGAAGAAAGAAAGGTTAGCTTTCTCAAGAAAAAAATCCACCAGAGTATATAACTACTTTAAGGACAGACAGAAGGTTCTTGGGCTCAAAAAATCCAATTTTGTTTTTTTACACCATAAAATTCTTTGAACTTTTCTAAACAAGGTAGTATATTTTGTTTTTTGATTTCGGACATTTCAAGCCTTTTAAATGGGCATTTAAATACCTGCGCCATGTTGATTTAAATGCCACTAGGGGCAACAATATTTGCTTCTTTTGCCCTTTTCCGGTAAGTGAATTTTTTAAAACTTAGGTGCAATTTTCTCTTAAATGAAACAAGATATTCACATGATTTTTTTACAGTAGTTTGTCAATTTGAGTTCTAGGTAACAGGCTAACAAATTGATAATTTTGCAATTTTGAATAACAATATTAAATTAAAATAATGGAAAAGACAAGTGAAGGGAACTAAAATTTTACAATTTTTTTTCAGTAATATTATATCAAGAAACAAAATAAATTTTAGCCTTTTATCTCAAATAGAATCAGTACTTTCATTAAAAAAACAAGAAGTTTCTACTGCTAACAGTTTCTGTAAAAATGGTACAGAAGTATGATATTGTTTATCCGAAGTTAAATTGTAAATGTATATTTTTTTAGGCTTATGTCAAAACTATCTTTTGTAGACCACTGAAAAAAAAATACATAATGATTAGAAAATGGGTAATTTCAAAATATCCAAATTTCAAGTCGTTATCTTTATGCAATCAAAAGTTATAATAGTTTGAAATGGAGCAAAAATTGTACCAAAAGTAGGCCCAAAACGTTCCGTCTGTCCACAAAATATGAACCAACCTTATATGCCAACAAATATTTCCCTCGTTACCACGATCCGCACGATCCAGATAAGTTATCCAGTGTACATCAAGCTCTGTATCGAAGGCAATAACAAGTAATAACGTTTCACTAAGAAACTAAAAGATTTTTTCATTTTTATTTTCCCATCTACAATCCAATCACAGAGCTAATACTTTCATTGACGTGGAAACAAGAACAGTAGACTTCTGTGTTACATCTGAACTTGACTTTGAACTTGTTCGAAAAAAGTTACTTAAAGCGACGGAAAGCGAAGCAACGGCAGTCCTTCCGTTGAAACAAGACAGATGCAGTTTCCTTGGAAACGCTTCCGCGTGAAGTGTAAAATAAGAGACTTCGTTTTCTACTCAGTCTTGTACTGAAAAAAAAAAGCAGAAGACAAATGTAGAGGACGTGCACTTCGCGAGAGCAACCTACAAAAACAACCACGCAGATCGAAACTCTCCAACATTTTCACAGAGTTTTAACATATCATGTTCTCAGCGCAATTATTTTTTTGTTTTATTGTGAATTTTACCATGGAAAATGACTTGTTATCAAGTGATCATTATAAAAATATCTTTACAGAATATTATCTATATTGATTATTTTCCTCTTCTTAGGTAATAATGAATGTGTGATAATTCCTTATTGTTGTAAATTGACGAGTGGAAATGTAATTTAGAGTTGTTGATTTGGGTTACATGCCACGCAAATTGCAACCCTGCTATTAAAATCATGTAAATGAAAGCCAAATGTACGTAAGCACTACTATTATCTTTTTAATTAAAATTCGTAAATAAACTTAACGTAATTGACGTAAATGAACGTAATTAACATAAAGATGTACATAGTTTGAAAGGGTACAAGTTAAATCTAAAGCAATTATTTATCTTGTTATTCATGATACTGTAAGATTAGGTTTTGTCAGTTGAAAATAGTTTAATTCTGGAAAATATTTAAATAATGATTTTTATTTCTTTTAGCTCTTTTATTCAGATAGTAATTAAATTCAGTACTTCAATAAAGTATTAATTAATTGTCTTTTCCAAACTGTTTCAGTAACTACTAACATACAATGTAACTTTAATGTTAAATATTCACATGTCGGGACAAACTAGCGCCAAATAAAATCCACAAAACGAACCAACTCACAACGATCCCAAATATTTAGAAATTCGACGAGCTGGATTAGGAATTATTCAATTTTTGCAGTTGCTCATGTAGATCTGACAGAGATTATTATGTGGGTTGTAATCACACTAAGTTTTATATTTCTTTACGTATTCATGCTTTTTGTATGTAGGAAGTAAAATACAAAAATACGAATAAGCTTGAGGCAATTATTGATATATACCTATATATATATATATATATATATATATATATATATATATATATATATATATATATGGAGAATTTGGTACAAACCAATGAAATGATCAATTTTTTTGAAACACTGGTACCCGGAAATGACAATATGGGAGCACTTAAGAATATTTACTAAGACGGTATACGGTAGCCTTATTGAATATGACAAAAATTAGATGCAAAATTTACGACGTAAATATTAGGATTCAGTAACGTTCGAGGCCGGAATAAACAGTTGGTATTGGACATTGAAAACACAGTCATGATTTGGGACAAGGCCTTTCGTAAAGTTTTTATGTGATTAGCGTCATATAATATAATGCAGGCATGATGGAAAACCTATGGTGACACGTTTTAGTACAGGAGTAGGCTTCTGGTTGTGATAGTCGATTGTTGGCAGACAGGTTGAAGCAAATACCAAATTAGTGCGAGATACAAATGAAAACGGAAGTGATATATTTCATCAAGAACGTAATTTCGGAAGAAGGTATTGGTCGTGGTAACGAGAACTTTACAAGTTATTTGGTCGACGTCACGAGCATTTTAGAAGATACTTCGTCGTAGTAGTCGTACACTCGAGAAGTTTTGTTAGATCTGGTTGTGATCCGGATCGTCAGGACGATTAGTTCACTCAATTTGTAGTAGAGTCGAATAGCAATGTCCATCCGAAGCATTCGGAAAATAATTCAAGATAAATAGTTTGTGTTAGTTAATATTACGACGGTCATTCAATCATTAAAGAGACAAATTGCTCTGGAGAAATAAATTATTTACTTTTGCAAATCAGGACTTTTCCCACTTTTCAATATACTCCCCTCCAACATTTACACACTTGTCCCAACAGGTTACCAGCTTTCTTTACACCAGCAGTATAGAACTCTTTATCTTGGCGTTTGAATCAATTTCCCACAAATGTTTTGACAACTTCGTTATTCTAGAACTTCTTCCCACGTAATGCCTCCTTCAGTGAACCAAACAAAGGGAAATCAGATGGCGCTAAATCAGGCTGTAAGGGGGAAGAGGCAATACCTCCCAACTCGAATTTTGTCGATGGTTTGACAGCATTGTTGAGTAATGTGAGGACGTGCGTTGTCTTGCTGGAGAATCACACCTCTCCTCTGAGATCCACGACGTTTCTCTTTCATGATTGGCTTGACTTTGTTCACAAGCATATCGGAGTAGTACTGATTGTTTTTTATACGCTGTTCATCGAGATAATCACAAACAAACGCACCTACAGCTTCCCCAAACACCGTCAACTTCCCGCTTGTAAAAATTCTCGCGGTTTATACAACTTTCACCATACACTTTAGTTATTCTAGAATACATATATAAGCTCTTTTTTTACATTAAGCAAGTAAAAAACCGAATCCCATAAGGTTGTTCAATCAATGTGGGATTTTCAAGACGACTCGCTATTACTGAACTTAATTTTGAGATTGTGAACACAACAATGCTGATCATCCAGATGTTCAGAGATCCTCCTAATGATGCCAACTTAAAGTCCTAAAATTAGCAAACTTTTCCTACCAACTGTTTTTCCTCCAGACCAATTTATCTCTTTAATTCTTGCGTGACCTACGTAGATTACGGGACCCTAAGAATTGTTCAATATTAACATCAAGAAAGAAGAACAGAAGATTCCTATGGTCGTCGAGTCTCTTCATGGGAACACGCAGTGGATGAGTACAACTCCTTCACAGGCCTTACGCGAAGCGCAAAACATCTTATAAGTAAACCCCGCAATTCTTTGAAAACAAAAAAGAGATTAGACAAAATAATTCCAAAGGCCTTTATTAGATAAATAAATAATATTTAAAGGTAATGTGATGCCAATGAGATCTGTTTTCGTAAAGACTTACAAATAAAATAATGGTAATATTAATAAATGTCGTAACAGTCTTACTGAAAAATACGATTTATTTATTTAATAAATAGACTCCTCAAACCCACCATTTTATTTTTTAACATAGTAAATTTTCAGAGATTACATAATCCGTACTGGATGGTACGTCAAACCACGTAAGTATTACTCAGTCATACAAGAACATGGGAGTCGGGCATTCATAAATATTATAATAAGAATTAAATGGCATTTTGTCAATAAATTCCCATTCATATATATTAAAACGCTGCATTATCATGCGTAAACCCTCCAGGTGAGCCTACACTTTTCACTTCGCTATTTAAAAGGCGCCGTGTCGCCAGCATCCAGTCGCGAATCACCTTATATTCGAATAATAATAATAATAATAATAATAATAATAATAATAATAATAATAATAATGATAATAATAATAATAATAATAATAATAATAATAATAATAATGATAATAATAATAACAATGATAATAATAATATAATGTAAAGAAGATGAAATAAAGAGAAGGAAAATTCAAGAACACGAAATATGTCTTTCTTAATATATTTGAATCTCTTGCAATTATCAAGCATAAACCCCACACTTGTTGCTTCGCTTTTTAAAAGGCGCCGCGTCGTCGTCAACCAGTCGCGAAGCACGTGGCCTTCGAGGCTAAGTGCGGCTCGCCCACCCCCTCGCAGCATTAGCCTCGCAGCACTCTCATTAGGGCGGGCGCCTCCCGCGCCGAGGGCCTTGAGCCCTGGCTTGAGCCCCGACGCACATCCCGTTCCATGGGCGCCATCACGCACACGGGCGGGCTCCGTGCCCGGCCTCCGCCTCCCATTTGCACGCATTGGAAGTTGTGATGCGACATCGAAAACAAAACATTCATGTTGCCAAACATCGATGTTCAAAATAAAAACATCGACGGTTGGTTGGTTGGTTGGCCAACTAATGATATCATTAGTCCCGTAAGTGTAGTGCATGTTTTTTCATCGGGAGGTGGCAGTGATCTTCCCTCACTGGATGGCGAGATCCGGCGCCGATCCACCGTCAGCTAGCGGGAGGATAGAGCAAGGAAGAGGAAGGAAAGATCGCGCGAGGTTCGTAGCTCGTTTGTTAGGGTACTGTTCCGGCATTCGCCTGGTGTTGATCGGAGAAACCACAAAAAACTACCGATCAGAGCAGCTGGCCTGGAGAATTCTCCTCCTAACAGTGACTGAATTCGCCCTAGCTCACAAGCTAATCTTACCACTGTCGGAACTCGAACCTAGGACCCCCGAGTCAGAGGGACTGCAGTGACATCAGCTGGTAATGCTGGTTTAATAACATCTAACATTAAATTCGTACGCAACAAAATTTAATTTGACAGTGGACGTGTATATTAATTTAAAATTAACGTTTAACGAAAAACAACGTTTCAACACCTCTCCACATGCAAAATACTAAGTAAATACCAGAACTTCAGGATCATCTCAGTCGCGGGATAGTCTTCTCGATGAATGTAGTACAAAACACGTTCGCTTAATTCGAACACATAAGACAGTGGTGCCATAAGTTATTATTTCGTATTTTAACTTTAACACGATTGTGCTAATAGAAATTTTTCATCCATAAACAAAACATACAAAACGAAAAAATATTTGATCACAAAACATCGATGTTCAAGAAACATCGGCTTTAATACAGCAGTGTTTAAAACATGGATATTTTTATAGATACATCGATGTTTTGAAAACATCGACATCGATATCGCACCCCTAATTGGGAGGGCGAAATGCGCCAATCTCTCAGCATTAAAGCTTTTCAGCATCAAATTCAGATCAATCTGGTGTAATTTAGAAGAAAAAGGCGATTAAGGAGTTGAAGACAAAGAAGGATAAAACTTAAATGGATTTGTCGGTGTTTTCGGGCACGACAATTGTTAAGGTCATTAAATCCGTAAATGTAAGGCTTGTTTAGGCCGGGAGTTGTGGTGGTCCTTACCTGGTGGTGCGTGAGGGCCGGTGCCGACCTAAAGGTCAGCATGCGGGACTCCTCTTCCAGGCATTTCTGCCAGCATGGCACACTTCCAGGTGGGTCAGCTCTGAGCTTCTGACTGTCTCCCGACATGTAAGTTGGTGTAGTGCATGTAAATGTAAGTGGCAGTAAGAGGAGAAGATAGGGTAAGAAAGAGAACGGAAAGGTCGAGGGTGGTTCTCCTGCGGCATTTGCCTGGTATTGCGGGAGATAATACGGAAAAGCAGTCAATCGCTAAAATTATCTAGATAGCGATTGAATTTGTTCTAGCTTACATCGAAAATACGCCGCCAGGACTCGAAATCTGGGACGTACTAGTCAGTGTCCCTACAGAGACAACGGCAATACTGTCTCTAAGCTAACATATGCATTACGAAGAATAAAATGAGAAGAGGTAGGTCGATAAATAGATGAATAAGGGGAAGAGAGAAAATATGACGAAAACTAGGATGAAAAGAAGAAGGCAATGAAAATGAAGATGGCAAGGAGGAGGATTACAAGAAGAATGATGATGAGAAGACGATGAAAAAGATGAAGGAGAATATGTAAAGAAGAGTGAGAAATGACGATGAAAAAGAAGATGGAGAACATGGATGAGAAGGAGGAGAAAAGGAAGGAAGAGACTTTCTAATCAATGATTATGACAGGAGAACAACCCAAACCTTCAGCATATGTGCAGAGGAAGGTACTTTCCTTACAGTTCACCTTATATATGTACATATTGTAATAAGCCATAAACCCACTGTTTTATTTGAACAGAAAAGCGGCATCATGACATTACGAATACCACGAGAAGGGACATCAACGAACATCCAATTAACAATATCAAGACAGAATATTTTGAATTCATCCGAGAAATCAACGTTGCACGCGAAGATCAAAGTAAGCCGTGAACTTTAATTATTGACTGTACGGAATTACAATTATTGTAGGTATGAAAACTAAGATCAAATCGTTTATAAGCTTATTTATTAAATGTAACAAATTTGTAACAAATGTTAAGTTATTGTTTTGAAAAGAAGGCTGATAATTTGCAGCTATTTACATTCAATTAAATTAACCAGTTTCAATCAACAAAACTTCCAGAAATTGTAGTTTGTTTAGAATAGTACGTCCACATAGACAGGTTAGAAGGTTACATGTTGTACGTTGAAACCTATTAGCAGAAATATAAATAGGATCAAAGCAATAACATTTCAGTCCTGGGCAAATTTACGAGTGTAGCATGGCAAATAAATGACGGCATATTTCTAGATCAATATTATGTCGAAAGTAATATATTAATAAAATCGGAGAGATTCATCATTTTGTAATAGTTCACAAATTAGTAAGAAAGAATTGTTAGTATTTATTATATATCATTAGTGGCTATTCCACAAATGACGTGCCAAACGTAGGGCAACCAAATTAAATAAATAGCAGAAGATTTGAGTATTTCACAATATATCTGTAGTATTATATCGACTATATATGTCGTATTAAGTGAGTGCTCACACGTACTCACAGTTCCGATGTTGGTCATTGAGGAATTCGAACACGCAATCCGTTTGGATATTCTTTATTATGCGATGTTTAGTGCTGATATCCATGACTAATGTATCTTCGGCAGAATACATTTATCTTTGCTGTCAGAGAGACGTAGCGTCCTTCACTGCAAAAAGTCCCAACAATGCAAACAGTCAACAACAGCATGCAGGTCAAAGACCCCACGCGTGAGAGGCAAAACGTTGGCTTCTAGGTCAAGGTCTAGACAAGCGACGCAGGGGCAGCCAGCAAATTATGAGAACTTCAACCGCAGAAGCCTCTGGCTACAGACAGATTCAATTATCTTTTCGACACTGCGTGGAGTGACGAGCACACTCAACGTTTTCTGTTGCGTCATCACTTATCCAAAAGATTACATTATGAAGAATATACTTAAAACTCCGAAATAGGTTAGATTTTTTTGTTTTGTTTTTTTCGAACGTTTCTATACACGAAAATATCTTCTAAGTTCCGACGTTCTATTTCCATGATGACATGATAAATCAACTAGCTCTTTAGAGGCTGTGGTCTAGACCAAGTACACTTATTTTTTCCCTTTCTTAATCCCTTTTAAACGAATTGTTTTCTCCTTTACATTTTTCTCTATAATAAACCGATATAATCATAACACGAACAATAGCAAAAAAATGTAACTACGCACACCAATATTTTCGATTTTCAACATTTTCGAAACAAACGCGTTTCCGCTAAAACGCTTAGGTATTAAAAGTGCATAAACTTTTATTGGTTTCTATTACAATGATATCGCAGAGGTAAAAAATTAGTTATTAAAAGGTTCATGCTTAAATTGTGGATAACACCAGCAATCTTTACTACTTCTTTTGTGTTGCAGTACATGTATATTGTTTCAAATGTCCGGAGTATACAAACAGCATCTTGATGAGTCTCAACAAAACACTTCACCGCTTCGTGGTCAAAAGATACAAAAACTTTATTAATTAAAAGGTCACTTTAATTCATGCACTGGTCTGCGACCTGCCCCCCTACTTCAACTGATTTCATTTTAATACACTTCATGGTTCTAGTACTTAATCGTGTGTGTTGTCGTGAATACAAAGCTTCCTTACTAAAAATCCTCTGGATTTCTTTGGATTTGAAGTTGGCGATTGTCTGTATCCTGGTCTTTGGAGGTAAACTCCCTTCCTTAAACGGCCCTCTACAGAACAGGTAGGCACGTGCCCTCGCTCACATAACAACGAATTCCCAGGAGGAAAGGGTGGTGCAGCCTCACGGCCGTTGACACAGGAAACACGCGACCCGCAAACTCAAGGCAGTAAAACTGGGCGTTTTGGGAGACCTTCAGGATGCTGTTAAACACGACACGCGCAAAATCGCACGAGCAAAGGTGTTACGAAATGATTGTTAAGAAAAGTTGTACAAAATGTTAAGAAACTATCATTTTCAAGTACGAACTAAACTTTATCACAACCCAACTACACCGGTTCTCGCTGGAGAACCGGTGTAGTTGAACACACGTATCTATAGCTGCTTGTGTGTCCGGGAGACGCCGTGTCATAGGGACAGGTGCCAACGTTTCGGCCGCCATTCTGTGATCTTCCTCAGGTTGAAATGCTCTGAGGATGCGGAGGACGGGCTGTGGCCGCCTCTCCGTCACGGGACGAACGTTATCCTGACGATACGCCGTGGCGGCGTCTACCGGACAGCTAAGCAGCTACTGACTCCGCCCGCGGAAGCCTACGCTCCCATCGCGAGAGGTCACTCAGGGCATCAACTGATGTCACTGACCGGAAGCGGTAGCTCAGTGCATCAACTGAATTCACTGCAGCGTCTCTGACCGGGAGGTCCTCGGTTCAGGTCCTGACGGCGGCAGAATTTTCGACACTAGCTTTTCAGCTACGGCGAATTCAGTCGCTGTCTGAAGGAGAATTCTAGCGACCGGCTGCTCTGATCGGTAGTTTTCCGTGGTTTCTCCGATCAACACCAGGCGAATGCTGGAGCAGTGCCCTAACAAACGGGTCACGAACAGCGCGCACTCTTTCCTTCCTCTTCCTTGTTCTATACTCGCCCCTTACACACACACTTTCACTTTACTATCACACATGCTGGGAGACTAGTCGGGAGCTCAGAGTTTGTCCCGACTGGGGCGGTGCTCCGCTGGTGGGAGATATCTGGTTGGGGGAAACCCCGCTAGCCGACGGTAGGTCGACGTCGGATATCGCCATCCAGTTGAGGAAGATCACCGCCACCTTCCGATGAAAAAACATACACTACACTTACGGGTTTAATGACCTCGGTAGTTGACTCGCTTGGAATCAGCAACAATCAATCAAACCAACCTACGCTCTCGTGGACTTACCGCTCGGACGGTGCGTTGGTGGCGGCGGCGATGGCAGAGACACGCGGAGACGGCGATCTGTGAGGACGACGTTCGTCCAGTGGTGGAGCGGCGGCCACTGCCATCTTCCGTCTCCTCCGCCTTCGCTGCCGCCGCCGCCGTCCGACCTTGGTTGCGCGTCGCTCCGCCCTCCGAACCGGCCTGCCCGCCGGCCCACCGGCCGGCCGTGACGTCACGCCACTCGGGAGTTTCCGCGTCCGCTGATAATGCTAGCGTTCGCCAGGTTTCGTCTTTGCCTCTTTGGGTCTTAAGAACATGCTAATGCACACTCGGATCGAGCGAGCCCCGTGTAAACGGTGGATAGTAGTATTGCTGGCTGCTGACGTAGTAATTCTGAAACCTGCTGTTACGCCCTTCCAGAAGCTGAGGCGTTGAGTGGCGTAAGGTGTAATTTTTTGTTTCTCAAAACTACTACCACTCCTATTGGCGTAGCTGGAAGTAAAATGTTTGGGAAGGAAGCAAGACGAATTCAGTTGAATTAATTCAATCCAATAAATACGATTATATAATATGAAAGAATTGTTTCTAAGTTTGGAGGACATTGTTATTACTGTTATCCGTGGTTTTGGCTCTCTGCATTATGTGCAGGAACATTCACCTGCCCATTCCTGGTCTAGACACGGTCGATCGTGGAGAGACAATTCACGAGCGAATGTTGCTCTCTAGAAATTGCCGTCAGTCGTGTCCCTATACCATTACTTTCCAGGAATTTCCTCACTATCCTGCAGCTGTGCAGTATTACTGATTTTTGAATTTGCTCTACGCATTAAAATGGTCATTCCAACACTTGAATTGCATACTAAGTGTGTTGATATTAAATCCATTTATGGACATGATTATCGGTTGTATAGCGATATCCTTAAGTCTCCATCGATGGAGATGCTCCTGCGATAGCGGTAGTATATATTTCTGAATTTTCAAATTATACACTGGTTATATAGACAGAGTAGGTTATGTAGACAGGTCAAGTTGTATATTTTTATTGTTGGCCACTGCAAAATCGATTATCATGGATGTTTTCATGAGTTTGTTTAGAGCTATTATGTATGGTTACTGGTATTATTACTATTATTATTATTATTATTACTATTATTATTATTACCACTATTTTAACCTTTAAAATGGTTTAATCATTCAAATATGGCGTTAGGTAATACAAGAAAGTATACAAAATGGAACAAAATCACAAAGTATTCTGTAATAATTACACAAATACTTTGTATCATATTACTATTGTCACTATTGTTGGTGGATATTCTGGAACGCTCCAAACATACACATGCGCCCACATGCCCACGCGCTGTAGAAAATTTTCAGTACACCAAAAGCTACTGTGCAGTGGCTGGTACTTTAACGCTCTACAAGTGGAAACTAGTACATTCTTTATCGCATTATTTCTAAATTTGTAATTTTCGAAAATTCATAGAGTTCAACGAAAATGAGATCCGCTCAAATCAATTAAGCGTCCCATCATGTATCTGTGGGAAAAGATAGACTTAAGAAAAAAATCATAAATTTCAGAAACAAATTACAGGAAATCTATTACTTTTGTACACTACCCTTTTTAAAGACCTAATTTTTTGAAGCAGACTTTATGTAAGAGAAAAATCTATCGTAAATTTTGCAGTTTTGAAATGTTAACTTTTTCCTCTTTTCTTACTTTGCTATGTGTAGTCATTTTCGTAACTGCGGAGAGTTCGCCGAAAATAAAACTAACACCATAAGTTTTATTGTCAGAGACTGCACATGAAGAAAAATATAAAGAAAACAATTGGAGCGTTTTTTTTCAAAAAAATTAAAACTACCCGAAAACTACTCAAATTTTGTAAAGTTGCACAAAACTGTATCTTTCATTTGACTATAGGATGACGCCCTACAAAATTGAACTTTCGCCACTTTCGAAAAATCAGGGATTTGAACGAACATGAGACCCGCACCTTTTTTAGTTAACGATCTTTTACGCTATCCGAAGCCAAAGTTTAATTAAAAAACTTAGAGCAGTTTTTGAGAAAATTTTAAATATGCTTTTGAGGTTTCTTGTAAAGTAGTCTCAAAAATCAAAATATCCGGTTGAAACTTCCAAAACTTTGAATTCGTTCATATTGATCGGGGAATATTAATTTTGGCGAAAATCCGCTGAATAGTTTGGACACTAGAGTTGACCACAAACGAACAGACTGAGACGTTTTGCCATCAATCGACTTTTAGGTATCAAGGACCCAAAACACTGGACTCTATTTCTATCACGTGTTAAAGACGTAATTGATTATATACAGCAACAGAATTTGTCCACTTTTTCTTTATCAGAGTCCGCTTTTTCTGCCGAAAATACGTGTTTTCCGGTGCACGATTACGTAACTTTCTCTTCTTAAATAATAGCGAGAAAGTAAAAACGAAATTCTTTCTGGGCCATCACAAACCTTTATCCTCTGGACGAGACCCAGTACATCGCGGAGGTTAAGAAAATGACACTCTAATGTATTTTGATTTTGCAGAATAATTTTCTTCTGTGCAAAGCAGTTTATTTCGCTATCTATGTGTGTACTCTATTTCTTACATGTAGGTTATTTTTATGACGTGCCCCTTATCACTAGCCCCGACGAAATCAAATATGTCGAAATAAGCAAATAAAAATAGTATTGTTACTTTTAATATTTCTTAATTTTTTAAACGTATTTTTAATTGTGAATTTAACATGCTACTTGGTGCTACAACAGCTCATACTTTTTTGAATAGAAATGGTATGAATAATAAAGATTTATCACTGAGGGCGAGACGAAATTCATAATAGTACAAGATATTGCAAATCGAAAACATTACTGGACATTGTCAACATGGTGACGTATGAGATCACCTTGGCCAAGTTTATCTCTGGCAATGATGCAAAACTAAAGTGTTGTTTATGTCTCTAAGTGTGAGTGAGTACGCACGTGGGAACCGGTTGGTTATGAAGACCTACTATTTAGTTTTCTATGCAATAATTTTCTGTCCTTCCGTGAAAGATATCTCAAAAGGGAAGGTCCTAGCAAAGAAGTGGGTGATTTCGAAATATTGATGTATTGCTCACTCTGATTTGTTAATACTTGATAATTTAGAATTATAAAGTTAAAAAATAATACTTATTTACCAATTTAATAAAAATTAATAGTTTAAAACATGACATGTGTATTTTCTTTTACAAACATAGTGTATTTCCTTTGTCGCCTCAGGTCAGGAGAACAGCACAATATTGTTAATGAGTTGTCGTGAATGCGCTGAGCGAGTTATCCACCTATATGGAAAGCTGCCGTAAATTTCAATTAAAGCTATCACATATATTTTTTGAGTTCTCTTTGAAATCTGAAGGTGAGCGTCAATAGATTTGAGCTGCTCTAAGTTAATATATTCAATTATATGCTGGATAAATTGAATACTGACCTCTGGTGTAACTGTTCATGAATAAAAACTAGTTTTGATTCCAAAAACTTGACTGAATTATTAAAAAAGGACTTTTGATCCCTTTGGGAAAGTGGAATACGAACATTTATTTGTTTATGGCCAAAAGTAATTTGTTACCCTCTGAAATGTATTGGAAAGCACCGAGCTGACGTAACTCTCAGAGTCATAATAGTACCGTAACAAATCCTCGGGATTGATTTCCGGTCGGGATAAAAATTAACAGTGCGCTTTCCTTGCAATATCCCAGTATCTGATGCTGTGTGTTGATTAGAAAGCTCATTTCTCAGGTTGAGAAGACACGGCGTATGTATCGCTTTGTGCTAACGACATGTACCCCTCTACCCATGGCCACAAGGTAAGCCTGGACGCTACTTGTAGGCCTTAGCTCGTAAAGAGCTGTTGTGCCAAAGACATGACAGAAAATGTCGAAATTTTACTGTTATATTGTCAATGTCTAACGCCACCGCATCAGTGACGGCGTGTACATATCTCTCAAAAGAAAAAAAACAACATGTAAATCAATTTCATGAACTTTTTTTTATCGAGGGCTTCGTGGCTTTTATCCAGCCAATCCAGCCGGTTACCCTTTACGCCCTGATGGGACGCACATTCGACCATACACTAGACACCAACACACTTGCGGGCTCCTCTGATCTGGGGTCAGCAGAACGCGAGGCCCTCCGCGACAACACATACATACAAAGTCAAGGGACAAACAGCCATGCTCAAGGCGGGACTCGAACCCGCGACCCTTCAGACCGAAGCGCTGAGTCGGTACTCACTCTTAGCCACCTCGGCCATCCAGGTCGGCAATTTCATGAACTACTTGAAATTAAATATATAACAAATTAGATTAGATGCGTTCCATTTGGGATAGAATCAGAGAAAGAAAGAGGAAATATGTTTTTCATCTTCATACTACCTTCTGCAAGCCCACAGTGTAAGATTATACGGTATGTCATTCTCCGCCAAAGTCCTCGCCCTTTTAAATTCAATTCGATTGTAGAAGATTAGATTAGATTAGATTAGATTCGCCGGCTTAGGTGCCTCAGGGCCTAAACTGGCGTCATTACAGAGCGTCTGACCTGGATTGATTGATTGATAATTTTTTCATGTTTCCGGGCGCGTCAACTGCTCTGGTCCTTATTCCCGTTAGTGTAGTGCATGTTTTTTTCTCGGGAGATGGCTGTGATTTTTCCCCGCTGGATGGCGAGATCCGGCGCCGACCTACCGTCGGCTAGTGAAGTTTCTCCCTAACCAGGACTCTCCCACCAGCGGGGCACCGCCCCAGCCAGGACAAGCTCTAAGCTCCCGGCCGGTCTCCCGGGATATGTGGTAGTGTAGTGCATGTTAGTGTAAGTGTATGTGTAAGGGGAGAGGATAGGACAAGGAATGGGAAGGACAGATCGCGCGCGGTCCGTGGCCCGTTTGATAGGGTACTGCTCCGGCATTCGCCTGGTGTTGATCGGAGAAACCACGGAAAGCGACCGATCAGAGCAGCCGGCCGCTAGAATTTTCCTCCAGACAGCGACTGAATTCGACCTAGCTGAAAAGCTAGTGCCGAAAATTCTGCCGCCGTCAGGACTCGAACCTAGGACCTCCCGGCCAGAGGCGCTGCAGTGACATCAGTTGATGCACTGAGCTACCGCTCCCGGTTCTGACCTGGAGGCCCTAGGATTTGAGTGCCGGCGGTGGGAGGATTTCTGATACTAGCTTGTCAGCTAGGCCGAATTCAGCAGCTGTGTGGAGGAGAACTTTTGCGACCGGCTGCTCTGATCGGCAGTTTTCTGTGGCTTTTCTGATCGACACCAGGCGAATGCCGAAGCGAACATATAGGCCACGCATCGCGCTTGATCTTGTCTTTCTCTTCCTTGACCTATTCAAACCCTTATACTTTACACACATACTCTGGCAATAACAAATAACAATACAATACAACATTACAATAACAATACACTACAACACATGTCAGGAAACCATTCGGGAGCATAAAGCTTGTCCCGGCTGGTTTGTTGCCCTGCCGGCGGGAGATATCTGGTTGGGGAAACCCCGTCAAGCCGATGGGTAGGACGGGGCTTGGTGTCGCCATTCAGCGGGGGGAGATCGCCGCCACCTCCCGCGATAAAACTGTATTTATAGGACTAATGATTTTACAAGTTGATCCTCTTTTTCTACAAGTTGAAACAACAATGAATCAGGCGATTTGATTTCATTCGATTCAATTCATTTCAATGACATTTCATTACAATGTAATTTCATTTCAGTGTCATTTCATTACGATGTCACTTCATTTCAATGTCATTTCAATTTCGTTTCATTTTAATGTCACTTCATTTTTCATTTCATTTTGGATTCCTTTTTAATGTAATTCAAATGAGCCTTATTTTACGTGACGGAACTCACGCTATCAGGTCTTCGCCTGACCAGACAATGTTTGCTATGCTTCTTCCGCGATTATTATTTAATTGAGAGCTTGTTTTATACTTGACGTTCTATTAGACTTCAAGGTGCATTACACACAGTAAATATACACGGGAAAGTCAACTTTACACCCCCCAGAAGGAAGATGTACGAATGACTTTTTCCATTAAAAAAGTTTGTTTTATGACCGAAAGGCTGCGATGATATATGGGTGGTTATTATATTAGAGGAAAAAAACCTGCGCATTCCTCTCAGAGCCATTTCGATCGTTTTCGCGAAGCTTAAAAGCATGCGTAGTTTAAAATGCGATCAACGTTAATTCATCATAACTTTCAACTAAAAAATACACATTTTTCTTCAAATATTAAAAGACATGTTTTATTTACTAATTTTAATCAAGAGAAGAAAACGCGAGAAGGACTTTCCTCGCTCTCGTCCCCTGAGAACCGCCATTCCAGCATATCTTAAATAGTGGCATGCTACTGATCTAGAAAGACTTAAGTACACTTCTGCAAAATGATGTATCTAAATAAGATATCACGTTGTCCTTAAAACTGCAGTTTTGCTCCGCTGACGGCACTGGAGGGCAACAAGTCCGACAGTGGCAGGACTTTCGACACTAGCTGTCCGCTAGGTCGAATTCAGTCGTTGTCTGGAGGAGAATTCTAGCTGCTCTGATTGGTAGTTTTACGTGGTTTCTCCGATCAACACCAGGCGAATCCCGGAGAAGAACCTAACAAACGGGCCACGGACCGCGCGCGATCTGTCCTTCCTCTTCCTTGTCCTATCCTCTCCCCTTACTTACAGAAACTTTCACAAACATGCACTACATTACCACATATTCGGGGAGACCGGTCGTGAGCTTAGAGCTTTGGCGTGCCCGGCTGGTGTCAGATACCTGGTGGAAGAAAACCACGCTAGCCGAAGGTAGGTTGGCGCCTGATCGCAATACAGTGGGAGCGGATCACCGCCACCTCCCGGGGAAAGAAACATGCATTACACTTACGGGACTAATGACCTCACTAGTTGACGAGCCCTGAATCACTAACAACCAACCAATCAAGATAGAAGGCGACAGAGACCTCTCACGCTCAGAGCAATTGATGGACCGTTTGGCAGATTCGCAGGGTTTGGAGCGGGGAAGAAGATAAGTAAGAGAGGTTTTCGAGAGAAATTCAATATTTAGGGTCATACTTTGACTGAAACAGGAAGTCCTTTCAAGGTTACAAGCAGAAAATAAAGGGGAACACTCAGCCAATCGCAAGCTTTGTTACGACTTAAATTTTTGGCATTGAAGCTCTCGATAGGAGTGTCCCCCTCACTTTTCAGCTCGGGGCCTTGAAAGGACTTACTGTTTTAATGGAAGTATAGCCAGCGAAGTACGCTTTCAAGGTCGAAAAAGATATGTCGAAAACCTAGCGACCTCAGTTTTTCCCATGTCTGTTGCTTTGGTGTAGGAGAATGATTTAAATTCCCCGGTTGCAACACAGGATGTGCATGTTTAGGGAGCGCAATCCCTAGCAATCCCTGCGGCTTCTCCCCGCCCCGCCCCTGAGCGAAGCCCTCCAGATCCGCGCTCCGCCGAGGCGTGAGGGGGCGGGGGAGGGGAGCGCGAGCCGGTGATCCGCGGGCGGAATCGATTCCCCAGAGAGCGCCGGTGACCGACTCCCGCTCACGCCTGCGACCGTAAATTCTGACACGAGCCACACAGCTGACGCTCGCGCCACTGCCAAGGCCCTCGCTCCGACAGAAGCGATGACGACTGGGGAGGCAAGGGGTTAGTGGATGGACAGATTGTTGGGGAAGGAGCGAGGACGGAATGGTGAAGGAGGGGCGGGGCGATGTAAGGAGGAAAAAGATGGGAGGGAAAAGAGGTGAGAGATGCAAGAGAGAAGAGAAAGGAGGTAAGGGAGGAAGGAGAGTGGGGAGGAGAGAGGAAGAAGTACAGAGGGAGGTGGAGAGAGGAAGATGGAAGGGATTGGGGCGGGACGGGAGGGTGGTATTAGTGGGTCTATGAAATAAGTTACTGGGATGCGAGTGAAGCGAATGATGTGGCCGAGTTTAGACTGCAGAGACGATGAGGACGATGCCGGGGTCGGAGACGGAAAAATATGGCGGGGACATGGCGGGGTTGATGGCGGGGCGGGGGCGGTGGAGTTTGAGATAGAGGAGGGAGGCTGGGTCGGTAATGATGAATTCGGTTGCGGTGGAGGAGGTGAGGGTAGCAAAACATTCATCAGAGTTGCGATGGCGATGGTGGTGGCTTGGGAGGCAGAGAATCGGGGCGATGCGGGCGGCGGGGGCGGCAGGGCCATGAGGGCTACGGAGCTGCGAGGCGGCGGGGCGGCGTGGCGGTGTAGGGGGGCACGGAGGTGTGGCGGCGTGGCGGCGTGGCGGCGTGGTGGGGCGTGGCAGTGTAGTGGGGCACGGGGGCGTGGCGGCGAGGCGGCGTGGAAGCGGGAGGCGTGGCGGCGTGGCGGCGTGGCGGCGTGGCGGCGTGGCGGCGTGGCGGCGGGGCGGTGTGGCGCCTTGGCGGCGTGGCGGCATGGTGGGGCGTGGCGGCGTGGTGGCGAGCGGCGTGGCGGCGTGGTGGCTTGGTGCGGGAGCGGAGAGGAAACGTAGGAGCGGTGGGGAGCGACAGAGACTGCGGGGAGGCGGGAGATCTGCGAGGGGCGGGGGCGGTAGGGGCGGCGGGGGCAGGCAGGTGGGCGGTGGAGGTGGCAGTGGGAGGGGCGGGGCGGGGCGGGGCGAGGGCGAGGGCGAGGGCGAGGGCGGGGGCGGGGGCGGGGAGGGGCGTGGCAGGGAGGGGCGGGGCGGGGCGGGTCTGGTGGGCGGGGCGGGACGGGGCGGGACGGGGCGGGGCGGGGTCGGTTAGGGGATGGGATGGCGAGGAGGTGGAAGGGGAAGGGCGGCAGAGGCCGCGGGGCGGCGGTGGCGTGGCAACGGGTGGGGTCGGGGGCGGTCGGAAGACGGGGCGGCGGAGGCGCGGGTGGGAATGTGTGCGGGGTCACGGAGGGGGGGGGGCGGGCTGACAGAATCCGTGCGCAACTCATTGCGTCGAATGGGAAGCGCTTCTCCCCTCTTGCGCGAGCGACCACGTGGCGAAATGGCCCCGCAAATGGATTAGAAAAGTGTGTGCAGGCGGTCAACAGTCTTCCCCCACAGCTAGAGACTGCAGGTCGAAAAACAATCTGGCCACCGCTTCTAGTGAGTGTCTCAATCCTGTGTAACCAATATGAGACAAGAAATTGTAATTAACTATTATTTAAAATTTTCAATGTACACATTTAATGCCGGTACCTCAGTTACAAGCAGGTAGTATCAAAGGAAACAGCATTACGCAGAAATTTTCGTATATGACAAGTACCCTAATTACTAGTGATTAATAAGGGGTGTTTATATTTCATTATATATAAAATTTCACATTCATTGGTAATGTTTACATTTTTATCATAAATGTGTAACGTATTTTTTCACGACAATTAAAAGTAAATATCCCTGAAGGTAGGTATGGCATGATTTGTGGGGTAGTTAACCCGCAGTAATACGAAGTTCCAAAATTGTGAAAAAACTTCGAGTTTCTAAGAAGAACAATATATTTTTTCAATTTTGTTGGTTACGCCAAGTCTGGATTTTTAAAACCTGATATCACATATTGGAGTCAGTTACCATTCATAATAAGGAATAGAAAATGTACCATGGAGTAGGTACATGTAGGCAGGCATGAAGTTTGACCATTTTATATATACCATATACATTATATGTATACCATATACATTAGTAAGGTGTGTACAGTTTATATTACCTTGGTTATATAATATATATATATATATATATATATATATATATATATGTTGATTCATGGCATATATTGTGTGATTTTTAATGTTGTTCAGACAAGTTGTCTTCATTCCTTGTGATTGTGTTTATTGTGGCCCTGAGGAAGGAATTACATATTCCGAAACGTTGGCAAACTATTATGTTTTATTAATTGACCGATCCCGTGATCCATATCCCACAATTTATGAACGGTCGTGAATTCTACGATGATACTACTGTAATTGAATAGAGCACATAACTTTCACATGTAAGCTCAGTTTCGTTAGTTTAGATGGAGAAGGAAGTATTGTTTCTCAAAGTTGTGAAAATGTAAACGTGTTTTTCAAAAATAATGTGAAAGGTTTTGTACTGCAAATTCTGGAAACGAAACCAAAAGATAAAGGAGAACAACTGGGAGCTAGAAACAATCATCTCGTGTATATTATCCTGTATTTTGAAACAAGAAATTCAGTATTTTTGCTTGGAAGGCTGAATGAATAGTTTGAGATAAATACGTTACGTTGGATGAAGCGGGGTAGCACCGCTTCCTATGAACATATTCTTTTCGCAATCGACCTCACGTACTACGCTACTTTGGGCGCAATGCTTTGGACAGAACTACATTGGATGATATTCGACAGAACTGTGTTCTGAATTTTCTTCTATAGTTGTGAAAATACCACTGGCTATCCGGTTTCTTCATCTAAAATAAACTAATAGTGCTACAACAACACACACTTTCTCGCCTTATTTATAACTTTTGCAATTTTTATTATTTGAGACCGAACGAAAACTAGACCAGCGTAATTTGTTTAGCGTATTTTACTCTATCCGGTGAAATAATTAAGAAAAATTTGGAAACGATTTTGTGAAAATAATTGTTTTAGCATAGCTAGATTGGTTTGTTGGATAAATAAACGTTTCCATCTGGCTTGTCGAGAGCAACAGCAACCATGAGTCTCAAATACTATAGAGTCAATCCATATTTTCAAACTTGTAGCGCTCTTTGTATACACTCGATCTGTCAAATCAACCCCATAAATCATGAGTATGGCAACTTTTCGTTGCACCCAAATATTCGTCCTTTGCCGAATTCTTTTTATCAATTTTAGTCAGTCCCTATAAGGATCAGCCCAAATTTCAGAAGAGGGTTCAATGTGGTGGAAGAAATGATGCAATTTATTAAATCAGTCTTTATAATTAACGTTCATGCAGATATTACCTCCAACTCAGCTGTCATGTATTGAAAAACAATCCACCGGGGACCCTCGATTACGTAAAGACGTTATCACACCTCGCAGATGACATCGTATTTCGAATTACCTGAGTGTTGATAAGCGTAGTTCATAAAAATATCAAAATTATCAATCAATTATACATGCATACTAGCTGCGACAGCTCTAGAAAAGTTAAGTTTTAAAAAAAATTATTGCGCTTTTGCAATACGTCTCTAAGCCCTTATAGGGCATTGAGCACTTAGTGTAA
Organism: Teleogryllus occipitalis; assembly: GCA_011170035.1. Lineage (NCBI taxonomy): Eukaryota > Metazoa > Arthropoda > Insecta > Orthoptera > Gryllidae > Teleogryllus > Teleogryllus occipitalis. The sequence continues at coordinate 118,912 of BLKR01000465.1, read as the reverse complement.
TCCACATTGAAATCATAGTAGACGGTTCCTTTCATTTCCAGTGTTCCTGAGACTAGTTGTTTTGAATATCCCATATGTGCAACGCGCTATGCATCGTATGGAAGCGAGATGGTAACTACAAGCAACTCTCATCTATCGATCATCCGAAAGAATAACTGGAACGTCTCGGTTGATCTTACCAATCATTGCCGTTCGTTGTCAGTGCGTAGCTAAAACAAATTGTTCTAATGATTGTTTTGCAAAACCCACCTCTGCTCCGGGAGCGGTAGCTCAGTGCATCAACTGATGTTGATCAACTGATGCATCAACTGATCTCACCGGAAGGACCTAGGTTCAAGTCCTCACGGCGGTAGGATTTTCGACACTAGCTTTTCATCTAGGTCGAATTCAGTCGCTGTCTGGAGGAGAATTCTAGCGGCGAGCTGGCGAATGCCAGAGCAGTACCCTACCAAACGGGCCACGGACAGCGCGCGATATTTCCTTCCTCTTCCTTGTCCTATCCTCTCCCCTTACACACACACTTACACTAACATGCGCTACACTATCACACATGCTGGGAGACTAGTCGGGAGCTTAGAGCTTGTCCCAGCTGAGGCGGTGCCCCGCTGGTGGGAGAGTCCTGGTAAGAGGGAAATCCCACTAGCCGACAGTTGGATGGCGCCAGATCTCGCCATCCAGCGGGGGAAGATCACTGCCATCTCCCGAGAAAAGAACATGCACTACACTAACGGGACTAATGACCGAAGCAGTTGACGCGCCCGGAAACACGAAAAAATCAATCAATCAAAAAAAAACCACCTCTGCAAGCATCTGAGGACATAGTGCTACAACGGGTAACGCAGCTTCTATCGTCAGATGTTGCCGAACCATCTTCAAGAAACTCTGACGTTGAGAGTTGCCATTCAATGCCCATCACGGATCCATGGAACTTAGGACAATTGCGCCGATTGTGTCATCATGCGTGTCTCATTGCCATGAGCGTCCCATGGAAGTTCATGTCACACACATAACAGTTCCACTCGTCATCGTATCGTAAATTGTGTTATAGAACTGATGAGGCATCTCTGACGTACATTTATGACTGCTCCCTACCCTTTTTGGCCATAACTGGGATGTGTTATTTTAAAGGACGGAATGTGTTTGCTGCTGAAGATGAAGATGTTGATTGAAGAGAAGAATTGATGAGAGAGAAATGGTCAAGTAAGAGGAAGAAGAAACGAGAGAACATCGAGGAAGACAATCGCAAACTCGCTTTGCTCACCTCAAATTCTAAATGGATCCACCAGGATTTTAACACAAAGTTGCAGATCTCGCTTTTTAACTCATAGGTCAGCATGCTCGCTTTCCATGACGCGACCCCAGATTCGATTCTCGGTCGGGCAAGATTATAATGTGCGTTTTCCATGCAATAATGTGCGTTTTCCTTCCGTTTCAGTATATGTTGCTGTATGACGGTGAGAATACTCACTTCTCGAGTTGAGAAGACCAGAAAACGGCATGGCGATGTCTTCGTGCTGGCCGCACGTAACCCCTCTACATCCGACTGGGTAGACCTTCGTACTTCAGTAAGGGGGATCACAAGCACAAAATTCAGTTTAGGCCACAGAGAACAGATGTTGGAAAATTTTCATTTACAAATAGAACAATAACGGACTGGAATAAGTTACATGCAACAGCATTGGAACCCTTTCCTCCAGGTGTTGAAAGATTTAAAAATAAATTAACTAATGGTATTTGTAAACTTCATTAATTTAGTAAGTTGGATTATTACATCAGTTATTATTTGATTATTATTGATATTTTCATTGCTATTATTATTGTGTTAATTACTATTAAATGTGTTTCTGTATTAAATTCTGTATTATAATTATATTCAAAGTAGTATTGTATTGAAGTGTGGTGACGTGTTGTGCAGTGTAGTGCAGTATAGAAGTAGAAAGAGAAGTGAATTTTAAATGTTGTGAAGTGAAGTGTAATTAAAAAGTCGTGTAATCTTGTATTTAATAGTTTAAAATAACTGTGCAGGTCAGCCATAAAATGTAGTTAATGCTATTATTGTTAACATATTATTATTATTATTATTATTATTATTATTATTATTATTATTATTATGTCTTTAAATAATTTAAAGTTACATTGTTAAGTAATTTAAAGTTAATATTTGTAATATGTAAATTGCTGTGTTCTGCTACCAGGTTGTACCTGTGGAAGAATAAATATCTATCTATCTAACCCATTGCCACGTGGCCCTGACGCAGTTGGTAGCCATGGCCCATACGCGGGTTGACGCACCAACAGACACAAATCTACAAGATGAGGGTTTTAGATCCCCGTAGTATGTCGAACTGAATTCAGAGTAATCTTCAAATAAGGCAACTTTTCTTGGCCCACTGCTGTCTTGCGTGAGCGGGTCTGTCACGTCGCACCTAAATTTCCTCGACTGCTGCCAGCGAATATCTTTTTTTTTTTTGGTTTGCACATCTTTAAACGCAGTTTCCTTGTCAGAGAGCATCGGAGGCCAATTGTACCGACAGTTACGCGTTCTCACCTCTGGCCCCGTTCCGTGGAAACAGACCTGTGACGTCACACACATCTTCCCTTGTCAGTCACCGGTGAATCCTGTTGGTTGGTGGTTAGTGATTCCGGGCGCGTCAACTACTGACGTCACTAGTACCGTAAGTGTAGTGCATGTTTTTTCCTCGGGAGGTGCCGGTGAATTTACCCTACTGGATGTCGACGTTCCGGCGCCGACCTACCGTCGGCTAGCGGGGTTTCTTCCAACCAGGTATCTCCCACGAGCGGGGCAGCGCTGCACCCGGGTCAAGTTCTAAGTTCCCGATCGGTCTCCCGGCATGTGTGGTAGTGATGTGATTGTTTGTGTAAGTGTGTGCGTAAGGATTGAACGAGAATTCCCCTCCAGACAATGACTGCATTCGACCTAGTGTCGAAAACCTTGCCCCTGTCGGGACTCGAACCTAGGACCTCCTAAGTGAGAGGGACTGCAGTGACATCAGTTGACGCACCGAGCCACTTTTCACGGTAGCGCATCCGGTTCAACAACAGCCGGAACATCGCTGGTGTTCGTTGATCGAGATTCAGGCCAATTGCCCCGCAAGTCCAACATGACTGACTCATCGCTACGCGGGCCTCGTGGGACAAGGGCTGTCACGTCGCACGCAGGTTCCCTCGTCAGCCGCCAGGGGCGCCATCAGCGAAAAACGATTCGGGCGGTGGGGGCGGCGGCATCGGCAGCGCGCGGCGCCGATTAATCATAATAATTGTCAGCAGCCGGCGCCGTCGCACGCGGAATTGAAATGGCAGGCGTACGGCGCGACGCGGCGCGGCGCGGCAACTAACGCGATTTCTGATGAACGACCGAGCATTATCATCTGGAACTACCTCTGGCGGCAGAGTGACTCGTTTCGCCTCCTCGTCCGCCCGGGTATGTCCCTCAGTGGAGCTGATTTTAGGTTGAGGCCTTCGCTGTTGAGTCGCGGCATGTCTATTTAGAGATATTTGGTGAGACCAAGAGAAGTGTGGGCTGTACTATTTGCAAAGGTATTAGTAACAAACGCCCAAACGATGTTGAAGACCAATTACTGTTCTTTAATTAAGAACAGTACATGTAAATCCCTAAAATAAAAAGAATAACATTCAACAAATCATAATACGATTATAGTTATTAACGACACAAGTGTCATAAAGCATCTTATTACAATACGAGATGGGAAAATTGCTAACGAGATCGTTTGCCTGAGTTTGGTAACTAATTGAGTATTGTAATCGGATGTTATAATACGAATATCGTACAATATTTTATCCACATTGTAAAAATTTGTTAATTTAAAGTGAAATTTTGTCCTACACCTTCATTTAGTATTTATAATTTTCTTTTTCAATAAGTGACGACACTGTTCTCAACAAGCCGAACGATTGAAACACATTTGCTGTATACTTTTTGACATGCGTGAATATGGTTCTGATTCGGAAATAGAAATAACAGCAAATCCTACTATAGAACCCAATATTACTCAACAAATCAAGAAATAAACATGAGTGGGAGTATTTAATTTTTAAAGGTTTGTGTACAAAATGTTCATTCCTTATCGGAATGAAGGGGGATTACTTATTTTTCTGGCTTATCAGAGAAGATGAAACCAAGCTGTCTTTAGTCTTTGGATATTCTACGTTAAAGAGTACAATATCACTTAATGACTATATTGTTGTCAGTACGTTTACTCAATTAATAGCGTTTTAAATAAGAAAAGTGAAGGATACAAGACAAAGAAGACCAAAATATTTTCGAAAGAGGGTGGCAAAGTACGCCATTGCTTTACCGACCTAGTGTGGTAATGAAGTACATTATTACACTAGGGTGGTAATGTGGTTCATTACGAAAATGATTCTAATGGCTTTGCGTTTGACTTTAACCAAATTTGATAAAAATAATATATTGTAAATTGGATTGTTGACGAACAAGGATGGAAGCAGTTTGAGGTAGAAAGCGCTGGAGTTTTGCAAGAGATGTATGTTGTCATGCGGAAAGATACTATTACTTTCTCGTATATGTACATATATACGCAGTAATATACGAAGTACATAGAAAGTTATTTAATACTGCGGAAAGTCGATTTCGAGATTACAACGGAAATTTACGTTTTTGGGTCCTCTGATACCGAAAAAGTGTTGTTTTTTTTCAAAACGTCCGTCCGCTTGTGAACATTACTAGCGCTTAACCCATCCGTACAATCTTTTTCAAATTGTAGAATCCCCAATCGATCTGGCTCTAGTGTAAGCTTTGAAATTTTGAAAAACATTCTTTAAATTTGCGGGTACTTTACTTGAAGTCCCCAGGACATTTTCAAAATTTTCCAAAAACGGTTCCAAATTTTTTCTTTAAATTTCGTGTTATAAAGCAAAATACACTTATAAAGGTAGCATAGGTCCAATTATCGTGGTTAACTCTCAGTTTTTTAAAATTGCAAAATTTAAATATTTTCGGCGTCTTCCTACAACTATAAAATTGAAAGTAGAGATTCTTTCTTAAAACGAAATTTGTTGTCCATAAATATTTATTTCATTGTGGTAAAGTACAATTTTTTGAAAATTTTATACGTTTTAATGCGTGCAATAATGTGTGCTATATTTGCAATTTAAAAAATTAAGAAAAGTAAGATATTTTCAAAAGCGTCTCCAATTTTGTTTCCTTAAATTTTTGGTGGGGTTAGTGCCAAACCAACCCTGTATGATCACATAAACGCTAAATTCATCTATTCCTTTGTTTTTGCAAAATTACAAAAATGTAATATTTTGAATTGTCTCCCATGTCAGAAATATTTAAATTACCGGCAATTTCTTCAAATTATTGCATTTTTTAGTACATGTGCTTTGAATAATGTCAAATAAAGTTTCTCGAAAACTAAACAGTTTTCTATGAAAATGAGCTCAAATTTCCGCGTTTACAGAAACACTCAAAACTTCAAACCTTTGCAACGGATAGAGCTAATGGCACTGTTTAATAAGACGTAAAGTTCGTTTTGGTGTACTCTTGCTTTTTCAAAAATTACACAAATGTAGTTTTTTTTAATATCTTTACGCCGTTAATATGCAAATTTCCATCGATTTGTATACATTATTACATTTGTAAGTGGAAGTGCTTCAAATGTCTTTAAACGAAGGTTTTCGAAAATTCTGTAGATTCCTGTGAAAAAGAGCTTCAAGTTTCGCATTTACAGTAATGCTTAGTCACCATTTTCTTAAAAACGGCTTCAAATTTTTTAATTAAAATTTATATTTCAGACGATGTTTTACTCTTCGCTAATATTCTTGAAGTAATAATTCGGCTGTACTATTAAGAAAGCAAAAAGTTGAGAAAATGTAAAAAAATGTACATTGGGCGACAATATATTGCAGCTATCCAGAGACGGGAGCAAGACTTTAAAGCTAGCTTACACCAAGGAAATTAGAAAAAATTACAACGAGAAAGTATGTTCCATTCTGTAGTACCTCTATTTCTTTTAAATGATATTTTGCAACAGTGTGTGTATGTTAATTGTCTTAATGTTATAGAAAATTAGTCGACGTACTTCGAAATTAAAAGTGAAGGAAATACGAGTGAGACAAATGCTATGGGGTTCTAAACATCTCAAAAGTAGACATCGATAAGTAACGTTTAATGCAAACGTGAGAGACGTCGTGAAAATGAAATTGTCCATTGTTAGCTACAAAATTGGGGAAATCTATCTGAAACAGAGTGTTTAATTATATTTGTCAATTCGTATGGAAGAATTGTTAATTTGTCAATTCGTATGGAATGTTATTGTTGCTTCCTCCTTTATTCATTTTGTTCACTGTTAAAGAAAAATTGCCAAATGATAGTAACTCAGTATTTGCTGAAATAATTACTTTTATTCACTCTTATACTGAAACATTAAAATATTAAAAAATATTAAATTAAAAAATGTTCATTAATTAAAGTTACGGTGTATAAAGAGTTAAAATGGAAATATTTTTACCATCAATTTGTTTACAGTAATTGAATCTGTAGGACTGTGAAGAAAATATTCCAAACTAATCTATATTTAATTCCAATCTGTAGAATCCAATTAAATTGACGCAGTAGACACGAAGCCCATGCGTTATCCACGACAGAGTTTGTATGCCTTGTTGTCAAAAAGTTTCTCGTCTCTCTCTTTCCTTCACTCACAAAGGAATAAGGGAGTGAAAATTGTCCCCAAACCAAATCGATAATCACGATGCTCATACGATATGGAATAAAAAATGCCGTAGATTCACAAAAAATCGGCCTCCTAGGGCAATCTGTTGCAGAGAAACGAGAAACGTGTATTTCATGTTTTATTTTTTTCTCAGATTCTGTTGCATTTGTCAGTCTAAAAAAATGAAGAGACGAGAAAAAGTAGTTGAATTTTAAGGTATTTTGGGAACCAATTCTAACGCCAAATTCAAATAAAAAATAAATAAATGTTTGAAATGAATGTTCGACATGATAACGTTGAAGTACTGTCTCAGTTTTTTTCCCTAGAATGTGTCTGATAACATTTTATAACATTTTTTTTCAGATTTTTAAACAATGTGAATGATAGTTTAAAAAAATTAAAACCAATTTTACCAGTACAAAAATTTGTAATACGCGCCAAAATGTAATTGGAAAAACCTTTTACCAATATTTTAACATAGATTCAATCACAACTCATGAACTAGAAATCTTATATGTGTCTTATATGTTTTATCATTTATGAACCAAACTCAATCGGACTGTCCATGGTGGAAAGAGAGGGTGGGTTCTCGTGCATTCGATATCAGCCAATGAGATTCAAGCACCATTTCGCTTCATAATATTAACGTGAATTTTAAATGCCAAAATTATCACAGTTGCAAGTCATTCAAACAGAAACAGATAAGCACTTTTTTTAAAATATTGCATCTTTTATTTCAATTACACCTTCATCCTGTTATTTTTGGTTGGTCACGCTAAAATATTGTCCCTTTACGCCACTTTCAACATGTTTCTCAACATTTCTTGCTCTTCATGTAGCATTGTAGCCAACGTCTGATCTCGCTTTTCAACCGAAGTGCGTCACGTGCGTCATGTTTTAAATTTTTTTAGTTGTCTTTGACACTTTGTAGCAACAATGTCATCATTTTTAATATTTATTACATTATTGACAAATGTTTTGCATGCTCTTAGCATTATGCTGTGAAGCAAGTCTTTGGCACTTCTTTTACATTTACAATTTTCGTTTATGTCTATTGTGAAGGTATAACCATCACTAAATGTTTTTGACATTTGAAACAAGATTGATAATTGATTTGTGTCACATAAAAATGAGGCTTCACAAATTTCCATTAGTTTTCCTAACAAAAACCACGGAATTGCAGTAAATATAACTGAGCACTCCGTGGGGACTGTCAGTTTGCCCCTATCATACTCGGATAAGAAATCACTGGGTATACATACGTCTACCTCTTTGTTGCTTTGTACCCATGCCATACATACATTACATTTCTTAAGGAAAAGTTCTTTATGACAGCATATCCAGATATATAAACTATCACAGGTAAAATATTTTCAGGAATGTCAGTAAAAGAAAAATCAAATTCCAAAACCTCGGCATATTTACTGAAGTCAACACCTCTATTAACCATGCCAGAGCATGGCAATAAAGTCCTAAGGGGCACAGCTTTGTTCGTGGAATACAGAGCCAAAGTATCCTTAAATCTTAATTTCTTCTCAACTTCCAACAGCTGAATATAACTAATATAATAATTGGCTCCACTAAGCTGCCTATATGATGAAAACCTACCTTCCAAGTTGTCACTTTGGAATTTCCCCAACAAAATGTAACTAACATTATATTTCTCAAAAACATAAGGAATTAATGCAACAAAAGCATCCAATGTATTGGAAAGAGACTGCACGGTTTGTGCACTCAGACATTCTGATGCAGGAACAGAATGTTTCCAAATTTTCAACCAATGACACATTTTCTTTAAAAAGTCAATTTGGTGAAAAACATCTTCCCTAACAGCTTCTCTGAAGATATCATTGAACCTTTGGCCCTCAAATGCACCCTTCACATTGACAATGCGCCACCATTTACAAATAATTTCCATTAATTGTATTGTGGGGCCACAGTTAGCAAAATCAGCATCTTTTTTTAACATACACTTCAGTGCACAGACATTCCTTTCATCAAATATCTTAAGAGCTAAAGATACGTTTTGTTTCTGAATACGTGATGGAAACAATACTTTATTACTCAACAAGTGACCATACTTTACTGAAGAACTTTTTTCTTTATTGTACAATAATTCAAGAAATTTGAAATCAGCTGTGACTAAAGTGTTAAAATCATCAAAACTTGGATACTTTAAACATTTTCCATTCTTAGAGATCCAATTATTTCGAATACATTTTAGACCATGAACAGTATCAAATATAAAAAACAATTTTCTCTCACTATTCACCGGGTGTGGAATTGATGGCTGTAAAATGTGATTTGGGGTCATAAGTTCAAATGCTTTCTTGTTCACTGGATTATTGTCAGAAATAACACTAAGAACAACAAATCCCATTTCTTCCAATTTGAAAATCACTTGGATCAGCATGGATCTCAAATGTACAGCGGTTAATTTATTCACAGGTACGATGCTTACCACATCCTTGTACTGCGAAAGAACACTTGAGATCATAAAAACTTGAACAGTTTTAGCAACCTGTAAATTGTCTGTATTATCTTTGCACATACCATATACTGATCCACCTTTAAATGTCAGTTGTTGCTCAATATAAATCTCATCTAAAATTACATTTACAATACACTCATGATCCTTTAAAAATTTCTTTTTCAATTCTAAGTATTCTACACTACCTTCTAAATTTAAACTATTTACATTAATCCTAGAAATTAATTTTTGTAAAGTACGTGGGTGGGGTACAAATACATAACCACTTTTCAAAAGTGCATTGTAAGCTGTTGGGGAGTGAATATACAATGATGCAGCAACAATTAATGTACTACCACTATACCTACGATTATTTTCTCTGACAATCAAAAACTGGATCTGATCTATAATAAATTCTAGTTGAGAAGAACGATCCTCTACAAAATGTGTCTCCAGCATTTCAATAACTTGCTTAATGCAGCATACCTTATAAACAGTTCTATTTTGGACCATGTCTTCAATGTTCTTCAACAACTCGTCAAACAAATTTTTGTTTGTAATTGAGTGAAGATGTTTTGGTAACTTTTCTAAAGGTATTTTAATATCTTTTAAATACACTTTAACACTAAAGTCATTAATAACTTTAATTGAAGCAGTGATACAAGGAACATCACTCACATTTACTAGACATATTAATATCATATCACTTTCTTCAATTAAAGTCCACTTCAAATTGTATTCATGACGTTTTGAGTAAAAGTATTTGGCCATCTCCGTCACACTATTGAAGGCTAGGTCATCTTCATGGTTTTTAAAAGACTCCAAACTTGCAGCCACAGCCAATTTCAATGTTTCCTGTTCTGCATCACATAATCTCCTACACGGACGTTTATCGGATGAGAAACGTTCATGCAAATTAGGAAATATTGTTGGAACAGAGTCTGGTTTCAATTTCGGATATGTTCTCTTGAATTTCTTTAATTCCCCATTGACCACAAACTCCTCATACCACACAATACAATCCTCATTAAAATGTTTAATACAAACATAGGGATTTTTAATTTTTGTCAGGTCTGTGGGTATTTTTCTGAGCCACCGAGCTCTTAGGTTCTTTTCTCTCACAGGATGAGGCAAAGAGAAAGTGCTGACGTTTTCATTTTGAGATCTGTAGTTGCTTTTGCACCCATACACACTACAACACCTTCCCATTTTTAAGACCTGCAAAAAGTCAAATACTGAAATCAACATTGTTAACATAAATTAAGTTTTTTTTTAATAAATTAAGTTTAATCACACATAATTTATTGTAAAGGGGATGATAAGCACAAGTTGATGAAACCCATATAAACAGGAGTTCTATTAGAAAGAGCACATTATGGGAACTTCTAGAAAATATAATAAAAAAACACTTCACAGTAATTTTAATTTCCATACGAATACTTACAATGAAATATATGTTGTAATAAAGATGGATAATGATGAACTGCTCTAAAAATATGAAAACCAAAGTAAACTAGAAACCCAAATTAACAATTCACCTGAAAAAGAGACACCTATAGTAAGTATCTGGCATATAAGCAGGGAAGAAAGATGAAAACAGCATATAAGCAGGGAAGAAAGAAAAAACAAAGTCTAAAAACATCTCAACCTAATTATACCTACCGGCTGTATACTTATTATTTTCGAACAATTATAAGATAGAGTTCTCTAAATATCCTCCAGCAGAGAACAGGTAAACTGCGAAAATAGAAAAAAAAACTCTCGAAATACTTGAACACAATCAACACATAACCTTCAATTCTCGTGTTCCTGTATTTCAGTGAAGAAATCACACACACAGATAATAATTTTACCTCTGGAAAATAAAGTCCAGTAATACTAATATAGCATAAAACAAAATATCGTGTATAAAACACAAATATCGCGTATAACACCATCGATCACTTTCAAAATAACAACACAAGAACCACCAAGTACACACAAGCTTCCACCATCGGCTAGCACCACGGCACGGCTTTGCTTACGTCACAGATAAAATGGCGTCTCGCGCCTAGGCCTTTCTCTCTCGTGGGCCACGCGTCAACGCTTTTCAACCATGTTGTGGTCACGTGGTTCGTTCAAACTGGCGCTGCGCAGAACGAGGAAATATCGGTGCAATAGAGGAGCTCTTTCCACTCCTTCACCAATAAAGGTGAAACGATATTATTGGTAACGTACGAACGGAAGTCGTAGCCTGGGATGCTGCTTCTACATAGCTGCGATTATTTTTATTTTTACACGCTCGTTACTTGGCCCAAATTGTTAAACCGTGAGAAAAGTTTGAGTAGATTGTTTATACATATAAGTACGCCTCATCCCTGTTATTGAAAAAGACAGTGACAATGATTAATTGCCTGTAATTGTCTTTTTGTCAATAATTAATAAATCTACAGCTAAATAATTTAATTTATATTACAAACAAATTATTAATATACCTAAAACCAAGTAATTTGATTTATATTAGAAACATTTCATAAATCTAAAAACAAAAGGGGTTTGATGATTTTATTTCGATAATATAAATACTTTCCACATAAAGACAAACATTTGTCAGCAAAAAGTTGTAAATCATACTTTTGTCAGTGAGACGTTTCAATAATATAAACATAAATTGTTTAAACATAAGTGAAAAAAAATTCCTATCATATTTTGGGGCGAATTTCAAATTTTTGTACTGATAAAATTGGTTTTAATTTTTTCTCTATCGTCCACATTGCTTAAAAATCTGGAAAAAGTGTTGTAGAATGTTATAAAACACATTCTAGGGGAAAGAACTGAGACAATAGACTGAACTTACGACGTTATCACGTCGAAAATCCATTTCAAAAATTTATAATTTTTTTCTATTTGAATTTGGCGTTAGAATTGGTTGCCAAAACTACCTTAAAATTTAACTACTTTTTCCCGTCTCTCTATTTTTTCAGACTGATAAATGCAATAGAAGCTGAGAAAAAAATAAAAAATAGAAAACACGTTTTTTGATGTATCTGTGCAACAGATTGCCCTAGGAGGCTGTTTTTTTGTGAATCTACGGCCTTTTTTATTCTCTTTCGTATGAGCATCGCGATTATTGATTTGGGTTGGGGGCACTTTTCAGCCCCTTATTCGGCTATACCCATTTCTCCCATCTTATTGTTAGGTGCAGTCTGCGTCGTCAAGTTATTCTGGCTTTAATTATCATAAATTTTAATTATTAGTCCAAAATTAATAAAATTCGTTTCTACTGCTTTATAATTTATTTTTCATTATGGGGGTCCTCGTCGTAAGCGTTACGTAATTATTTAGGGGGATTCAAGCGCGCGTTACAGGTGCATTACAGAGGAAAGAGGGGTTATTCAAAATACTCTAAATTTGCGTTACGTAATTTAACGACAGACTCATATTATTATTATTATTATTATTATTATTATTATTATTATTATTATTCCATAGAAAGTTACGCCGTTATGGGAGCATGGTTTCGACTAAATCGACTTCTTCATACCAGTAAGGCCTTGTAGAGATGAATACCGTGGGAATATCTTGATTGGGGTGCGTTAGTGCTTCAACTTGCCTGCGTGATCGACTTGTCGATCTCTCGAATGTGGCGTGTCGAAACCGGTTTCACTGAACAAGGATGTGAAAGCTTTCATTTCACCGAATCTCCGGCAACCTTCACAGTGACGGAAAATTACGAATTCTGCAAATGAATATTAATCTTTGGTAAGCCGCTAGCAAACTTGGAAAAGAAACTACTTAACTAAGGAAAAAACTTAAATAAACATGAAGTGAGAAACATAAATGAAAATTAAATATTACCAACTGCAGTAATTGAATGTACGTGGCGCATCCATAAAGTATGTTTCCTTTGGTCGTTGTCAAAAGGGAAACTGTTTCACGGAAATACTGTATAGTAGCAGATACGTCACATGTTGCACTACTTTCCAATATCAGTACTGGAACTAATTCATTAGTCGTAGCATGGGATCAACATTTGTGCCCATGTCACCTACTTTGAAGTCTGCCGTCTAGGATAGGTACACGTATTTGACAGTCACCTGTTACTCTGGTCACTGTATGTACAGAGAGATAGGGCTCAGTGCATGAACTGAACTGCAGTGCCTGTGACCGGGAGGTCCTAGGTTCGAACCCCGACCGCGGCAGCATTTTCGACACTAGCTACGTCGAATCCAGTCGCTGTCTGGAGGAGAATTCTAGTGGCCGGCTTCTCTGATCGGTAGTTTTCCGTGGTTTCTTCATAAGAATAAATTTATCAATCGAACATAATGTTTAAATTGAAATTCAAAAGATTTTCCCAAAATAGCCAGCAAACTAGCCATAGTCGAAAAGACTATTCGTAACATGATTTTAAAATTTAATATTTAAAAATAGAAAGCATTGAGAGAAATGTCTATAAAACTCAATATTGCAGAAGGAATAACCAATTTTAAATAACGTTCTTTAAAGTTATATTAGTTAGATCATATTTTATTAAGAAAAAAGTCTATTATCAATATTCTAGTTTTGCTTTATGAACTTTTGGAATTTTCGAAAATTCACTTAAAATGGAACGTGTGCTATTTTTATACGCGTACCCAGATTTATTTAAAAAACAACTAATTCAACTATTTTGTAGCTTTTTTGAGAAAACCTTGTTTTAAAATTGCCTTTATTTTACGCGAAAATGCTCTTTTTTTAAAATTGTACATTGATCTTTTTGGAACATCTGTTTTTTAAGAAATTTCTTTGTCTTCAAGTAAAATCACTATTTTGAATATTATAGTTATAGGAAGATGCCGGAAAAGTTGTAAAATTCTCCATTTTTCGAAAATTCGGAAAGTTCATCAAAAATGGGAACGTGCTATTTTTATAAGCCATTACATATATCTATCCGATGAAAAAATATAATTTTAAAATTTGAAGCAATTTGTGAGAAAATTTTGAAAATGCAGGGACTTAAGTACTTAAAGTACCAACGAACATCAAAATACAGGATTGAACTTTGGAGGGCTTCGAGTTTAACCAAATTCGAATTCTCCAGGGAAGGAAATTGTGGAGAAATTCGTCTAAACAGTTTAGGCGCTATCATTCACCACAATACAACTGACAGACGGTCACACACACGTGCCGTCAATCAATTTTTCGGTGTCAAGTGTAATGATCGCCCGCGTACCCTTAAAAGAACCGCCACAAGGTCGCCACAACGAGACGGCGGCGCCTTCGGAAAGTGCGGACGGTGCTCGAGAGAGGTCGACCCAGACGGAGCCGGGGCAACCGCCACGCTCCAGTCGACGTGCTCTAGCCAGTGTCCGACCGGGCTAGTCGGCGAACCTTTAGCCAGGAGGGGGTATAAAGCGGCTCCCGCCGGGAGAAGTCGGCTTCTCGCAGACCGATTGCGATGCTTATTTCACATGCACAGCAAATTGTCAACGGCAAACTGGGCTCGCTCATGGCACATAGCGAAGGCTCCAGCCTTTCACCTCTGAGGTCCGGGTTCGATTCCTGTCGAATCTCATGTGAAATTTGTTCCAACTAAACGAGTTTGGACGCTTCACAAGGGCTAGTCCAACCCCTGTGGAGTTCAATCCCTAAACCCTACCCCTTTCCTAACTCCTTCCCAATTCTGGCCGCTGGGTAGTGACGCAGGGGCGCATGAAGTAACAGGCGCGTACGCGTAGATGCTACCTGGCTCTTTGTCAACTGACGAGACGAGACATAAAAGTACAGCGTCCTCTGGAATAGAGGTATAGATAATGGAGGATTGCTCAACGCTCGACGAGGGGCGAAGAGACGCGTTGCGTCAATAAGTTGAATTAAGAGCGCAACGAATTAAAAAAATATCTGCCTCACGCTTTATAAAGTAATTATTAGGCCGCAAATGGACTACGCATGACCTAGCTGGGCTATTGCAGCAGAAAGTTATTTAAATAAACTGCAAGTAGTTCAAAATGAATGCCTAAGGGCCACCCTCTGCGCCCCCAGGTACACTTTTATAAGAGATTTGCATCGCGGTATTTCAATGCCACTCCTTAAGGATCACTTAAAAAGCATTACTGCTAAATGTTTTGAAAAAGCAGCTGACTCGGAAAATATTCTCATTTCTGAGGTCGCTTCGTACGAACACGATAAACGGGCGAAGTATAAGCGACCTAAACAATTTCTGGAGTAAGAAAAATCTGAAACAGCGAAATGAGATTTGAAACATAAGCTTTGAATCACTGCACACGCAATGTGCGCCAGTTGGCTAGTATCTTTTTGATCTGTTTTTCTTTTTTATGTTGCAGGATTGGCCACAGATGCCCGTAAGGGTAGGAATGACCGCACCGCAGTGGCGTGAGCGTGCATTGCAGTTCGTGCGTTCACAAAACTGCACAAGTTAGCTCTCGCGGTCGGCTTCTCCGGAGCGATCCCGGAGAAGTGCGAACAGTTAGCGTGAAACAGTGGATTGTGATTCTAGTGACGGCAGCGCTTCGATATAATGGATTTTTCTTCTGGACATTGTTTTCGACCACGGCGTTAATTTTTGGGGCTTCCTCTGGACTGTTGGTGATCTGGCATGTCCCTGACACATCTCCCGGCTGATTTGTGAACTGAGCTTGTCTATGGTATACTCTCTGTGCAGTACTTCTGTGAATAAAAACAGTTTATGAATTTTTCTTTCTTTTGGTCACATCAAGGACCCTCATAATGTGGATTCTGACTACACAATGAGTCAGAGGAAGTTGTTTCTCATAGGAACAATAATTATCCATTTTTTGATGTCAGACTCTCATAAAACCAGTTTTCCGTCAAAGAATCGCCGTTTCTTTCCGCAGTATTACAATACTTTATCTACACTACATAAATCGGGTGGGAGAAAGTGAAAAATCATTTATAGTAATTCCTACTTAATATGTGTTGTGATTGTTGTCACTGTCGCTTATCACTGGAAGTTATCGAAAAGGGAATAAATAATGGACTTCCTTGATTTTCATGTTTTATCAGTTCATCAGGAAGTTAAATTTACAATCATTCTATGCACTCAGGGAATATGGTGAGTTGTCATTTTACTTACCAATGATTCAGCTTTTTACGGGTGGTTTAACATGAGCTAACATTATTTATGTGGATGTTAGCAGACGTTTCTGAAACAAAGAGAAATAATTCTTTCATTTTCAAAAGAAACGTGATTTGGCAATGAATGAATGTTTTTTAGTGTAATAAGTTTCGTGTCATGAATGTGGAGAGCAGCATCTTGGATTCAATTGGAACAAAAAGATTGAATTGGTATGGACATCTCCAACGTATGGGAAGCAATAGGTGGCCTAAGAAGATCTGGGCATGGACACCTCCAGAGCGGAAGAAGCGTGGAAGACCACCAAGAAGTTGGAGAAAGGACATCCAAGAAGAAATGGAGGCAAGAGGCCTCAATGATGGAGATTGGGAAGATCGGAAGCGGTGGAAACTGAGAAGCGAGAAGCGGCGCCAGCCGTAAAAAAAATCTCGCAGCTTATATATATTAGTTTTGTATTTAATATTTAAATATTTTGTGCCTATTAAATTTTTGCAAATGGATTTTCAAACGTATATTTTTGTTTGATCTGTCATATCTTCCAATAAAGCTCTCTGATATTAATGAGTTTCCATTTGTCGTAAATGGTATTATTTCCAGTGAGCATCATGATAATTTATTGATATTGTGATAATTAACTCCAGGGATATTATAAATACTGAAATGGTGCGACATTTTAAATTCAATTATACAGCAAAGCAATTGGGCATAATTCGGTGGCAGATTCTCCACCAGATGTAAATTATTACCAAACTATAAACTGAAATGTGGAACACACCAATAACAACTGAGATAATGATCCTTAATAATAAATCAATAGTTCACATTTGACTCATATATAAGAAATATGAGTAAGACAGCTTCACTAAACTTCACTGCACCACATTGCACATTTATATTGTATTACGCTGTCCAGCATTTACCGTCTGCATAAACCATAATCATTTAACAAACCTTAATAGAAAATAATTCCAATTTATTTCTAAAACAAAGGGTACTTAGTGAAATGGCATTGAAAGTTGCTGCAGGAAACAGTTCCAATCTTCCAAATTCCTTAATGATACTTTCCCAAACTGTTTCTTTGAATGATATTCGTGACTATGATCTGCTGAAATATTTTGTTTTTTAAGTCTCAGTTAAATTTCCTAACCAGCCGGTCGTCCTAAATACTATCTATAAAAGTCATAAAGACTCGCTCTTGTTCTATTTTCTACGTATTTCTATTACTACGTTCCGGTGCCAGCTCAGAAAATAATCTTAGTTAATTTTTCTGTATTCTTGATAGCTTTTCCTGGTGTGGAACTTTGTACCGATCACAACATGCCACATCCTAATCCATACGAGGGCGTACGAGAGAATCTTTGGTGGTTAACATTTTCTTAAGTTATCGCATTCCGATAAGCACCTACTTTCATGTTTTCCTCGTTTCGCTATATATATTATTCATTCATCCTAATTTAAGAAAATAACTATTATAATACTAAAACTAAAATAATACTAAAACCTAAATACTTACATTCTGAGACCCTTGGAATAACACGCTCACCTCTGCGGTTCCACGGTTCCGCCTAATTTCGATCAGTTCATTTCCACACACAATTGTTTTGCAACAAATGAGCGAAGTAGAACAGGGTGTAGCTCGCTGACTTCGTAATCGGGAGGACTGGGTTCAATCCCCACGGCGGCCATCATGACCGAGGTTTTTCGTGGTTTCCCTCCATCTCTGCGAATGCTGGGATGGTTCTACTGAAAAGACCACGACCCCATCATCGGCGTTGCCAAGAAGATTTCGTTACCACGTCATGAAATTTGGTCCTCCGGGTTGGGGGTTGACGTCAGGCTGACAGCCGGTTGTGAAAGTCACAGACAAATCATAATGAATCGTAGTAAGCGGTCCGAAAAAACTGACCGCAGATAATTGGGATAAGGTTTACAAGATGAATTGTTTTGCTCACTGAAATCTTTATTTGCATATCCTTTGTTTAAGTTCAATTACGTAACTGTTCGAAATCCTGTTGCAATATTTTGCCAGCAGATACACTTTTAATTTTGCAGCATATACACAGTCGTTTGCAAATAAACTCACTTTTGTGAAGATCATTTTCGTACTCAAAGAAAACAAGAGACAATTAGACACAAAGACACGTGAACCCCAGGAGCAACAATGCCCATTGTTGACATGTGATTTCTCATACGAACTTTATGCTATCACAAAGGCATTTGCTTATCCATTTAGTTAGTACGCATTCCAAAAATTACAATTTCGTAATAAGCAGATCTTCTTTCTCTCTCGCTCCCTTGTCTTATCATTAAAACTCCGAATTTTAGGCGAAAAAGTGATGATTTAGGCACCTAAAATAGGTAATAAAATTCTGAAAATAGGCACAATTTGGCATGAAAAATGACGTTTTAGGCACTTAAAATTGGTTACAACATTCTTCACACTATGCAATGCAGCTGATACGAAACAAGAACGGAAAAAAATCACACACACGCACACGCACACACACACACACAAAACAACTCGAAATTATTATTTTCCTTTCTATATGTTCAAGTCTTGGGACCTATTTTGTAAGCTTCGTCTTTCCGACAGTAGGATTTTGCCTGACCTGTGGCTTTCCTCGCCAGGATTGCGTAGACGACGTGCCCCCTGTGGCGATATGCTTCAAAAGTATAGTTAGGAATTTGTCTTCTTTCCTCTATGCCTCAACCTGTTAACAGCGCAGTTGCACCGACAATAGGTTCAATAGTCTAAGAAATGCATGTTGATCAGAGACGAGCGTGAAATATCCTCTTCATATTAACATCCAGAGCTCTTTATGTTCGGTGTATTGGGTGCTTAGTCGATTGCTTATTGGATAAATAAGAGAGATTATTCGAGTTTTGGGAAATTTGGGACACTATTTGTGTTTCGGTAAAACAAATTGAAGAAACGAGTAATTAAAATATGACAATTATTCAAAATTACTTGTTTTAGGCAGTTTTAGGCAAAAAGAAGTATTAAAATAGTCATTAACAGCCCTTTTAGAACATTTTGGGTTCCATTAGATGTTTTCAGTATATTTATTTTTTCATCTTTCGTAAACATCTGTAATTATTTCCCACATCCTCTTAAAGGAACTAAATAGGCATTTATTCTAAAATCTGAGGTCTACCTATCATTCCCCCTCAGCATGCCTTCTCATTCCCCCTCTTACATTCTTGTTGGCTTGCCTACTTAAGGGCTCGCTTGCGTTTTGTCTCGTCGACTTCCCTTGTCATTTGCGCGCTTGCTTTCTCATTCGCAAACTTCTCTTTTCAATTTCTCATTCACCCACTTCCCTTCTCACTCGTCCGCTTGCCTTCTCAATCCCCACTTGCTTTCGCATCCGCCTGCTTACCTTCCCATTCGCCTGCTTGCCATTTTATTCGCCCGTTTGGCATATCTCTCGCTCAATTTTCTCATTCTTCCGCTTGCCTTCTCACTCTCCCATTTGCCTTCTCGTTCACCCGCTTGCCTTGTCACTTGCTCACTCTTTTTTCTCTCTCGCTCGATTGTCTTCTCATTCATCCACTTTCCTTTTCATTTACCCGTTTGCTTCCTCATTTGCCCGCTTGACTTCTCACTCGCTCCCTTGTCTTATCATTCACTCACATGCTTTCTCATTCACCCACTTCCCTTCTTGTATGCTTGCCTACTTAGGCGCTAACTTCCCGTCTTACCTGTTCACATGCCTTCTCAATCTTCACTTGCTTTCACATCTTCCCGATTACTTTCCCCTTCGCCTGCTTGCCGTCTCATTCGTACGTTTGGCATATCTTTCGCCCACGTGCCTTCTCATTCGCCTGCTTGCTTTGTTACTTGCCCACTTGCCTTCTCGCTCACTCGATTCCCTTCTGACCTGCCCACTTTCCTTTTCAATTGCCCGTTTGCTTTCGTATTTTCCTGCTTTCCTTCGCATACACCCGCTTGCCTTTTCACTTGCGCATTTGCCTTCTCACTCGTTCGCTTGCCTTCACACCCGCCCGCTTGCCTTCTCACTCGCCCGCTTGCCTTCTCACTCTTCATCCTGCTCGCCCACCCGCTTGCTCGCCCACACGCCTGCTCGCTGTATGCAGCTAAACATCGATCCACAGCCCGCACAGCCGCCTCCCTTATCCTAATTCTGGCCCCTCCCTCGCTTCCACTTCGGGCCTGCGGGGGTCGCGGACGTCGCATTAAGCAGATCTGTTGCCTCTGGCTATTGTCGCGCCTACCTCGGTGGACATAATGGCCCGGTGGCGTTCGGCTCAGCCTTTGTTTGCTCTGCAGAAGACGGTGCGTTTGCATTCGAGCTCTCCTTCTTGTAGCAAGGTGTTGAGGTGCGCGTTCATTAGCTATAATTTTTTGCGAGGGAACTGTCTCGTATAATAATCGTGTACGAATGTTTTGCAAGAAACCTCGTGCAACTTATAGCTTGATCTTAGGATGATGAGAAAGGAAATTTAAAGGTTGCTGTAGTACAACCATCACGTCAAGTTATGCAGACTAATAAGTTAATGTTTCAGTTTTGTTTCTTAGCGTATTTTATAATTATTGTATCATGAAAGGTGAAAAGATGAACTTCGACGTTTATTAGTTTGAATGGATTCTTTTGATGAAGGTTGTAGATATTTTAATATACCTCGAATATTAATATAGCATCTAGACAGTGTGAAGAATGTATCTGCCGTGTTTTTTTTGTCACAGTGTTTTCGGGTTATAGTGTATAGTCAAAATATGAAAAATACATTAAAACTGAATTTAAAAATTTCTGCCGGATAATAATTAAGTATAATCCTTGTGTGTTTAGAAGTTCTTGGCTCGTTTTGTGCTCAGAAGTCATAGACGTACAGCTCAAATTGCATTCTAACGAATTCACTTATTTTTCAATATAACTGTGCCCGTAAAAATAATGAGTTCCTGAGTATATAATTACACACACACACACACACAATTTGTAATTTGTAGTGAAGACGACTGCAAGCTACGGAGAGATACCAATCAAAATTACTATCTTACGAAGACAATTTAAACATTTCCTTGCGCATATCCCATATTGCATTAGAACATCAGATAATATTCACATTTGAAGAGAGTCCATAAAATGTATCAAAATGTTCCGTGATCAATGTAATGGTTCGCATTTATTCACCTCTATGAATCAAACGTTCTAAAGTGAATGTTTGGACTCAAAGAGTTCTCGCATATTCGGGTGTGGCCAAAAACATTATCCAAGATTCTAGGTCAAATTTCATGACAAAAGGCAGATCTTTTTTTTCGAAAATAAAACTGTAGCTTCGTAAAATTTGAGTTTAAAAGCTTTTCAATGTCAAATTCAAACCGGCTGTTGCGACACTGAAAACACTGAAGCCATGCAACGGCCTGGCCATTGCCACTTTTCCGCCCAGTATAGGTGAAACTGTCGATTGATTATTTGTAACTAAAACACCACATGCCACACACTAGTGAACATTTATGAGAATAAATGGTTAATTCCTGGTACTATTCTTTCAAATTATAAAGTCTACATAATTGCGATTTTGTTAAAATTGATAACCACAGAGATCAGCGGCAAAACAAAGAATACTGGTCACCATCCAATGCTTATAAGAGCTTATAAATAGTCAGTGAATTTTTTAAATATTTTTTGTTTACTTATTTTATCTAATGACGGTGCAAACGTGAATAACCATTTGATGGCATTCTGAAGGGATTTTGTTATATGCGTTCGCAGGCTTCTACGGTTGTCGTTTGA
Source organism: Teleogryllus occipitalis (assembly GCA_011170035.1). Taxonomy (NCBI): domain Eukaryota; kingdom Metazoa; phylum Arthropoda; class Insecta; order Orthoptera; family Gryllidae; genus Teleogryllus; species Teleogryllus occipitalis. Next base: position 96,898 of record BLKR01000465.1, on the reverse strand, counting down.
CTACGGGGTGGATTTTGATGAGCTAAAATATCGCCAAAAATGATCAATAAAATACTCTTAAAATGTTTTAGAAATGACATAAAAGCAAAGAAAAATGACCTAAAATATGTGATAAAAACCAGTTCAGATGAACAAATTAAACTGATGTAATCGAGGCTTTCCATATTCATTCAAGTGAACTCAGCTTTCAAACTTTTGGTTTGAATTGTTCTTTACCGGAAAATCTCTGTCTTTAGTTATCCCGAAATCGGCTGAACCGCCAATGACGCTGACAGGCATCACACGAACCTTAGATTATATACTCACAATGGCTGACATTACAACTTCTGAGCGAAGAAATCGAACAAGCTGCCATGTACAGGTACTCAGGAGAACATTTGTTGCATCTCGTAAATATTTGAAGCAATTATCATTAACATGACATTAAAATCGATTAAAGCAGCAAAAATGCATTAAAAATGATGGAAAAAATTAAAAGCCGAAATCGATAAAAAATGCAGAAAAATGACGTATAAAAATGGGTCATTTACTTTTGTCATAACATAAAATGAATTGCTATGATAAACGGTATTGTTCTAAAGTGAAAAGGAAAAAATTACATTTCATTAAAATCCGCCCCCTAATTATGACAGTGTAGAGCCGAGAGTTGCATTGATCGGAGGAATGCGTACCTCTGAATTACGCGTTGCAATTCGTCATAGCGCCTTTGCTGAATCTCAGCCGCCCGTTGAGAAACGGAAGCACAATGTCCTTGGGCCCAGAGTGATGAAACCGTTTTTAAAACATTATAAACTTATAACATCCTTCTACGTTGCTCATTTTTTAATTCATTAAATTACTATTTAATTAATTTATGTATTTACTCATAAAGTCGTTAATTTATTCACCATTCATCAATTAACCTTTAATTGTTCATTCATCTCACAATTTATCCGAAAAATTATTCATTAGAATCCTTGAATTAATTAATTCATCTACTGATTCATTTATTACTCGTTACTTCATTAATACATTTACCTATAAATTCAACCAAACTTTCATTTATCAATTAGTCCTTCAGCATTTACGAATTCATTCAATATTTATTTATTTCATATCAATTTATTCATTATCCGCCAATTCATTCATTCTTGCTTTCATTTTTCAATTATTTGTGTACGCATCCTTTGATTTGCTCATTCACTTTATAATTTAATTTAATACGTTTAATTCATCCAAAGACATTTTCATTCATCCATCTATCCATTCATTCATTCATTCATTCATTCATTTCATTCATTCAGTCAGTCAGTCAGTTATGCATCCTCTCGTATACCAATTCATTCACATATTCACTCTTACAATCTACCTCTAACATTCATTTATTTCCTTAATTTCAATAACATTCACTAAATTATTTCCTATTTTATTCATTCCCTGCATTAGGGTTTACATTTTTTGTAGGTGGTTTCTTCAGAAGTTACTGTGTCGATGCCTCGTTCGAAAGATGTGACATTCTATCAAAGTAGAAAAATGTGTCCCTGACTCCGCAAAAACAGCCGCACGTCTGCTGAGCGCCGTTTTTTGTGAGGGAGCGCCGATGTCACCATGTGTGGGCCACAGCGACGGCGGCCGCGGGCGCTGGTAAACAGCGGGCGCGTTGATGAATGAGCGAGCGGAGCGGGCGAGGAGGAGGTGGCGGCGGTGGCGGCGACAGCTGCGCCTTGAGGCCGCTGCGTCGATGAAGATTGGCGGACGAGGTCTTCCGCAGCGCCCCCGCACTCGACACCCGCACACGGCGTGTACGCCCACGCACACACACCCGGCAACGCTGTCCTCACTGACGCCTGAGGCCGTGCACTTCGCTCCCAGCGACCACACCGCCCGGGCCAGTCCTATCACACTCCTACACACTCACACACACACAACACACACACTCACACACACACACACACACACACACACATGGCGTCGCTCACCTCACTGTCGCCTAGGGCCGTGCAATCTCTCCCGGTGACCCCACCGCCCGGGCCAGTCCTACCCCCAACATCTCTGCCACCTGCTTCGTCCCTACCTGATTCCATCCTTTCCACCCACACACTCACACACACACACACACACACACACACACACACACACATACAGCGTCGCTGACCTCACTGTCACCTGGGGCCATGCACCAGGCCGTGCTCTCGGCGACCCCACCGCCCGGGCCAGTCCTACCCCCAACATCTCTGCCACGTGCTTCGTCCCTACCTGATTCCATCCTTCCCACCCACACACTCACGCACACACATACACATACATACAGCGTCGCTGACCTCACTGTCACCTGGGGCCGTGCACCAGGCCGTGCTCTCGGCGACCCCACCGCCCGGGCCAGTCCTACCCCCAACATCTCTGCCACCTGCTTCGTCCCTACCTGATTCATTCCTTTCCACCCACACACTCACACACACACACACACACACACACACATACAGCGTCGCTGACCTCACTGTCACCTGGGGCCGTGCACCAGGCCGTGCTCTCGGCGACCCCACCGCCCGGGCCAGTCCTACCCCCAACATCTCTGCCACCTGCTTCGTCCCTACCTGATTCCATCCTTCCCACCCACACACTCACGCACACACATACACATACATACAGCGTCGCTGACCTCACTGTCACCTGGGGCCGTGCACCAGGCCGTGCTCTCGGCGACCCCACCGCCCGGGCCAGTCCTACCCCCAACATCTCTGCCACCTGCTTCGTCCCTACCTGATTCATTCCTTTCCACCCACACACTCACACACACACACACACACATACAGCGTCGCCCCACTCACTGGACCGTGCACCAGGCCGTGCTCTCGGCGACCCCACCGCCCGGGCCAGTCCTACCCCCAACATCTCTGCCACCTGCTTCGTCCCTACCTGATTCCATCCTTCCCACCCACACACTCACGCACACACATACACATACATACAGCGTCGCTGACCTCACTGTCACCTGGGACCGTGCACTTCGCTCTCGGCGACCCCACCGCCTGGGACGCCCCCCACTTCTCTCACTGATTCCTCCTACCCCCCTTATACGGGCACACACCGCCCACAACATGCCTGCGAACACTCTCACACCTGATCCCACGCACCATTAGGACGTCCCCGGTTCTTCCACTCTCATCATCCAAGTCGCCCTGGTCGCACTCGCCGCCCCCTTTATTCCATACCTTCGCCCTACGCCAGGGTTGTCCAATTGGAGGCCTGTAGTGCCATTTATTATGGCAGGCAAAAGGTTATTACGTGCCATATGCGGCGGATATTTTTATGCTAACCTTTTTTTATTTACTTTGCAAGTTAAAAGTAAAAATAATTTTTAAACATGACAGATATTACAGTCATTTGCCTGGCAGAACCATCTTCAGTAAAAGTCCCTTGCTTGTATGCCGGGCGAGAATATTACGGGTCTAGCACACGTGCCCTATCGGTGTCAACATCCCCCTTTATACAAAAATAGGTTAAATTTAGATTTAAGGAATTTGTTTCTTGTAAATTCAGAAATTTAAAATAATCCCAATTTGTTTAACTGCGCAACGCAATGAAGAGCCTGATATCACGAATACAGTATCTGCAGCGTATAAGCGACTCTAACTGTTCTCTTCACCACATGCTGGGATACGTCATGTGACCTGCTCTCAAGCAATCAGCTTGCGAGGATTTGTTTACTTTCTCACAGGGTCAGAGTTGCCACTCCTCTGACTCACACGAAGTCGCGAAGGCGATAAGGTTCGGCTTTGGCAAAAATTATGAACATGATGTCAAGACGTATCTAACAACATGTGATTTTTGTGATTTAATTTGTGTGTGATGAACGCGGTGCCACGTGCGTAGTAATGTGTGACAAGAGCGCGTATACGCTGAACTGTCAGAGTCTCTTATATGCTGCCGGTACTGTTGTGCAAACTGCCAATCTATACGAGATCACATGTGGATCGGCCGCGTAATGAATAAGTGGCTCGAAAACATATTAAACATTTTAGTTGTGATCGTTGAGGCCTTGGATGCTGGACACCCCTGCCCCACGCACTGGCACCCGCTTCCACCGCATTCAGTATTCAAGCGGTCCCCACCTCCCCCGCGCAAACGCCACGCACGTGTAGGCACACTCCACCGGTGACCTCACAGACGCCTGCGGCTGTCCCTCCTGTTCCCACTGCCACCGCTGACCACGTCGCACCGCGCCACCACCCACCCGAGCAAGCCACGGATACACACCGCTGCTAATTCAACATCACCAGCGGTGATACCGGGAGCGGTAGCTCAGTGCATCAACTGATGTTACTGCAGCGCCTCTGACCGGGAGGTCCTAGGTTCGAGTCCTGACGGCGGCAGGATTTTCGACGCTAGCTTTTCAGCTAGGTCGAATTCCGTCGCTGCCTGGAGGAGAATTCTAGCGGACGGTTGCTCTGATCGATAGTTTTCCGTGGTTTCTCCGATCAACACCTGGCGAATGCCGGAGCAGTACCCTATCAAACGGGCCACGGACCGCGCGCGATCTGTCCTTCCTCTTCCTTGTCCTATTCTCTCCCCTTACACACACACTTACACTAACATGCACTACACTACCACATATTTTGGGAGACCGGTCGGGAGCTTAGAGCTTGGCCCCGCTGGGGCGGTGCCCCGCTGGTGGGAGAGTCCTGGTTAGGGGGGAACCCCACTAGCCGACGGTCGGTCGGCGCCGGATCTCGCCATCCAGCGGGGGATGATCACCGCCATCTCCCGAGAAAAGACATGCACTACACTAACGGGACTAATGACCAAAGCAGTTGACGCGCCCGGAAAAACGAAAAATCAATCAATCAATCCATCAATCACACCGCTGCTAATACAACATCACCAGCGGTGATTCTCGCCTCATGCACCGAAACAAAAGAAGTGTTTCATAATTTAAGAGGTGGAAAAATGAAGCTCACAAGGCTCCAAGTACCCTACAAAACTATATGAACCGGCAGAACCGTACTTCACATGACACATTAAAAGAATTGCTATAAACTCTTTCCTCTACAATTTTGGCCACGTTATAATGGAATTTTTATCTTTAAATTCTTTTGTGTGAAACATCTTTACGACCATATAACTGAAGCAGACACGTTATTGAACCATAACCTGGATTAAACGAATGAAATTTCACGAAAAATCAACAAATCAATTACTCATTGCCTTTATTATTCAATTTGCTTATTAATAATTGAATTTCATACATGTAAACCAAATACACAAAATGTAATGTCTTGCAGAAACAAATGGAACATAAAATAACTTCGAGTAACACAATAACATGACGTTCGTCCATCAGAAGGGCGTATGGAGATACCGCGGCTGGGTGTGACGTATGAATAAACATGTCAAAGTTACCAATAAATCCTCGCATTTATTCAAACAACTAGAGTTTCAAGTTACCAAATTTTTTGTCAGGATTTCGCCTTCATCCCCGTGGTCACTGCCATTTCAACCGTCCCCTTTACTTCCGCCGTTTTCACACCCTTCCGACCGTCGCCCTCCTCTCCAGCATCCCCGCCGCTCCCCCTCGAATTCCGACCATCTTAGCCCATTCCAACCATCTTCGCCGTTTTCCCCCTAGTCTTCCAACCACCCTCGTTAACTCCAACCATCCTCGCTGTTACCCCTCGGCTTCTAAACATCCGCATTCATTCCAATCATCGTCGTCATTCTCCCTCGGCTTCCAACCATCTTCATCTATTACTACCATCCTCAACGTCCCATCGTCTTCGAATAATCCTCGCCGTTTTCCTTCGGCTTCCGGCCATCCTCGTCCATTACAACCATCCTCGCCGTTCGCCCTCGTCTTCGAACCATCCTCGGCGTTCTCCCTCGGCTTCCAACCATACTCGTCCATTACAACCATCCTCACCGTTCCCATCGTCTTCGAGCCATCATCACCGTTTTCCCCAGGCTTCCAACCATTCTCGTCCATTACATCATCCTCACCGTCCACGCTCACCCGGTCGCCCACAGCCGTCAACGACAGTGACCTGCGTGTGTTCCAGCCGTACCAGCCATCTCCACGGCTCCCGCCGATTTAGCCCGGCCGCCTCCTTCCTGACTCCGGCGTTCCCGCGTTAGCTCAGTCAAATTGGACAAATCGAATGGCAAAAACCTGGAGTTCTGAAATTGGACATGATTGTTTGATAGTACCTACCGCACATCATATGAAAAATTCTGAAGTATGTGCGTGTGAGGGGAGACGTTTTAGTGCGGTTTTCTACGATTTTTTCATATTTATCCATAGCTGTCAATACTACCGAAAATTATACTCCATGCGAAATTCAATGTTTTACAAATTTCTATAAAATGTTCCTTAAAGTTTTGTTGTATAATTAACGCTTTTAAAGTTATAGGCTTTAAACATTCTTATTTGGATTTACAACGCCATATTTACCTTGCAACAAAAATCTTACGGGAAAGGTTTTAGAGTGAATATTGTATACTTTAATTTTGTATTGAATTCTTTTTTCGGTAGCTTTGATAGTTTTGAAGATACATGCAAAAAACATAGAAAAATTTCACTTCAACGGCCTCCGCCCCCTCCCCCGAGCTCCCCCCCCCCACTTAATAGTTTTTAATGTCATGGGTGGTAGGTATCATTGAACAACCAAACCATTTCAACACTCCGGGATTTATTTCACTAGATCACCATTTTTTGGTCTGATTTGACTGGCTGTATTTCCATCATCCTCTTACCGGAGATGTGATTCAGTGCATCAACTGATGTAACTGAAGTGCCTCTGGCCGGGAGGTCGTAGGTTCGAGTGCCGACGGCAGCAAGATTTTCGACACTAGCTTTTCAGCTACGTTGAATTCAATAGCTGACTGGAGGATAATTCTATCGGCCGGCTGCTCTGATCGGTAGTTTTCCATGCTTTCTCCTCTCAACACCAGGTGAACGTCGGAGCAGTACACTACCAAACGGGTCACGAACCGCGCGCGACCTCACTCCTTTCACATACACCAGCATTCAGTGCACATGCCGGGAGACCGGTCGGGTGCTTAGAACTTGTCCCGGCTGGCGCGGCGCCCCGCTGGTGGAAGGTACCTGGTTGGGGAAAACCCCAATAGTGGAAGGTAGGTCGGCCTCGGAACTCGTCATTGAGCAGGGGAAGATCACCACCTCTTCCCGATTAAAAAACACGCATTACATGTACGGGAATAATGACCTCTGTAGTTGACGCGACCGAAATAACTAATCATTCAATCCATTTCCCTCTTCATCTCCGTTGTCCCTCTCGTTCCCACCCCGTTCGTCCCCACAGCTCCCAACCCCATTTAGCATCCGCCTTTCTCGCCGCATCCGCCGTGATTGATTGATTGATTGTTAGTGATTCCGGGCGCGCCAACTACTGAGGTCATTTGTCGCCTATGTGTAGTGCATATTTTTTTCCGGTAGGAGACAGTGTTCTTCCCCTACTGGATGGCGAGATCCGGCGCCGACCTACCGTCGTCTATCGGGGTTTTCTCTAGCCAACTCTCTCCCACCAGCGGGACGCCGCGCTAGCCCGGACAAGCTTTAAGTCGCCGACCGGTCTCTCGGTATGTGTGGTAGTGTACTGCATGTTAGTGTAAGTGTGTGTGTGTGTGTGTGTGTGTGTGTGTGTGTAAGGGGTAAGGATAGGGCAAGGAAAAGGAAGGAAAGATCCCGCGCGGCCCGTGGCCTGTTTGTTTGGGTACTGCTCCGACATTCACCTGGTGTTGATCGGAAAAAACACGGAAAACCACCTATCAGATCAGCCGGCCGCTAGAATTCTCCTCCAGACAGCGACTGAATTCGGCCTAGCTGAAAAGCAGTGTGGAAATCCTGCCGTCGTCGTGACTCGAACCTAGGACCTCCGGATCAGAGGCACTACAATGACATCAGTTGACGCACCGAGCCATCGCTCCCGGTCCGCGTCCGCCGTCCTTGCAGAGATCTCAGACCCCGTCCTCCTCACTGCCTACAGCGCCTCTCGGGTCACACCCATACACTTTCCCGCCACCGATCCCGTTGATTTTTCCGCGTCCACTGTTTCTACCGATCGATTTGTTGTCATTTCTCCCTCTGACATCTCTACCACCTCCTTGGTTTTCGTTTCTGAAACCCAAGTTTCTCCTTTTATCCCTTCGGTCAGTTCTCCCATGTCATTTCCTTAAATGTATCTCATCGTAAAGATTTTTTTCTTTTGACACTATACTTCCGTCATGCGCTTTGTTAAGGGTAATTCCGAATAGAGATTTTATTTAATTAGAAGAGTGACTAATGTAGTGATTGATTTTGCCTTTTCGGTTATTTTCGAAACATTCAGTATACTTTTTTCTGTAAACAGATACACTATTTAAACAGTCACTTAATTGTTTCAATGTTCACATATTAATTTTCTTAAATTGTTCGTTGTGTCACAAATTTTATTATCAAAAGATAACTTATTGAATAGGAACAATTATAAAATAACTTGTTTTATGCTTGGGTAGTTCTACTCAAATTAATAACTAAATTTGTGCATGATCTTCTCCTTTCCTTTTCTCTTATCTTTCGTAGTTGTTTCGTTCGTCTTCGTTGTTTTCAAAATATATTTAGTTGCTCTGGAACTAATATCTGTTGGATACATAAATTGTGATTTTTGGCGTTTACTTTTAACTCAAATGTAAGTAATGGAGCAGACTTTCCTTGATTGATTGATTGATTGATTGATTTTTTCGTGTTTCCGGGCGAGTCAACTTTTTGGTCATTATTCCCGCAAGTGTAGTGCATGTTTTTCTTGGAAAAAGATGGCGGTGATCTTCCCCCGCTGGAGGTCCGGCGCCGACACTACCGTCGGCTAGTGGGATTTCCCCCTAACCAGGACTGTCCCACCAGCGGGGCACCACCCAAGCCGGGACAAGCTCTAAGCTCCCGACCGATCTCCCGGAATATGTGGTACTGTAGTGCATGTTAGTGTGTGTGTGTGTGTGTGTGTGTGTGCGCGTGTAAGGGGAGAGGATACGTCAAGGAAGAGGAAGGAAAGATCGCAAGATCGCATGCGGTCAGTGGCCCGTTTGGTAGGATACTGCTCCGGCATTCGCCTGATGTTGATCAAAGATACCATAGAAAACTACCGATCAGAGCAGCCGGCCGCTAGAACTCTCCTCCAGATAGCGACTGAATTCGACCTAGCTGAAAAGCTAGTGTCGAAAATCCTGCCGCCGTCAGGACTCGAACCTAGGACCTCCCGATCAGAAGCGCGGCTGTGGCATCAGTTGATGCACTGAGCTACCGATCCCGGCAGCGGCAGCGGCAGCGGCAGCGGCAGCGGCAGCGGCAGCGGCAGCGGCAGCGGCAGCGGCAGCAGCAGCAGCAGCAGCAGCAGCAGCAGCAGCAGTTAAAGAGCACTAATGCTGCTGCACGTTAAAGAGCACTAATGCTTGCTCGTTTTTACAATTTATAAGACCTTCAAGGCGAAATATTACGATCTAATGGGCGATATTAAAAAACTTGTTACGGCCAACGATATCTTAGAATTTTCTTTATTATTGAAAGAATTCATTAGAAAATGTATTATAGCAATCTAAACATTTCCAAAATTTCTACTGGAATACATACAATTGGAAGATGAAATACAAGTCAGGTTCTTGATGAAGCTTATATTTATAGGTTAAGTTCAACAATGTAACTTAATGAAAGCAAGCAAATAAGGTGAAGGAAAGGTAAGGATGCCAAATAAATTATTAGTTTTCAATGAAATGAAATATATTTGCCAATCAGAATATTTTTTAACTACCAAAAGCAAATGACAAAAAAAAAAGAAATGTATAAGCCTAAAAATTCAAAGTCTACAGAAAATAAACATATTTACAATATTTACAAATATCCAGTGAAAGAAAAAAATTGCAGAGAACAATTATTGATATGCATGTCAGAAATTAACATAAATGTTAGAGGGGAATTACCTTAACTTTGAAACATAGAACTTCAAATGTTTATAAATACATAGGAATCGTCGTCATACACCATTATAAATAAACAAGAATTTACACAAATACCTTATTGTACAGTTTAGATGAAACATATCTCACAATGAATACATGGTACAATGAAACAGAAAAGAAAAATTACTGACAAATTTAAAATAATAATGAACCAAATTTAGATTAAATAAAATAACCAATGTAAATATTTGGCTGAATTTTAACAATTACTTTTTCACAGTTGACAACTTTCTTCTCTTGCCATATTTTATTAAATTGTCATTTTTTATTTTAATGTAATTATTGAGCAGTAAGTTTGTAGACACTTGGACTATATGTCGCAAGATATCATTTACAGAATGAATATTACAACTTAATTCTACTAGAAAAAAATTGTGCTGTCTAACAGCTTTTTCAGTGAAGTGAATAACAACATTTCTTTGATGTTGAGTTTGCAAAAATGCCATTTCATTTTCAGCGGATACCAATTTCTGAACCGTAATGTAGTTTAAAATAATTACATTTACAACATCAGGCTGAGGATATAATAATCCACCCCGGTCTATATTTTTTATTAAATCAAATTTTAAATTACTTTCCACTTCAAATAATTTGTCTAATAATAGATGACTCCGACAAACTCCACATTTGATTTTCTTCATCACAGATCTGGCACAATATCCCCCTAAGTATGTGATAACTGGCAAGTAGTTTGATGTTTTTTCAAAGTCTTCTTCAGTGTACTGAAGATTTAAATTTAAAGAACAGCTCTCAACCATGACTTCTGTGGCATTGTTTTCAGTTTCTGCAGATAGTGGTATTACTACTTCTCCATATGTATGAGACTTTAAAGTTAAGGGCAAAAGATTTTGAATTCTTATTTTAGACTCGACTTCAAAAATCTGTCTGATTGAAACCAAGTACTGGGATCCTGCCATAGTGCGGTACCAAAACGAGCTTCTAATGAATCTGTTTGTATTTTACTTGGCAAAATGTATTGAAAATTTAATTCTGAAACACAATACTTTGTCAGCTCCATCAACGCATGGGTTGTATGGGATAGGGCTAAATGGGTCTCCTTTGTCAGTTTCTGAGACGCCATACACAACTCATCCCAATTATGTAACCAAACCAAGAACTTTTCCAAATATTGAATGTTTTCTTGATTCAAGGCTAGCGGTTTCTGTAGTGAATTTCTGAAGCGTTCATCCAGGAACGGACTCTTTACATTCACAATATTCCACCAATTTAGAACTAGTTTCAAAAATTCTGCTGTACCCTCAAAATTTTCAAGCTCATGTTTAATACCAATCGCTAGTAAACCTTGTACCACATGGTCATTAAAAACATTCAACACATATCGCACATTTTGTCTTTCAAAACTACTGGGAGATAAACTTTTGAGATTTAATTTATGAGCATATTTGATTAAATTCATACCTTGACTTTCTAATTCATATACTCTTTTTATACAAGAGAAAGCAGCTGTAGAGAGTACAACAGGTTGATTGTTTTCCAAGCCAAATGGGGGATAAATTAAAGATTGGTATTGATCTATTTGATTAATCCAGTTATTCCGAATACACTTTATGATGTGCACCGAATCAAATGCAAAAAACAATGGACAAGAATTGTCACAAGGGTGTGGGTATACAATGCTCAGTTTTGGGGGAGAGCTAAAATATGTAATTGCTTTTCTGTTAATAGGATTGATATCACTAACACATACAACAGTGAATCCTATTTCATGTAATCCGACAACAATTTCTTTTATAAATTTAAATAATTGCTCTGCATTCATTTTATGCACTGGGAGAATATGAACCACTTCCTTGAAAGGAGACTTCAAACTTTGGATCATGAATACATGAGCTGAAGTGGCAATTTTTTCACTGTTACAACCAACTCCTACCATAGAACCACCTGAATAATCAAGATATGGCTTTATATGGATTTCGTCAACCATTAAAGAAACAATGAGATCATCCTTCTCCAATAATTTAAACTTTTGTTTAATATGGATTAAAAAATTTAATTTATTCTGCTCCATAAGTGGATTCGTAGAATATGCCATACAAATATTAATTGTCTGTGGATGTGGAACAGTAAAATACCCAGCACTTCTTAAAAATTTGTAGGCATGTGGGGAAATTGTGAACAATATACTGCAGAACACTGAAAATTCTGGAGAATATCTATTGCGATATTTCGAAGAAACCAGTAACTTCAATTGTTCTCCTAAAAATTTCACTTTTTCTTGAAAATCCTCCCCTATGACCAACAAGAGCTGATTACATAAATCACATATTGTATTCAACAAGTCATCACTTGTAGTCTGCCCAGATGGATATTTCTCCCTAAGCATATTTAAAATGTCAATAACTGTATTAATGTTCTTGAGTTTGAGAGGAAAACTAAAATTGGTTGATCCGTAGTTTAGGGTGGCACGGTTCCTTTGGTTTCTTTTATGATTCATTATTTCTCGCGATTCCTATGTTTATAGTTGCGCGTTTCACTATAAAACTGAATTGTTTATGTTCAATGTTAAATGAGAAGAAGTCACCTGATAATTTATTGGCGTGGAATTGTGTGTATTTTCGCATTTCAAGTCTTCTTCAAATAGGTTTGTGTGTCTACTGAGATGAAAGGTATGAATTTTCTTAAAAGTGAGTGTTACCTTTAAAATAAATTCTCTTAAAAGTGAGAGAGGTATATAATACAGCGTGAGCGCCGAAGCGACAGCGGAGGCGCGAACCAGGTCTCGAGAGCGAGGGTCGGAAGGCCCTCGCGAACGTAGCACGTTGGATCCGTCGGGTAGCGACGTGCGATAGCACGTCGCGGACCACTTGGTGAAAAAAAATGCGTTGGTTAAAGAATTGTGTAGGTTATAAAATTAAATTTGTAGCGTGAAAAATACGAATAATCAGTTCACTTAATGAGAGTACGTTGCTACGTGGATTTACACGTACAGGGGGCTTTAGAGCAGTGGGGTAGTTATTCTCCCGATCAACCTTTAATTTAAATAATTATATTTATTGCTGTAACATCATGAACTTAACTACACGCGACTACTACGTATAAACAAGGATTCAGTTCATGGAGTCGATTCTCTTCTAATGAACCGAATCAGTGAATCAAAGGAACCGTGCCACCCTATACTTCGGATTTACCCTAAAATTTTCCAAGTTTTTGACTTCAACATTTTTCACAAAAACACTGAACTGCAGATCACTCTGCATTTTAGCCGACAGCAGAATGCTAGGTATAAGACTTTCATCCAAAACTATGAATGATGCACAGTCTTCATTCGTAATAAGATTCCACTTTGTGGGAATGTTCACATTCTTCACGCAATTCAGGAATTCGGAGAAATTATCAAAACAAATTTTTTTTCTGGAATTCACTTACACTGGTTAGGCTTTCGTCAATTGCAAGTTGCAAGTCCCTATTTTCAATTCTTTCACGTTTTTCTTCACCACTTTCCCTCGCAGTCGAGTAAGATGACAAGTACTTTGGGCAATTGGGAAGTATTGACGGTATTGCACCGTCCTTCAATTTTATTCTTCCTAGAGAAGTCTGTAGTCTCTTCCCATTTTCATCATAGCATTCAACAACTCTTAAGATGTCGTCGGGATGAAAATGGGCTTCACACACCTGCGAAATATTAATTACAGTTGATTAGTAATGTCAGTACCCGATAAAGAATTATGCATAAATGTTATGAATACATTTTTTCTTCATAATTGATGAGTGGTACATAACCTCACATCACGTTAAATAGAAGATCATACATTTAATCATTGAAAACCATTTCTCTATTATTAACCTATTGTATTTCAATTATTAACTTGTATGTAATAATGAATAAGTTAAATCTTACCTTAGAGGATTGCGTTGGCTGAAACTTTTTCCTGTGAATAGCTTTACACCATTTCTTCCGCAAACATTTCTCTTTAGGGAAAGAAAATACAGACACTCGGGGGCCATTTCGATAATTCCCTCGACAATTTGGAACACAACACCTAAAACCCATCTTTCAGATATCAATTACGTATAGTTGAGCAACTATGAATCTAAAAAAATACTCAACACACTGCTAAATAATACTCAGACACCGCTTTGCTCAGCTACAAGGCTAACAATATGGCCGACAGAACCAGCGGCATGCAAGCAGCGTGGGTCTACATGTGCCTACATCACAGACAGCTGGTGACGTAGTTAGGAGGCCTGAAGAATTTGTAGGTACTGGCTGTTCCGTCTTCTTCTACCTCCCCACGATTCTCTCGCTACTATTGGCTGAATGTGTGATGACGTCATGTCGCGTTTAATAATGACGATGACGTCATGTAGCGTGCGATAAAATACTGGATTATGCACAATTCGGGATATCGAAAAGGGTCGTTTATAATGATGGTATACAAAAAAATTATTTATTAACATATTATCAAATATTCAATTTTTTCACAGAAATAAAATAAAAAGAAAGAAAAAACTGAAACATAATATTTATTCCTTTTATACTTTTATCCCTAACAATTTTGTATGTTATTTCGTAAAAATATTTTTGAGTCAATTGTGAGATATTTTTTGCTTATATCTGTTTTAAAAATTTCATTTGTAAATTTTTACGCTGTTTTACTACGTTCCTATATCCAAAAACAACTTGTTTCCTCTTCATTGTGATAGACACAACTCACTTATTTTAAGTAGCAACTGCACTTGCAACCCTCTTCAACTGCATTCTCATACTACGTTTACGAGGGTGCGGACATACTTTATTACTCAACAGTGTATCTGGTCATTAATTTTCAGTGGGCAAGAAAAACTACGAATGTATCCAGATGGCACCGCTACGTTGAGAGAACTGCGTATATAAATAAACTCCACGCCGTAGATGCCAGCGAAGATATCCTCTTTCACGACCTTCTTCCAGCAAAACAAATATTGACTCGCGTCAATTAAGTAAAAAGCCCTGCGCAAACAAAGTGGAGAACTCCAAAATTCTCAACGCCTTTAGTCTCTTAACGTAGAAAAATGTCTGAATATTGTAGTACTTGAGATTTGTACACAGCTCTTATATAAATGCCTTGAGAAGGCCATTAAAATGAAAGACTTAAGTTGCGAAACACTCAACAATCTTTATTCTATGTTGTACGAATACATTTGTAATAATAATAATATTCGAGTGAAGCAAATGTCTAAAGTAAATCTACATTACATTCCTAAATAATGTTTATTACGGTTTCATTTTTTTATGATAAACCATTTAAGAAAGCAACAGTACTTATATTGAATAACATTTTAATTTCGTTACTTTTTCATATTATGAGTGATTTGAGTTTAACGTGAATGAGAGACCAAGTACGAGTGAGAATCCGAGACCGAGAACGTGTGCAAATGGTGTGATTGCGTGTTCGAATGGCGCGAGTGCGAGTGCGAGTGCGAGTGCGAGTGCGAGTGCGAGTGCGAGAGCGAGAGCGAGAGCGAGAGGGAGTGCGAGTGCGAGTGCGAGAGCGAGAGGGAGTGCGAGTGCGAGTGCGAGTGCGAGTGCGAGTGCGAGTGCGAGTGCGAGTGCGAGTGCGAGTGCGAGTGCGAGTGCGAGTGCGAGTGCGAGTGCGAGTCTGAGGGCGAATCCCAGATCAACTGCGAGTCCGGGAGAATGTGAAACACAGGCGGAATCTCAACACATCTCCCAGCCTAAATTCGAGTCTGAGTCAGTTCCTCTCCGGGGGCGAATGGGGTCCTATCGTAAACTCGCACATTAACCCTAGCAATACACGCGCCTGACCTGAAATCCCACATCTCTAACAAATTTGGGGCGAAGCAGAGGCTCTTCTGCCGCAGGGGCGCCGGCACGGGAATAACTAGTGAGTGGCCGCTTCCACCGCCACGCTCCCAACCCGCCCCCGTCACGCCCTCAACCCGCCATCGCCACACCTCCAACCCGCTCCCGACACGCACCAACCCGCCCCCGACACGACCCCAATCCGCCCGCGCTATGCTCCCAACCTGCTCCCGCTACGCCCCCAACCAGCTCACGCCACGTTCACAACCCACCCCACCACGACCTCAACGCACCCCCTCTACTTTTCCAACTCGCTCTGCCACACCCAACGCACCCTCGACACGCCCCAATCCGCCTCCATCATCCCCAACCCGCCCCCCGCCACACAACCCTACCCATTCCCACCACGTCCCAAACCCTCTCAGGCCACACCCCCAACCCGCCTCACCAGGCCCCCACCCCACCCCCGCCTCGCGGCGCCCATTACCCGCTCTCGCCACGCGCCCAAACCATCCCCACCCCGGCCACGTCCCCAATCTGACCCCGCTACCTCTCCAACCCGCCCCGCCAAGCCCAAACCCGTCCCCGCCAGACCCCTAATCCGCCCCCGTGACCGACCACATCGTCTTCTTGCTTCCACCACTGTCACCAACACTCACTCCCTGCTCGGTTGACCCCTCACCAAAACTCAGGTCACGCCTACTCCCTACCCCAAACTCTTCGCCAGCCTCCCTGCCGCTACGACTTCGACACTCACCCAGCCTCCAACGAAAATGTTTGTCCTACTCCCGTCCCGTTCCCGCCATTGCCCACACGCCGTCCACACCACCGCCTGAGGTTAGCCCAGAGACAATTTTGCCACTCTCTGCAGTGCTCCTGACCGGGAGGTCCTAGGGTTTGAGTCACAACAGTGCCTGATTTCGAAACTACTTTCATTGCTACTATTTACGTCGAATTCAGCCGCTGTTTGGAACAGAATTCTAGCGACCCGCTGCACTCATCGGCAGATTTCCGTGTTTTTTTCTGATCACTAACAGGAGAATGTAGGAAAAATACTTTAATAAACGGGCTACGGACCATGTACGTTCTTTACCTTTTCACTTGACCAATCCTCTCTCCTTAGTTACACACACACACACACAAACACTTACATGCTCTACATATCGTAGGAATAGTCAGGAGATTGGAGTTTCCCCTATTGGTCCGAAGCCCTTCTGCAGGAGATACCTCTAAGGCAAAATCAACCCACAATCCGGCGTGTAGGTCGGCAATGAATCTCACAACCGACGAAGAGGAATATCGTCACCTCTCGAAATGAAATTTGACATGCTCGGAAACTAAATCACCCGTCCACAGAGCAGCCGTTGTGGCTGTGTTCTCAACTCCTTCCTCGCCCTCGCCCTCGCCCTCACCCTCACTCTCACCCCCGTCCCATTCCCATTCCCATTCCCAGTCTCCGTTCCCGTCTCCGTTCCCGTCTCCGTTCCCGTCTCCGTTCCCGTCTCCGTTCCCGTCTCCGTTCCCGTCTCCGTTCCCGTCTCCGTTCCCGTCTCCGTTCCCGTCTCCGTTCCCGTCTCCGTTCCCGTCTCCGTTCCCGTCTCCGTTCCCGTCTCCGTTCCCGTCTCCGTTCCCGTCTCCGTTCCCGTCTCCGTTCCCGTCTCCGTTCCCCTCTCCGTTCCCGTCTCCGTTCCGTCTCCGTTCGTCTCGTTCCCGTCTCCCGTTCCGTCTCCGTTCCCGTCTCCGTTCCGTCTCCGTTTCCGTCTCCGTTCCGTCTCGTTCCGTCTGCCGTTCCATCTCCGTTCCCGTCTCCGTTCCGTCTCCCATTCCCGTCTCCGTTCCCGTCTCATTCCGTCTCCGTTCCGTCTCATTCCCGTCTCCGTTCCGTCTCTCCGTTCACGTCTCCGTTCATCTCCCGTTTTCATCTCCCGTTCGTCTCCGTTCACGTTCACGTTCGTTCCGTTCGTTCGTTCGTTCACGTTCACGTTCACGTTCACGTTCACGTTCACCGTTCGTTTTCACGTTCACGTTGCGTTCAGGATTCAGGATTCACGTTCACGTTCACGTTCACGTTCACGTTCACCGACCCCGACCCCGGCTCGACCGACCCCGACCCGACCCCGACCCCGACCCCGACCCCGACCCCGTCCCGTCCCCGTCCTTGACCCCGTCCTCGACCCCGTCCCCGTCCTCGTCCTTGTCCCCTTCTCCTTTCCCATCTCCATCCCAGTCCCCGTCCCCAACCCCATCCCGCCCCAACTCCGCCGCTCCGCCAAGTGAGGGCAAAACTCCCACCAAGTCGAGTCGCCTCGCAGCTGAGCCGCCGTCGTAAATACGAATATATTGCGATGGTTAGTTAAGCTGGAAAGTAATTAACGAAGACGGCGGCTGCTGTGAATTAAAATGAATCGTCTTTTCGCTGTCACGCCTCTCCCATTCTAGTGGTGGTCAGAGTCGAGAGATGAGTAGTGAATGAAGAAGCTAAATGAACTCGTGGGAAGACTTTCGTTCAATAATAACATTAATGATGGTTCTGCGTTTCTAAATAGATCAGATCATGCCTAACTAAATTAACATTTATTTTGCTTCTATTTTTGCTTTTTTTGTAAAGCTAATAAAAATGTAGTACAATAACTGCATGAGAAGGATTGAAATTTCAAAGCAACGTCAATTATTTTTATCACAAAAATGTGAACGTCACAACCCCCCTTTTATATATTTTATTATATTACATATTTTATTATATGTACTACTGAATTGGTGTTCGGTGCCTATTGATGTTCTCCCTCTGACAGAGACTCTCGGTAAAGCCAACATTGTATTTAGTATTCTCTTCATTCATCGCGCAGATGACAACCGAGGAAAACAAAGGAGATCCTAAATCATCGTACGTAATGCTGAATAAGGGTAGCTCATGAGCCCACTGCGCTTAGTCCTTATTAGATGATGTCCTTATTAGATACTAGGCGCCGACGCTGCAAACACTAGGCTTTTATTACGTCACACACCCGATCTTATCCCCACTAATACAACTTACCGTGGAAGAGAGAACGATTGACTCACTGATGTTGATGATTGACTCACGGCTTTTGAGTATGTCTACTTCAACGTACGTTGCTCCAGTTAGTGTAATGAATGTTTTAGTGAGGTGACGTTTGTCCCAAACTGGATGGTGAGATCCAGCATCGACCTACACGAAGTCGTGCGTAGAATTTATCCCTCCAGGTATTTCCCCCAGAGGCGCACTATCCCAGCCGAGACCAGCACTGTGCTGGTGTCTCGACTAGTGTAGTAGTGTAGTGCATGTAAGTGAGTGTATGTGTGTAACTAACGGGTGATACGGGTGAACGGGTGATGAAAATAGGAAAAAGGAGATGAATAGAAGATCGCGCGCGGTCCGTGTTCCGTCTGTTACAGAACTTCTAATCTTTGAAAGAGTATCAATCAGAGCAACGGTCGACTAGAATTCTCTATGAGACAGCAGCTGAATTCAATGAGCTAGTATCGAAATGATCGATCGAATGAGCTAGAATCCCCCACCGTTGGCAGTCGTACCATACGACCTCCAGGTTAGAGTGACTGCAAAATACGCGGCAATTCTGACACCCAGCTAAACTCAGCCAATAAAAGAGAGAAATTGAGGGTAAGATTCTAGCTTGAAGTGTGATAAATAGTGTGCTAGGAAGCCACACAGAGCCATCACACACAGTATCAATACCGTAATCGTTATTTGAACAAATAACCCGGATGTAACGTGTACGAATCACCAGGGAGAGGGTTGAAAGACGGTGCGTGAGGGTTGGGAAGATCCCTCGGTAACAAAACACACGGAAACACCCATGTCAAATGTGGGATTCGAACCCTTGGAATCGAACGTACTGAGGTGCACCGACACACAGTGTATTGGATTCTGAGACTGGCTCTACATATTTTACTATTACAATAGTAACCTCAAACTACTGACGCCATCTTCATTAAATTCCAGTTATGGCCAATTTGAGGTGGTTGAAAATTAGTTACGATAAATTTTGAAAAGCAATGTGTTTTTATGTTTAATGTATTTATGTGACAAATTCTGTAGTTTACAGATAACCAGCCGAATATATTATTCTTGGTATGTGTTTCAAAAGGATAGCTCAATTTCTCTGTAAATTTATTTTCTTCGGTTCACAATTTAGTGATTGTTGTTAGTTTCTCAACCGCATCATTTCTATTATTAACTAAAACAGTAAGACGAAACTTAGGCATCTGTAACATCCGACGCTCGACTTGAGAAGGGGCGCTCCACCCATTTTATCTTCACCCCTTTCCTAGAAGAAAGAGCAGAGAAGGTTTTTCGATTGAGAAACTCATATCCCGATCACTCAGCGTTGCTCCTCCGAGGCTCCTTTCCATCAGCCGCCAAGCGTCTCCGCCCACGCGGATTACCTGCAGGCGATCAGCGCCGAATCCTACTCTTCGTTAGCTGCGCCGCGCCCCAGCCGCCCCGAAGCCCCTCGACCTTCCCAGGCGTACCCGTCGCCTCCGACGCTCGCGCCCCCGGTGCCCCCGTCGCCTCCATTGCCACAGTCACTCCGTCGCCACCGTCGCTCCCGTGGCTTCCGTGGCCCCCGTCGCCATCGTCGGCCCCGTCGGCCCCGTCGGCCCCGTCGGCCCCGTCGGCCCCGTCGGCCCCGTCGACACCATCGCCCCCTGACGCCACCGTCGCCTCTATTGCCTCCATCGCCCCCATCGTTCCCGTCGCCCCCATTGCCCTCGTCACCCCTATCCAAACCGTCGCTCACGTTGCGCACGTCGACCCCGCTGCCACCGTTGCCACCGTCGCCACCGTCGCTTCCGTCAAACCCGTCACCCACGTCGCCCCCATCGTTCTCATCACCGTCGCCCCCGTCGCCCCCGTCGCCCCCGTCGCCCCCGTCGCCATGGCTCCCGTCGTCATCGAAGCTTCCATCACTGTCGTCACCGACGTCGTCCCCGTCGCCCCCGTCACCCCCTTCGCCTCCACCGCCATCGTTGTGGACGCTCCCGACGCCTCCGACGCCCTCGAAGTCCCTGTCGACCCCGACGCCCCCACATCTACCTACATTGCACCTACCCCTGTCGCCCCCGCCGTTCCCCGGTCTTTTCCGGACTCCCTGCCTTCGCCGCTCCTCACCCTAGCCGTTCCCGCCCCTCGGCCCCTGCCACCCGAAGGCCGCCTAATCCGCGCTATCCGTCTTCTCGCCGCTTCTTTAATTTGGCGGCGCGCATCAATGCTAATGGGCCGCGTGTCCGGAATCGCTAACGCCGCCTTCACAGCCTGCTAAGGGTCTCCGCACCGGAAGTGGCGGAAGCGGCGGAAGAGGCCCCGGGGATTCCCCTCGCAGCTGCCTGCTCCCACAATCCCGCCTCGCGCGCTGCACCGCACTGGGGTGGGGTTCGATTCCTTCCGCTGGGCGTCACTCCCATCGACGCTCGTTGGCCAGAGCTCCAACCGATCTGTGGCGCAAGCTGCATCTCGAAAGATAAAATAACGTTTTAGAGAACGAACCGTTGCTCCGAAACAAGAAAGTCTATATAATCCTCTAGTATGGTGTGGATTGTTAGAGCAAAGTCGTGGTCTTTTGGCTACGTCTCCGCTATCACGTGGCCTTCCTTACGGCATGCTGAACGTTACAATTGGCAACTTCTGCAAACGCTATTCAACCGAACATTGTCTGTTTTTAAATACACTAGCTGCAATATATAGTACCATATAGCAATATATACTACTGTATAGTTTATATAGTATATTATAAGACTGTGAAATATCGATGGTCATGGTGTTAGTTCATGTAATATAGAATGTCGAATGAATAAGGGTTCTTATTCTTGATGAATCAGAGAAAGGTCGAAAGATGTATTGTGATTAGGCAGAAACCCCGAATTTAATTTAAATGCTAAAATCGGCATCAAGTGTTAGTAATAATATGATTGTACGAGCTCCAAATTCAAAGAATATACGTTGTTAGGGCAACTAATAAACACAGTAGTATTCCATGCTTGGTGTCATATCTCTATCCAGCTGGGGAGCCCCGAACACATTACATGCAAAAGGTGTGGAGACGGAATTGAAACTCGTGATTATCTAGGAAGCTTAAATTAATGATTCTCTCGAAATAAATTGAAGAGCTCACACGTAAACAATCAGAGCTGTGATATAGTTTTTCAGAATAGACTGAGATATTATTTAAGTGTTAGTGAGGTGAGAACTTATGATTAGTCTAATAGCTTGGTATTGTGCAAAATATTAACATCGAATTATAATTGTAATTTTCATTAATGTAATTGGGAGTTTCAATTCAAATAAACTCCGTGTTTTGAAGGGGTTTATATTATAAAAAGCTCCGTAGACTGGAAGAATTTTCCCTAAGAACCTGAAGATAGACAGTCGCGCGTAGGTGTTTCATACGAAACACAGCTAGGGAAAGTCGCGACCGCGTATTGATATTATGAAAACTATTAAATCCTATTAAATATCAAATCGTTGAGGACTTCCCGGAACATTTTTAATTTATTCTAATTATAGACAAGAACGCGTTAATAGGAATAACCAGGACATTCCACGGACATTCAGCCGATTCAACCGAGAAACCATCTGAGAAGGCATTGAAGTAAACTTACGAACCATACCGAATTTCAAAGTGTATGAAGGAAAAGTAATCATTTACGAGCTTAATAGAAGTTGTAAAAATATAAGAATAAATATTAGTTTTTTATTGTTTTGAGAAAAGGCTGATAATTTATTTTAGTTGCCATCAATTCAATAATTGGTTTCAATAAACAACTTCCAGGAATCGTGATTCTGTATAGAATTATACGTCCACATGCAATTAGTAAGGAGTAAACTGTTTGTCGAAACCCATGACAAATTCAAAGTAAAATTAATAAATTCATGCTAACATTGACAGAATTTATGAACATAGCAGCGCAACAGTAGAAATAACAATATTAATAATAGAAGAGGAAGTAATCTCCTTCATATTTATATAATTATTTGTAAGTAACATCATAGCAGAAGGAAGGGTATTTCTCAAATGGCTAGTTTAACGCGAGGCCATGAGATGAGATATTTCTCAGTATCAGATATATTACAGAAATTAAAAGTTGTATTTGTAGAGGAATCTCATCATGAACACGCACGAATCGTACGAGGAATCTCATCATGGACATGTACGTGTTGTAACTTCAAATCCATAAAAACAATAACCTAAAATTAATAATTTTAAACGTGAAAAAATATTAAATTTAGTTAACAACCTTTAAATTTAAGCGCGAATCAGTTATTAAAAGGATCTTATCGAGATGAAGATAAATTGTTAGATTCTCATGCCCTTGTTAGGACAAAACAATCGAAAAATCTTTAAGTTGAGGAGCAGAGTTTATAAAAAAATTCAATCTTTCTGAAGTCTTGGAATTCGTTTCAAATTTTCAAACAAAGCGATAGCATCATAACAGGAAGAGTTCTGGTTGATGACTAACGGGCCGGGGTGTTGGGCAGAACATTAATAATTTCCATTAATCGTGAGTCGCAATTTACTCAAAATAACTAAAAAAATATGTTTCTAACATATGATAATATGTACATCAATGTATTCATCTTTATTCTCACGTTATGATAGACAAAAACTAAGTATTACTCAATTTGAAGAAAATGAAATTATCTTAATACATCGTAAAACGCAAATGATAAAAAAGTAACGAATACGTTTAACTATTAGTCCCATTCCGTAATCCACTTCCGTGAAAACTGCATGCAATACCTTCAACCGTTCAAAAATGACAGGATGTGGTAAAGTTACGTGACACATCCTATGTGTTTAAATACGGTAATCAATATTGTGGTTAATGTAATAAGCATATGTTCCATTACTTTCTTGGCTCCTGATCACATCCCAATATTCGGTTGTAACTGTGTAGCAGACACGAAATTATAAATTGCGCATGTACTGCACGCAATGTGGTACGTGGAGATACCGTCAGATGATGAACGCGAATGACCTTCCGTCTTCTCCCACGCTACTCATATCGCGGACCAATTGCAAAATCACCGAGAGGGCGAAGGTTGAGCAAAGATGTTTGCTCATTCCCGCCATCACGCGTTGGCAGTCATTCCCAGCAATGAATGTACGAGAAAATGATACACTAGTGTACTGCACGTTTGGTAGTTAACTCTGGTAACCGGTAATGAGATATTTATTTACTTATACAAATATTTAAGTGTCAGTTTGCTTTGAAATATAAAATGTCCAAATATTAATAGTTACACGTTGCTCAAAATGGAAACTGCAGCACTCATTATAATAGAAAATTTTAGAAAAACAAAGGATTTTTATCCTTCAAGTCAGTAAACACCACCTGCTTCGTTACCCTCACGGGAAAATCTTGGCTGCATTCAGTAGTCTAGCAAAATCTCGCGGATAGCTGAGCTGGCCACCCAGCAACATAGTATTGTAAATCACTGCGCCTAAATTCTGTAAAAAGCAACTTTTGAAGTCCGGAGTCTCCAGTGACAATTAGACGGTAATGCACAGAGCAAGTAATAATTCGTTGTTTTCATTCCGGACAATACACTTATCTCCCTTTCTCTTTTCCACAAACTCCGCATTCATCTCTAACATTCTGACATAAATTAGTGCATTCATCAATATTCTAGAGATTTCAAGAATTCTAGAATTCTTCTAGGATTCGTATTTGCAAAACATTTAGGATGTACCCCACCTGCAAAAAAGAAAACAACATTTGAAAGTACGGATCTCCGTTCAATTGGCCATTGTTCAACTTCTACCACGTACGGCGCGGTATGAACACGTCACTTTATCCCGCTAACTAATCATTCATCTGCCGTAATGTTCACTTTGCATTTCAGAGCGTCACCGCTAATGGGAGTCGCAATGCCGCAGGGAAGTCGCACCGAGCACCCGCCCACTGATAGCGCTCAGTGTACGCACAATGCCACTCATACCGACGCGGCGCCCCACACGGCCTCCAGCCTATTAAGATGGCGGCGAGATAGCGGCCTCCGAAGTGAACCGATTGCATGTGTTGACGGACAAGGCGGGGCGGGGGTGCGGGCCGGGGCGGGCGGGGGGACGGGGCGGGGCGGGGCGGGGGGGTGCGGGGCGGGGCGGGGCGGGGCGGGTGAGGCGGGGCGGGGCGGGGCGGGTGGGGCGAGGAGGACAGACCGGCATTGTGAGGCGCTTGGGACGCCCTCGGGGACCAACTCAGGACCTGTGGCCTCCGGGGGCTTCGGATTATTGCGCTCACCCCCTCCCCTCCCTTCCCCCTCCCCCACCTCCGAAGGAGAGAGGGGAAGAGGGCTGTGGTGTCATGGCTAGGGCTTTCGTCTTCCACCGGGGCGCTGGTTGGTTTCTGGCAAACCCTTGCGGTATTTGTGGTCGACAATGCAAGATCTCTGCATGTCACCCGGAGAGGTGGCTCAGTGTATCAACTGATGTCACTGCAGTGCCTCTGACTGAAGTCCTAGGTTTGAGTCCCGACTCTCGTAGGATCTTCGACACTAGCTTACCAGCAAAGTCAAGTTCAGCCTCTGGAGAGG
The DNA here is from genome assembly GCA_011170035.1 of Teleogryllus occipitalis. Lineage (NCBI taxonomy): Eukaryota > Metazoa > Arthropoda > Insecta > Orthoptera > Gryllidae > Teleogryllus > Teleogryllus occipitalis. The sequence goes on along the minus strand of BLKR01000465.1, from coordinate 71,579 downwards.
AATTCTAGCGGCCGGATGCTCTGGTCGTTAGTTTTCCGTAGTTTCTACGATAAATACCAGGAGAATGCCGGAGCAGTATCCTATCAAACAACCCGGCGCGCGATCTTTCCTTCCCATTCATTGTCCTGTCCTACCCCTTACACACACTTACACTCGCATGTACTATACTACCTCACATGCCGGGAGACCGGTCGGAAGTCTAGAGCTTTTCCTGGTTGGGGCGGTGTTTTTCTGGCGAGAGATACCGGTTTGGGGAAAACCCTGCTAGCCAGAACAACAGAAAAACATTTTAACAACAGAAAAATATTTCAATTGCATTTATTTTAGAGCTTCTTTTCATCGCAGAATGAGAAAAAACTACTCTATGAATTTTGTTTTACTCATGCTCCGAGGTGAGCTAGTAATTTTTAAAACTTTATTACCCTAAATTATTAACTTTTAGTTCCAATTTAACCAAGGGTTCGACATACAACATATTACTCCTTACTTGATGCATGTGGGCGTGTAATTCTATACATAATCACGGTTCCTGAAAGTTCTATTGACTTAAATTAATTATTACATTATTCGCAACTACTGTAAATGATCAGCCTTTTTCAACAATAAAAATTCAACATTTATTCTTGTATATATTACAATTTCCTTCGATCTCATGAGAATTACTTTTCATCATAAAACATGAAAACACCGTACGGGTTTGAGTAAGGTTCGTAAGCTTTCAAAATATCTTGATCGCTGGCTTCTTGGCTAACTAGCAGAATGTTGTCTAAGGAATCTTTGGTGTACCAATTCTCGCATCTTTTCCTAAATTCAAAAAATGTTCCAGAATGCCTTCAGCGATTGCTATTAATATGACTTAATATTCTTACAATTTAAAACGCGGTAACGACTTTCCCTATCTTTGTTTCGTATGAAACACCTACATGCGACTGACTATATTCAGCTACTTACTGGAAAATTCTTCCATCTACAGAGCTACTCTAATATACATCTCCTCTAAACATGGAGTCTATTTAATTCAAACTTCCAACTGTTACATTAATTAAATTCCCAGTTACAATTTAACATTACAATTAACACAAGACCAAGCTCTCAAACCTCAAACTCAACATAAATTCCCGGCTCACCATCATTTACATAATACCCAGCCTATGCTGAAAATACGATCACACCTCACCAACCGCTTACGTGTGTTCGCTATAATATTTTTCTACAGAATGATCGCTTGCGTCTTTCTGAAAGATCACGGCCATTCAACGCCCTCTTCACACATTCTGCACATAAGTGTTCGGGCACAGCGTTGCACAGCGTTATGACACCAAGCATGGAATATTAAACTTTTTTGATCCGTTGTCCTGACAACGCGTTTTCTTTGACTTCCGAGTTTGAAAATAATGCCGTTGAATGCATATTTCACCATTTAAACTAAACCTACGATTCTTGGCTTATTACGAGGGCCCGGATTTTAATCACAAGTCATATGTTTTCTGAACGTTAGCAAGGATTTTGAAACAATTTATACACTAATGCAGGTATTGTCGATTAGAAAAAAATATTTTTATTGTGCACATAGAGTCATTTTTACACCGTTTTTTGTGAAAGATAATATTTTGGCCAAATTTTTCCGTAAATGCATATATTAGCGTTTTTATATGCGTTTTTAGTAAAAGGTCATATTTTGACCAAATTTTGCCCAAAATGCCTACATATGTCATATGTTTAAGGACACAAGAATAAGAGTCTTGAAAATGTGTCTCGCATGACAATGTATCAGGTGATATTGTCACAAATAAACCAAAAAATTTTACCATAAAGAATTATTTGAAAAGTAATGGAATTTGAACGAAGTGAGTTGGGTCGAGCTCTCGGTCATGTGGCTGAAAAAATGAACAACAAATTGCTGAGCGTTCTTCAGCAAAATCCTGGATATTCTACAATGTGCAAAATTAGCGATATAAGTTCTGTAAATGTCGCAACATTTTAAGACAATGAACCAAAGCTGCTCCGCATTGACATCGCCACCTTCAAATACGCTCCCGTGACGTCATGTGATGTGGAGAGGAGCTTTTCCAAATACAAAACTATCCTCAGCGACAACCGTAGGTCTTTTAAGATGGAAAACCTGAAAATACACCTTGTGATCCAATGCAACTCTCTTGAAACTGAAGGCTGAGAGGCAATTAGAAAACATTAAATAAGAAGTATGCAGTAGTAAACCAAGACATTTTGTTTGGAAGGGTTTCACGTATTGTACTGTACTTGATTTGTTTCATAGATACAAGCAATTTTTTTAAAATGCTAGTTAGTTCCAAAAACTGCAAACCGTATGCACCGAACTCACAATATGTTCTTGAGTGAATTTTGAATTTGTTACACCTAAAAAATCAACAAGAATTTTAAAACGATAAACTTGTATAACGTCTTATTTTATTTCTTAAGGTCATATTTACTTAGGTTTTAGGTCATAAATGCTTGCATATTTCGCTGATTTTTAGATCATTAAAATCCGGGCCCTACTTATCACACTAGAAAAATATTTAAATTATTATCATATCCCTTCTAAGCAAGTTAGACAGCACGATCAACAACCAGCGAACTTGCAAAATTGCGCTTCACGAAGTTTATAGTGGAAAGTACCGAAGAACAGAAAAACGAATGTGAGAAATTACGTTCTACTTTTGTCATCAACAAGGTAAAGTAACTGCACTCGGAGAAAGAACTTGAGAAAGAAAAGCAAGTTTCTGAAAGAAAAGATGTTGATGGTAGTATTCGAACACAACAACTTGATGAATGCTACGAAAAGAAAAGTGTAGTGTTGAGATTCAGAGCTATCTTATAAATGATCGTCTTCTATATTATTTCAGAAGTATACATACCTTTTACGGCTCTCACACGCAACCAATCTTTATAAATGAGGTCTCTTAAGAAAAATAATTTCACATACACTGACAATTTGTATTCTGGCTTTAAATATGTGAAGGATTTGTTAAAAAAATTCATCTAAATATACATGTCAAATGCAACTCGCAATACCCGGCCGCATTCTTAAATATATATAGTTAAATAACTTCTAAATGAAGCATTTTAGGGACTTAAAACATGACATTTTGAGGCCACAGGCCTAAAAAAATGGTCATAACATCGTAATCAACAGGATAAGATATTCTTGGATATTTTATTACATTTTGTTGCTCCGGCGCTTCTCGATATATCCCCACCTGTTCAGAGAAGTGCAAATTCTACAATTGTATGTGAAATCAAACCAATTACTTGATATTATAGGCGATAAAATTGCACAGGTGTACCTCTCAGTTCAGTAATAATATTAAATAATATCCCAAAGAGTAGAGTTGTGCTTGTCCGATCTTTTATTTTCGCATAGACAACTTTACGTGGCTTTCTGGATAGTGAAAACCTTTTGTAATATTTTTGTGACTATCAAGGAACGCAAAAAGCTAACTGTCAAATAAAGATTGTTTAATTTCTCCAAATGCAGTTTTTAAGGAAGTGTGAATTTTTCCAAGAACATGTCTCTAATACTGAATAAACCTTTATTCAAAATAAACCTTGTTTCAAACATCAATTTCATTGTTCTTTATTTTTATTTTAAATTCTATAATTACACTGAAAGTTACTTTATTAAATTTTAAATAAATAAACACATTTCATTAACAACTTCTCCTTTTAATATGGAAAAGGGAAGATAATGATGAGGGTGGAGTTTGACATGTGAGAGTTCTCGCACGGGCACACTAGTTTATGAATTCATTTGATAAGATATGAAGTATAAATATTCTTATATGGACTAAATTACTTATGTATTTTATAACAATTTTGAGATTTTTTCCAGTAAACTTTAGTTACATGTTATTGAATATTAGAAAATGAGCAAAGAAAAAGAGACCCAATGTGATACTAATAGATCGTTTCACCACTAATAGGTCGTTTCAACACTTTATTGCAATTACTATCATTAACATGAGATTGCATTTGTAATAATACTAAAGCCGTAAACTGCATATTACATTTGGATTTATCAAATTGAATATATTTTACTTGGCCAATTTTTAATAATTTTAATGTATAAATATAATAATTTTAAAATATTAAATTCTGACAAGTCTTCATTCTTCTGTAAATTTTTTACTTTCACTAAATGTGTTCTTTTTGTGTAGAAAATTAATTTTCTTCTACTTAAGAGCGTCGTAACTCAGAATTAATTAATATTAAAAATTAATTAATAATTCATGTCATTAAAAATGTATTATGAAGTTTATTGAGACCTCTTAGAATTTTATAAGAAGGGCTTGTAAAAGTATACCATTAAATACATAAAATCAATACGGAACGACCTGTCTGTTACGTTTTAAGAAGCTCGGCTTCATAAATTGTTTACATCCAATTGTTTTCCTTATACATTTTAAAAATATTTGTCGTCCCAGAGAAAAGCAGAACAAAAGGGCTTCTGCTCTTTGTTATCGCATTCAGCAGAGGTATGAATGGAATCGGTGCAAGTTTTCGTCGTCAATTTTCTCCTCACAATAGAAAAGTTTAAGACTCTTTTGAACAACATTTTAGACATTTAAACAGTCAAATAAACCCCTAAGCACAATAAAATCAAGAAGAAAATGTCAAAAAACAAATATATTACTCTGATGTGTGTGAGTAAATGAAGATCCCGGCAATTAAAGTCCTATGAGTTTTTTCGTAAAAAATAAGGTAATATTAATGACATATTTGCCATATCGATTAATAAACGTTTTGGTCGTGTTATGATGCAGGTAAAACAAATATCGCTACGAAAACATTTGCTCTTTACTCTGTGGTAGGGACTAGGGAGGTCTGATTAAAACGTTTATCTATGTAGAGTCAAGTCTTTCAGATAGATTTCAAGAGATCTGTTTGAAATACTTGCACCTCATACCCAAGTCGTGTCGTATCTCTGCGTTGTTTACGGCGCGACCAAGAAAGAGGTTGCGTAGTAAAATATAGGCGTTGCCAAATAACATATGTATTCCATGGAAATGGACTGCTGTTATTCTGCCACATACAACAATACATTACAGTCGGTCTGGTGGCGCAGGAGCATACAGCACTGAACCCAAGTATGTACGAGTATTATATAAAGACTTAAGACAGGCTGAGATGGCCCAGAGCAACAACGGATGTCCCTGCTGCGTCTCTCATAGGGTGGCTCTAAGGTTCGCGCCCAACGGTAACGAATTGTTGAGATGGCTCAGTGTAACTACTGTTGCGTGGAAAATGTTTCTGACCGTGAGGTCCGAGGATTCGAGTCCCGACAGTGACAGGATAATCGTCACTATCTAGATGTATGTACGTACTTTGGCGCAATAACCTCTGACGATACCTGGGCGTACCAGCGGCGTCCGTCCTCGCGACCATGGGTTAGTTAAGTTAATTAGTTAATACCTTATTTTACGTGGCGAGACTCGAGCCATCAGGCCCGCTCTTCCGTCTAACCACGCAAATTTCGCTACACTCCTTTCACCGCCTAGCGGAGAAAGGAGGTATTATCTTGGGTGACGAAACAGGCGGATATCAAGCCAGAGGCTTCTTTTAGGCTTGAGGATCTTTTACATGCAGTAAATCTACTACATGGAACAGCTGGCTTTACTTCCCATCCGAAGAAAGGAGTACGAAAGATTGTTTCGCCCTTAAAAATCCACGTCTTCGATCGGGTTTGAACCCGCGAACTCGGGTACAATAGTCCGGTACGCTGACCGTTTTACCACCGAATCCGCTAATACCACCGAATCCGCAGGGTTAAGGGATACGTGTGGTTAGCACGTAGCCATCCTGTGAGAAGCGAGTTTCTTCGTCGTCAAACAGAAACATATGCTGGGACATTGTAAGGCAAATGTACACTACAATCTTTCCCGACCGGGAAACGTACACGGGGTCGCATCATGGAAAGCGAGCACGCTGACAATTAGCTATCCGCGAGGCCACTATCTGAATAGCTAGTACAAATTGTGCTGCAGTCTGAAGAAGAATTTTAGTGGACGGTTTCATTCATTGGCCGCTGATTAATCCATAATATTCAGCAATTTAAAAAAAGTAAATAAAATTCAAATACTCGCCGCCCTTCTGCAATGTTCCTGGCTCCGGGAAGAAACAAATTCCCTACCCTTCTGCCAATTCAACACTCATCTACCGGCTATAGCACACAGCTCCCTGATTAGGCTGTGAATGACCCCGTGTATCTGAATGGCCGGAACCCGATATGGCACTGCAATGACACTTCGCTCCTATATTGTTTCTCGATATTCATGCGTTCGTGTGAAGGCGTAAAGGGATGGGTAAAGATAACGATATTAGAACTTTATTAACTTTCATGCTATTTGCTTTAAAATTGAAATCATTCTTAAGAATAATACCATGTACCGTACTTACAAATACGAAAAAGCAAATCATTATTTCTTGTGTAATCCTTCAATTGTTTTGAAATACATGTATTTTCTTAGTTTTATTTCAACTAGAAAACCATTGTTCGTGTTAATCTTTCATAAAGAATACTTCTCAGCACAATTTTTGTAATATTTTTACGTATGTTCACGGCAACAGGAATGCTCTGGAATTGTTTAGAGGAAATTACAGAAATGACCAGAAAAGTCTGTGGTAAACGAGAACAACAACGAAAGCAATATCAACACAATTCTATACTCAGATGTCTCTCCTCATTCTAACCGGAATGAAGTTTGCATGTGCATTGCAACGATGTTGGTAATACAGTATTGTGTGTGTCGAGACGCTGATTAGATGCTCGCAAAAAGGGAAAGAGAATTCGTCCGACGGAAATGTGTCTGCAAATACTACTGCCTCTTCGCTGGCAGAATGAAAGAGCGGGATGCTTAATACGAATCGTTGCTCAAAATAACAATGTTTGTGGATGTATAATAATTCATTATCTGTTGTTTTCAAAGAACTTGTAATGAGAATTTGAGAATCGATGAAAGAAATAAAAGATTAGGTTGCACAAATCACAATACCAGCCCACAACGGCTCTTCTGCAAATTCCATCCCGTGTAAAGGCTCCCACAGACCGACGCGGAAGATCCGCAGCCTACGCGGATTGACCGCAGCGGAAGTTTCGCGTCACGTGTTGCCTTATGAACACGTTCGGACCTGCGCGGCAGGCGAGCGTCGGGGCAACGGATTGACAGCGTTTAATCGGCGGAGAAATTTGTAACGCAGTTAGATGCGTTTCTTCCGCTGCAGTTCGAGTTTCGTAGAAGTCCGCCCGTGTTCGGGAGTCTTCGCTTCCCTCTGGTTCGAGCGATCTTGCCAACCGTCACCAAACGTCGAGTCATAATTGACGCTCCGGTGTGAACGGTCCCGCGAATTCTGTGGCCGCGTCTAGCTCGCAACTTTCCGCGTCACACCCGCTTCGGATCTACCACGCCGGTCTGTGGGAGCCTTAATACTGCAATGTAGTATTGTTCATACGCTATTTTTTCTTAGAAAAATATGTATATATCAATTGCTACTGCACAATATCATTTTCAACTTCGCTATTCACCAAATGATGTGTATGATGCAATTGCAGACGTTTCTTTATTATAACAGTAGAACTGGATATCGCGGTTTATCGAAAGTAACGTAAAATGACAGCGTACGTTCACACACCATCAATTCAGCATTCTTTCAAAGCTCGTGAAACACAATACGGTTGATGAGTTTTGTGTCCTCCAATACCGACCATTGATGTCGGAGTCATTAGGCTTCATTGTCTTGTGGAGAATGATAGAGGCTGAAAATGGGTCACAATGTTCAAATGCGATTGACTGGGAAGCATTCATTGCGAAGAGTTCCTTCTGTCACCATTAAATAGCCGAATAACATCCTCTCGTCTACCGACGAGCACATTCGGCTATCTGGCATTGAATGGGTCTGCACCATCCCCAGTGCACCAGAAGGGCTGCTTAAAGGGAAACACGCATTCAGAGGACTACGTACGGATGTGTCCTCGTACTTTATTTCATTTCACGCAAGTGGGAAAATTAATTGAATTGAATTGAATCTACAATAGCCTTTGTAGATTATCTTCAGAGTCTGCTATAAGTATTGCGTCATCTGCGTATCAGACTACGTTTAGCTGGTTATATCCCATCGTATAGCCTTCCATTGTTTTTAGCGCTGTCAATTAGTTTATCCATTATCATGTTGAAGATTACTGGACTTATGGAGTCGCCCTGGCGTATTTCACCAGCACATTCTATTTAATCTGTAGTTAGGTCTCCTACTTTTACTTTAGTCTTCACGCCTGTATATATAGCTTGAACGGTTTCTGTCAATTTTTTAGATACTAGTTTGTTCCTTGAAATTAATATCACGTCACGTTGCCTTATTCGAACAATTGCCTTCCTGAGGTCTACAAAACACAGGAAGGCGGAATTGTTATATTCGATCGCTTTCTTGACTATTTGATGGACTACAAATATAGCGTCTGTTGTTGACCTGTTTGTGCGGAATTCTTATTGCTTCTTATTGATTTTAAAGTATGGTTGCAATTATCCAAATATTATTTTCGTCAGTAATTTTAATTTGGCACTCAGTAGGGTTATACCTCGTAGTCGTTAGGGTCATTTATCTTTCTTTTTTTAAAGATCGGTATCGTAATACTGATTTTCCAATGTCCCAGGTGTGGATAGAAAATAAAATTAGGAGTCAGACCTGAAAAAACCTGTTGCTGGCGAATTTGGATTATACTAGCTATCTAGCTAGTGTTGAAACCCCACCATCTACGGGACTCTAACTTTCGGAACCCCCTGGTCAACGGTGAGCCGGCCTGCGGTTTAATTTCGGTTTACTGCGTAATACACATCATAACTACGGTGAATCGTGACAGACGTACACCGTAGCAACTCTGCCCGTAACGGTGAGTCTACGATCCGCCTACGACTCGCCAGGCAATTTCAGCTCGCCGATCTGTTCACTTGAATTTCGATGATCTCGTCCTGCGTCAAGTATTTCTGTGTACCACTCAACTACTACAAGCTGTTTTTCTCTGTCAGATGATATTTTGTTTCGGCCTCCACTCACGGTCCTAGGACTGTTCTCTCCCCCTCTCCCCCCTCTTTGTCTGTCTCTGCGTTCGGGAACTCCTCCATCATCTCGTGACCCGGAGCGTCTTATGGCCGTAACGCTTTTATAGGGGTCGCCTGCTGTTCGTCTGAAGTCGACTGCCTGCGCATTTGGACCAAATCTCTTTCCATCGAGTGCCACTTTGGGAGGTTTATTTTCAGCTGGCTTCGCTCCGTTTTAGTGAATGAAAATCTTTAGGAAACCTTTGTAAGAACATCAATCCCTTACCAAATGGGAGAACGCATTACATCATCACCTATGTCAATAAAATGAGGCATACTGAAATTGTATCTCGTCTGCAAATTTGTATTTTGCACGTGAATGTTCATTAAGTTTAAAATGAGTAGGAAATCTCCTCGCGGTCTTTAAAGTCGGAGAGTTTTAAACTGGAACACTGGAAACAATCCGCCAAAGATTAAGAGAAGAAATTATGCATATAGACTGAAAGTATGATGCTTACAGAAGAGGAGCGGTAACTTACACCACGAAGACAAAACATGCTGATAAATAATTAGTAAGCGAATTTCCAAGTTCTTGAAAAGAAAGATTGGTGGAGGAGAATAAAAATTACTGTCAGTTTTTAGCAACTTCATTTCCTTCTTTGTGATCTTTCTTCATCGCCTATACAATATTAACTTATGGCATTTCGTCTCATTTCATTTACCTTTCCTAATATTCTGTTCTTGTTATAAAAATAACTGTCCTTTGAGTTTTGTTTGATGTAATTTGATTTGGACACTCGCCATTTCATTCGTAGATGCACTGGACCCTGTGATGAAAGCGAGTTTGTATAGGGCCTACGTGCAGAAATATCAGAAAAAGCACCACTGTGCGTTGTCATAGGATAACAGTGAAGCAAATGAAAATGAAATTATTGAAAATCAATATGATTCTGGGCACAATGAGATAACTAGAACTGTAGTACTTTGAACAAAAGTCGCCGAATGAGTTGGAAGGGCTCGTAAAAGGAAACACAAATGTAATTCATTAGCTACGACGAATTGAAAAACAGCGTCTGAGCATTTGACTTTGGAGTTTTGTTGATGTTCATTAATCCTCATTGCTTACACATCTTACGTAATTCTGACTACGTGCTGTTCGTAGCGGCAGATATTAAACGCATGTGCGTCATGTAACTTGTCAAATCGTAAAAAGAAAATTTTTGTGGCACATACTTGAGCGAATTATTCGTAATCGTTGGCTAATGAAATACACGACATGGCACCTAAAAGAAGAATTATATGGACATTCTGAATTTACGATATCCCCGAACTTTAACGTTGACATGTTATGCGTCTTCATTAAATATTCATTCATGTCTCATGGACTCTTGAAAAGGGAATCTGATTCTGAAGGTTTTCTCCCCTTGTGAGAAAAAAATTCTTTTTATGATATCTTTCACGGTTTTAAGGTCTTAGAGAGACATTTTGACGTAAATGACGGAGAGATAGACAAAACGTATATTTTAATAGCTTATAGTAGCTGTCAATCCTGCATTTTGAAATAAATAATACTCAATAAATAAATGAACCAACACAGAATATATCTCTTAAAAAATGTCTTCATTACGACGATACGGATAAAATGCATTTGATTTTCTTGAAGTAGGCAGGGGTATCTAAAGTGTTGCTGAATAAGCAAGATCATTCGACTGTTGGTACAAAATCTGCTGATGCCGTCATTGCCATATGATTAAAAGAATGTTCGTCGTATTGCGTATCCGTCATGAGTTACATTTGCTTTCTCGAGCTTCTTCAAACAGAAGCTGCCAATTGAATTCGCAAAGTACATTTATTGGAGCATGGATTTGACCAGGCCTTGGAATTCGCGTGCCGGCGCAAGCGCTGGCGGACCCCTCCCAGCGCCCGGAGGCGCCACCAGCGCGCAAATTCTGCTGACGCCTCCACCCCCACCCCCGACAGTAACCCACCGGCGGACACTACGTCGGCAAAACACGAAGATAAGGAATAAACATTCATGAAACCATGAGTTTCCGGAAAGATAAAGGGTAGAAGCGAAGACCGGAATAGTCCGATGAGTATTGGTGTTTTTTTGTTTTTTTTTTTATTTGCTTCTTGTATTTTGGTTTGGTCCGAGAGCTGAGCGCATGAAAAACAATCATCATCGAGAAACCGCTCTCTGTGAAATATTGAATTCGTGTACGCGAGTTCAGCCAGAAAATTTCAAAGTGAATTCAGCACCAATTCAACCCACTGCTCCACCTACCGATCCGCGCGTTTCTCCGTTTCTCCCCCTCTCCCCCCTCCCCCTCCCCCTCCCTCTCCCCCCTCCCTCTCTCCCCCTCTCCCCCTCCCCATCTCCCCCCTCTCCCCCCCTCCCTCTCCCCCTCCGTCCCCCTCCCTCCCCCCTCCCTCTCCCCCCCTCTCCCCCTCCCCCCTCTCCCCCTCCCCCTCCCTCCCTCTCCCGCCACAAGTTCTGCGCACAAATTCCCAACAAGTTCTGCGTACTGATTCGCCAGCACACCCATTCTTCCGCATATACTCGCCCGTCTTCGCCATGGAGTCCACCTATCTATCCTTATTTCGGCAGGTAGGATTTTACAGCCTGGCGGCAGAACACTACAATTTACATATTACAATACTGATAACGTTAATAGGATATGAATTCAATTAATAATAACAATAATAGGATAACTGTACATTTTATGGCTGACCTGCACAATTATTTCAAACTATTAAATACACGACTTTATAATTACACTTCACTTCCAACATTTGCGCTTCACATCTCTTTCTACTTCTCTACTGCACTATAAAACAAGTCACCACACTTCAATACAATACTACTTTAAGTACAATTATTTATTTAATAAAGCACCACCATTTTCTACCACTATTCTGACGATTGTCCCCTTACCCCGCTGTGCACGTCTTCCTGCCTGCCTCTTCCACCTTCCTTCCTGCCTTCCACCTTCCTGCCTGCCTTATTTCTTCCTTCGTTCCTTCCTTCCTGCCTGCCTTCTTCCCTCCTGCCTGCCTTACGTTTTCCTTCCTTCCTGTCTGCCTTACTTCTTCCTTCCTTCCTTCCCTCCTGCATGCACTACTTCTTTCCTATTTGCATGCCTTATTTCTTCCTTCCTTCCTTCCTTACTTACTTTCTTCTTTTCTTCTTTCCTGTCTGCACTACTTCCTTCCTTCCTGCCTGCCTTACGTTTTCCTTCCTTCCTGTCTGCCTTACTCCTTCCTTCCTTCCTTCCTGCCTGCCATACTTCTGAGCACGTTCAAGCCAATACATCATTTTACTCTCGCTCACCACCTGCCAATGCGCCCAAATATTACCCACCCCACTACCTTTACATGTCCTCCCCCCCCCGCACGATCGTACAGTCGCCCACTTCACCTTCACAATAAATATTCCGAATATTTTCATATTCCCTTACCAGCACACATTATTTCTCATCGCTCTATAGTTTTCTGAATAGCCCCCCTCTCCCAATCACCTGCAAAAGTCACGCACATCCCTTCTCCAAACCAACCACTCGTCTAATTACTTGCTCACCCGTTTAACAACCCGCCAGCACGAACGACCGTCGGAGCAGATTCTCACCCACCGAACCACCCACCTCATCTCCCTCCCACAGAGCTACACACCCCATCGCCCACCGAAACCTCTCCAGCGTAGTTTGCTACCCACTCGTTCGCTTCATCGTCCACCACGTTCCACTCGCGCCTCGCCACCTCCGCCGTCGGGCATCGTGTGCGAGAGCGCCGCAAAACCCTCCATTTGCATCCGGGCCCGCACGCGCCCGATCTCCCCCGCCCGCCCCCGACCACTCTGACTTTTCCCCCCAACACTCCCCACCACCCCCGACCGCTCGCGCCAGCACACCCAGGCACGCTCGTACCCGCCCCCGCCCGCCCCGCCCGACCCACCCGCCCCCGCCCGCCCCGCCTGCCACGCCCGCCTCCGCCCGCCCTCCCCCTCGCACCGTTGCCCCCCGCCCGCCCCCTCCCGCCCCCGCCCGCCCCCGCCCACCCCTGCCCGCCCCCGACCGGCCCCGCTTTCCCCCGCCCGCGCCCGCCCATGGCCGCTCCCGCCGGTCCCCGACCACCCTCGCCCGCCACGCCCGCGCCCTTCCACTCCAGCCCGCCCCCGCCCCTACCCGCTTCTTACCGCACCGCTTGCCCCGCTCGCCCTCACCCGTCCCCGATTGTCCCCGCCAGAGTCCTCCCGCCCGCGCCCGCGCCCGCCGGCGCCTACCCCTCGCCCCAGGCGCCGTGCGCGTTCGCGCTGCCCGGCCTGCGCCGCGGTCGCGTCGCAGCGGAGTCCAATAACCACGTGGGCGAAGGGAGCAGCCGACGTCCTCCGACGGACGCGGATTATTCTCGTCATCCCGAGCGCGCATCATAAAACTCGCATTTTCAAATGCGGCCCCCACAATGTGATCGGATCTTAAAGGGGAATGAACGACACATATTAAAGGAGAGCGGATTGTGTTTGGCATCGATATCCATCTGAACACAACATTCTTTTGGTTCATTCAAGGTCTGAAGTAAGTTAGAGTTCTTTATCCGCGAGAAAATTGTTGAATTTCTACTCTTAGACAATCTGAATTTTTTTAAAAACTTTCTCGTGTACATACTCCATAGAAAGTTATGAAATGATCCTAAAGTCAATGTCGAGATTTTGACGTATATACACATTTTTGGGGGTGCCTGACATCGAAGAAGTGTTTTTCTTCAAAACGTTTGTCCCCTTGGCTATGTGTCCCACGGTCCGTGTGTCTCATGTTCGCCTGTCTCCTTGTCCACGTGTTGGTCTGTACGCGTGTCTTCCTGTGCCCGTATGCTTGTATTCTAATTTTCTTTGTATGCGAATACTGACCGCCAAGTGGATACTAGACAGTTATTACCAAAAATTATCAATGTGACAATATTTGTGTGATTTTGCGAATGGAGATCCATTTCTTCTTCTTCTTCTTTTCTTCTTCTCCTTCTTCTTTTCTTCTTCTTCTTCTTCTTCTTCTTCTTCTTCTTCTTCTTCTTCTTTGGTTAAAAGATATCCTCTATTAAGTTTCATACTATTTCTTTGAAAAACATGCACGTATCGTTTCCAAATGCTCGCATTTTGAACAAGTTATTGATCAGGCGAAGCCAAAAACGTCTAGACACGAAGAAAGTCAGTGCAAGATAAAAGTCAAACCAAGAAGATCCCGTGTAAAAGTAATGCCATCTTATTTCAACCCATCAGTAACTGAACAGCATCCACCACTCAGTCGTTTCTTGGGCTGTGAGATGGAGCTGAAGCACTGGAGCGGAAAATAGGATGCATCCCTGTTGAAGAAAAGAGGGCCTGCTGATTGCGCTATCAATTTTCATGTGGAATGGTCGCACAGGGTAAACGTTTTAGGGAAAAACCTCACAGAACACAAGAAACAGATTTCAACTCACTCCGAACGTGAAGTCTTCGATTTCTACCAACATTTGAGATTTGCTTATATATATATATATATATATATATATATATATATATATATATATATATATAACGATTTAATTCCGAGTTTTTTATTATCCTAAATATGATTTATGAGATTGTAAGGTTCATTATGAGTGTGAATTAACTACCACATAATCCTTGCTGTAGGTTGATTCGAAACGATGAGCCTTCAAACTCACTTAGATCATTTCAACCCTAAAGGTTTCACTTACCCGGGACAGTTTACATTGTTTACATACATGTTTATGTACATGTAATTTCGAAATTTCCATTAGGTTTTAGTTCCTTTTAAATTCTCTCCAAAATATACTAAAATTGTCAGTGTGTTTAGTTCATGTACTAAAACTGTTATTATTACAGCATTTAATTCTATGACCATATTGAGCCATCTAAAGGACATCTTCTTAATTAATCATTTATTGACTATATTCTGTAACTTTAAAGTAATACAACCGCCCCCATTTCAATTTAGAGGTATTCTCTGCTTCAGTTTAATTCTAGTATATTTAAAAAGTTGAATTTTTTCATCGCTAGACAAAGTTGTGTGTTAGAGAATACATGTCTAGTACACAAATGTTTAGTATTAACATTGTCCCTCAACTGGCAGATATGTTCGGAGCTACGAAAGAATGAAGTTGAATTATATTATTGACACTAAAGTTTTTCTTGTCTAAGAAAATGAATTATGATCTTATATTGTATAAAGAAGATAAACAATAACCACGTTGTTCTTAATTATTGCAGAATTGCTTTTCTTGACTGTACATACAAATAAGAGTAAAGATTTGTTCACTTTGCAACTTCTCTAAGCACACATATGTTTAATAATTCGCCAGTGTAAACAAATATTCATTCAAAAGGAGTGTAAATCAAATTCAAAAGTAAATCAGTCATTCATTTCTACAAGACTAGCGATACCACGAAAAAAATTACATTTGCAAATAATATTATCTCTTTGTGAAACTCGAGAGCCGGTACGTTCCTTTCCTTCACACGGTGTTCCAATAAAATACCACCAGCCCGCCTCTTTAGTGCTTTGCAACGGAAGCCTCGAAAAAACCTTTCTCAGCGTCCACCCGAGCCCCATTCCGCCTCCTCAGAGAGCGGGCGAGGCAGCAGCGCGGCGCCAGAAAGCAGAATTTCCTGCGGGACGCGGGGGCGTGGACGAGGCGGCGGCGACGTCTCCGCAGTGACATCGCACAGACACCAGACGCCACAGCACCAGGGACCCGCGGGGCGAAAGGACAACTCTGGCGGCGGAGGGGGGAACCGTCACAGACTGAGAGAAAAACGCGCGATCCTTCACTCCGCAACGTAAACCCATCGCAGGAGTGCTCGCCCTCGCTCTCGCTCGCCCCCGTTCAACTCTCGCCCTCGCTCATTCTCGCCCCCGCTCACTCTCGTCCTCGCTCATTTTCGCCCCCGCTCATTCTCGTCCTCCATCATTCTCGCCCTCGCTCATTCTCGCCCCCGCTCATTCTCGCCCCCGCTCATTTTCGCGCCCGCTCATTTTCGCCCCCCCCTCATTCTCGCCCTCTCATTCTCGCCCTCGCTCATTGTCGCCCTCGCTCATTCCCATTCCTTATGTCCTTCCTCGACTTCACGAACCACACTCTCCTTCTATATCCACTTTCATCCTTCCATTGCTCCGTTTATTCATAACCTTAATACCTCACGAAAATTTTATTACTTACTATAAATTTTAAACTTTATATTGATATTTATTTTGTAATTATTTTCCAACGAGTTGTACTCAACTGCAATTAAATAATATAATCTTGCATTCATCCCTATATCCGGCGCCAAGACTAGCATTCTTCAGCACAGAACTTCTGCTGAGGACTTCCTTCTGTCCTTCCGCTTCCGCATCCGTACTGTCTGCGTTCCTACCTCGAACGCCGTCCCCTCCTCCACTCGCCCCAGCCCCATCCCCAACCCCGCCCCATAACCGGTCCATCCCTGCGCCAACCTGCGTCCCCTTCTACGTCCCCACGTGCGTCCGCACCTGCGCTCCCACATGCGTCCCCACCTTCGTCTGCACCTGCGTTCCCACTTACGTCCCCATGTACGTTCCCACCTACGTCTCCATTTGCGTTTCCACCTACGCCCCCACCTGCGTTCCCAACTACGCCCCCACCTGCGTCAACACAGATGTCCCCACCTGCATCCCATCTCAGGTCCCTCCTCACCCGCCTCTGCGCCCTTCGCCTCCCTGACCGACCGAACTCGCCCACCACACGTCCTTGCCTCCCCGCAGCCCACCCTGACCGCAAACAAACGCCCTTCCCTCACCACCGTCCCAATCCTCGTTCTCGCCCTCCCAAGCGCCTGCCTTCATCTGCACTTCAAAGAGGTCGCTCTGCTTCCGCCCGGGGGGCGCTTGAGCCCTCGCGCGCACCTGCCGCCGACCTCGCCGTCTCCGCTACCCGAGCAGTCCCCCCCCTCCCGCTGCCCACCGCCCCTAGCCAACCTGCGCTGCTCCTCACCATTCTCGCCGCCTCCACCGCTCCCCACCGCTCCACATGGCCCTCTGCCGCCCCCGCCGCCCCCGCCGCCCCCGCCGCCCCCGCCGCCCCCGCCGCCCCCGCCGCCCCCGCCGCCCCCGCCGCCCCCGCCGCCCCCGCCGCCCCCGCCGCCCCCGCCGCCTTCCGCCACCCCCAGCGCTCCCCACCGCTCCCCGCTGCTCCCGTCGCCACCGCCCTGCCCCGCCTCGAACGCTAAAGCCAACCCCGCCACCACACACACCTCCGCCCCCGCCCCCACCCGCGGAAGATGGTGCGGCTCCTCTGCCGGGCTGCGCAAGAAGCTCTTGACCGCGGCTTCGGAAAAACCGCGAGGGGCTCAACCGCGAGGGAATCGCCCTCCGCCGGCCTACCTCCCCCTGAACTAACCGTCCTGCAACGCTACAGCCCCGTGGGTATAAATGGGCTTCATAAATTAACTGGAAATGAGAAAGTTTTAGTTATTTCTGCACCAAGAGCTTTACAAGGGTTCAAATGATCGAGGGCGACAAAACGTCCTCCTGCCAAAGCTCTCGGAGATTATATCGCCGCTCGAACAGATACCACTCGTGGCACTTACAAGATTTTATATTTTACCTAATATTAAAGGTCTGATATACTTACTTGATAATTAACAAAAGCGTCATTGAATTAATGTCTACCAGAAGTTATTGTGTCATTGAACTGTTTTTGTATTTCCCTCGTAACGACAATCCTCTCGATCTCGATGAGTTGGGCAAAATACATCGAGCTCCGTATCGAAGTCAATAACAAGCAATAAGGTATCAGTAAAATATAAAAATAAATTTGTTAATAATTTGTTTTATGGCTGCGTTTTTCACTGCTTAATTTTATCCCAGTGCCCTTAGATGGAAAATACCTGTCAACATAAAATTCAACGTCTGAGCTGTTTCATACGAAGCGGACGAACAAATTAAAGATTTCATTGATTGTTAGTGTTTCGGGGCGCGTCAACTAACGAGCTAATTACTCCCGTAAGTATAGTGCATGTTTTTATTGGGAGGTAGCAGTGAGCTTCCCCCACTGGATGGTGAGATCCGGAGCCGACGTACCGTCGACTAGCGGGGTTTTCCCCAACCAGGTATCTCCCACCAGCGTGGCACCGACCCAGCCGGGACTAGTTGCAAGTCCCCGACCGGTATCCCAGCTTGTGTGCGGTAGTGTAGTGCATGTTAGTGTAAGTGTGTGTGTGTGTGTGTGTGTGTGTGTGTGTGTGTGTGTGTAAGGGGAGAGGATAGGACAAGGAAGAGGAAGGAACGATCGCGCGCGGTCCGTGGCCGTTTGTCAGGGTACTGCAACGGCATTCACCTGATGTTGATCGGAGAATCCACGGAAAAGTACCGATCAGAGCAGCCGGCCGCTAGAATTTTCCAGCAGGCTGAATTCGAGCTAGCTGAAAAGCCAGTGTCGAAAATCCTGCCGCCGTCAGGACTCGACCCAAGGACCTCCCGGTCAGACGCACTGCACTGACATCAATTGATGCCCTGAGCTACTGCTCCCGGTTGGAGGAAGGAGGAACTTGCAAAACCGCCTCGTCCTCCTCCTTAAGTCGCCGGCTGGCGTGCAGGGCGTGTGCGCGCCGACCTGCGGGCGAAGCGGCTGCCAGTGGAGGGAAGCGCCACCGCCTGCGGACTCGGCCTTTGTGGCTCCCGCACGCGTGCCCTCCCTCCGGCGCGCGGCCTTAGGCGCAGGATTTGGATCTCGGCGCCTCTCCCCTCTCCCATCCTCCTTACCCTTTTCTCCTCTCCTCTCCTCTCGCGCGAGCAGAGATTCCTCTCGAGGAAGGCTTTGCGGCTTCCTTTAAGAAGGTCGTTTGCGAAACGATGCGGTATCCCTCTTCCAAAGAAACGAACGGCGAAGAATATCTGAACAAAAAAATGCGCAGTTGTCAGCGGTTTCATTTCACATTTTGGTGGAATGGTATTCGGAACATTTTTGTGGTTTAGACCATTCGTCTTGTATCCCTTTAGATTGCCCAACGGGGACGAGTCCAGTCATCACAATTTTCCGCTCTTACTACACCAAGAAAATGATATGATGTCTTTAAGGTAATGCCATTACATTTCTCCTATATCAGGGTTGGCCAACTGGCCATATATTGTGGCCCGAGAAAGTTTACAAGTCAAAAGTGATAGACTCTTGCATTCATGACGGGCTAGAACATGTATGTCATGCGAGAACATGATTCCTGCCAGGATCAACACCCCTTAGTGTAAAATTAGGTTATGTTTAGATTTAAGGATTGTTTCTAATACATTTAGAAATTCAAAATCATCGCAATGCGCTTTAATGCGTTGGGCATAGTACGGACTGACAGCTTGCATGGTTCCATCCTCACTCGTTTCAGAGAAGCCGGGCAAACCGCCGAGATGAGCAATATGGGGAAGTCAAGCGTGGATCACCCAAGTAATGAAAATATTGCCCGCAAACATATTAAAGGTTATAGTTGTGGCTCTTGAGGAATTGCAAGTTGGACACTCCTGTCTTATTCGATATATTGATACTTTTAGGGCTCCGTTGGCGCTTTTATTCTCATAGCAAAGTTTACGACGAAACTCTTGCCTGCCATATTAACATAAAATAATACTGAGACTGATCGAATAAATTTCAAGCCACGATTCCTTGCTTTCCGTATTCGCAATGTTCTAGAAGGATTTTTCTAATGGCGTATGGAGTGGATTGTTTCACGAAGGAAATTTAAATAATTAGCATATATTTTATGCAATAGAGGTGCGCATTTTATTACATTTGAATGCATTTTTTCAAATATCGAAAGAGATCGTTAGATTGTGTAGTATTATTCAAGAGTAATAAAACTCCTCTATTGCAAAACATCCGGTTAAACGTGTGTCCAAGCAGTGGCCAGCAGTCTAGTCACTGGCCAAACGGGTTCACTGATTACAACCACTCCCTAAGATTGTGCATTTTTATTGGGTCGCGTCCGAGAAAAGTTTTTGTTTCTCCAATACCGCGCGAACTACCATGTAAAACCAATAGGCCAATGAAAGGTTAATCAAAAATACTATCTTTTTTATCACGACGGTCAGATAGCAGAATGGAGATACAGGCCTATGATCTCCTAGGTCTTTTGTAAAATTATTAACACTCGTGGCGTCCTTTTCTTTATTTGTGGTTGAATAGTGAAAACACGAAGCGAACTGTTGATTGTGAGTTGCTGCAGATGTGCTTATATCTGTGACGAAAAGCCTCTCACCCCATCACTGCTTATAAAATTCGTGTTGAAGATATTGAAGGTCAAGAAGCCGCGATGCTGCATTGTCTTTGCTATTCTGGACTGCAGTGTGAGTAAGCATGGCGGCACAACTGCTGCCACACAAGGAAAATCCAAACTCAAATAGTCAATTAAAACAGACAGTTATTCTTAATGTTTATATACTTTATGACTATATTTATTGCCTTAGCGCTCCAATTATGAGTGCTCCATTTCCGAAGCTAAGTTGTTGTGAAAAAGCGTGTCGTTTTTACAAGTTCACCTTCGCTTCATTATGTCTTAAAATGCTCTCCCAGTTCTTATCAAGTTCTATGAATGTTTAACAAGAACCATTAATGGAAGATATTATTGGCCGGTATGCATTTTTGAAGAAGAAATTAATTAATTCTACCTTGAAAAAATTAGGTAATTCTTAATATTCGTAATACATATTAGATTTATACATTTTAGTATTCAGTTCTGCACTTGTAAAACAAAATGGTTTGTCCGAAGTGATCAAATCGTCATATGGAACCTATTCGTAATAAATGTATGAAAACTGAACGGTGCGCGTTCTTGCTTAGACTCAGATAGTGACATAGTAATAAAAGAACATCAGAATGCAAGTGATAAAAAATGGTGTAAGATTCGTATTGCGGATAGCACTTCACCTGATTTCAGTCCACGAGCTGCCATTGAATGTTAGTGAGATATGGACCTTGGTACGAGTCAAGAGTAGACAAATCTTAATGGTTCAGAAGGATTAGATTTTCTGGACCAACTGATGATTCACAGTGAACGATGGGTGACTGATGATTGTGTAGTATGAGGCTTTAAATTGACCTTTTTTAAGAATGTAGGAATAATAACGTATACAATGAACGCTATTTTTCCCTTTCCGCTATTATTTTATATCGTTCCCTTTATAACATTTTATTAGCCAGATTTTTGGACGTTGGAAAGGATCATACAATCGCTTCACAAAATAATCAGTTTATAAGTGTTAGAAAAACGCAACAGTTCGTGTTTATTTATACCTGCCATTTTTCTATTCGTATTTGTAAGATGACTCCTACAGTTATACTTCTACAGACATGGACATTTAGGGATTTTTAGCCACTTTGTAACATCTTCAACCTATTCAATATAAATCACGTAACATTCGGTGTTAGAACCTCATAACACTATAGTTAAAAAAAACTATTTTAGCGCGCTGAGTGTATATTTTATGCGCAATAACAAAAAAGTGTTTATCGCCAGCAAAGACGTAACAGCTAATCAAAAATTCATATTAATTTTGCCCAAGAGTGATTCACATAAGTGATATTCCTTTAACTTCCTCAATATGGATGTGAATATGCATCCATTTCCATATTTTTCATAAGAGCAAAATCTTACGAGCTTACGCTGTGATTTAATAGACACGTCATCCATTTGAATAGATTGTAACATTTGCCTTACAGCTCTGCGTTATGAAGTAAAGACTAAGGTCATAACTTACGTGTACGTTTCGTCATTACAGTTTTAACGTCAGTCACTTGACTCAGCGCAAAAGGTGAAGACTATTCAAACAGGCTAAAACTCCCTATTTAGAAAGAAATAAGGTTGTACCTTAGGCGTAAGGTAAGACATATTTTGGGAGGACCTTCACGTGACTATTAGTGAATAACGTCGTACATTACAGGAAGTGCTAAAACACTTTATTTAGTTCGTGACGGCTGCAAGTGCGGGGTTAACGTCAGAGGCGTTCGTGTTTGGTCGGTTGAATGAAACGGTAGAGGGAAACCAACGCGTGTACACTTCCAAGAGCACGAGGGCACTTCGCTTGAAGAGGCGGCGCTGTTTCGACAGTTGCAGCCAGTTGAGCGCACTCCACGGCGCACCTTAAGAGCCTACTTGGGACCCTCCCTGGCAGTGGAACTCGCCTTTGGCAGACTCGTCTTCTGCCAAAGCACGCGCGGGTAATGCGACGCCACGCCCGCATTGATTGATTGATTGATTGATTGATAGTAATTCCGGGCGCGTTAACAGGTAAGGGCATTAGTTCCGTAAGCGTGGTACATGATCTATCGCGGAAGGTGGTGGTCTTCCGTAAGTGTAGTGCATGTTTTTCTTCGGGAGGTGGTGGATTCCCCCGCTGGATGAAGAGATCCGCCGCCGACCTACTGTCAGCTAGCGGGGCTTTCCCCAACCAGTTATCTCCCACCCGCGGAGCATCGCCCCAACTATGACAAGTTCTAAGCCCCCGACCGGTCTCCCGGCATGTGGAGTATAGATCGTGCACGTATGTTTAAGAGGTAAGGAGAGGACAAGGAAGAGGAAGGAAAGATCGCGCGCGGTCCATGGCCCGTTTTTTTAAGGTACTGCTTTGGCATTCGCTTGGTGTTGATCAGATAAACCACGGAAAACTACCGATCAGGCCACGTTCCAACTGCCACGCCACCGAAAAGTCATGAGCGCACAGTTTTGTTGACATCAGTAGATGGCTTACTTCGTGTTTCCGGGCGCGTCAACTGCAATGGTCGTTAGTTCCGTAAGCGTAGTACATGATCCATCGCGGAAGGTGGTAATGTTCTTACTCCACTGGATGGCGAGATCTGGCGCCGAACAAAGTACTCCGATTTAAACACAGTGGCACTTCAAGGATATGAATTGGGCAGAGAGAGAGAGAGAGAGAGAGAGAGAAACAGAGAGAAAGAAAAAGAGAGAAAGTCGGAGAGAAAGAGAAAGACGTAGAGAAAGAGAAAGACGTAGAGAAAGAGAAAGACGTAGAGAAAGAGAAAGACGTAGAGAAAGAGAAAGACGTAGAGAAAGAGAAAGACGTAGAGAAAGAGAAAGACGTAGAGAAAGAGAAAGACGTAGAGAAAGAGAAAGACGGAGAGAAAGAGAAAGACGGAGAGAAAGAGAAAGACGGAGAGAAAGAGAAAGACGGAGAGAAAGAGAAAGACGGAGAGAAAGAGAAAGACGGAGAGAAAGAGAAAGACGGAGAGAAAGAGAAAGACGGAGAGAAAGAGAAAGACGGAGAGAAAGAGAAAGACGGAGAGAAAGAGAAAGACGGAGAGAAAGAGAAAGACGGAGAGAAAGAGAAAGACGGAGAGAAATAGAAAGACGGAAAGAAAGAGAAAGACGGATAGAAAGAGAAAGACGGAAAGAAAGAGAAAGACGGAAAGAAAGAGAAAGACGGAAAGAAAGAGAAAGACGGAAAGAAAGAGAAAGACGGAAAGAAAGAGATAGACGAAGAAAAAGAGTTAGACGAGAGAAAGAGAGAGACGGAGAGAAAGAGAGAGACGGAGAGAAAGAGAGAGACGGAGAGAGAGAGAGAGACGGAGACGAGAGAGAGACGGAGAGAGACGAGAGAGAGAGAGAGAGACGGAGAGAGACGAGAGAGAGAGAGACGGAGAGAGAGAGAGAGAGAGACGGAGAGAGAGACGAGAGAGAGACGAGAGAGAGAGAGACGGAGAGAGAGACGGAGAGAGAGACGGAGAGAGAGAGAGAGAGAGAGAGAGAGAGACGGAGAGAGACGACGGAGAGAGAGACGGAGAGAGAGAGAGACGGAGAGAGGGAGAGAGAGGGAGAGAGAGAGGGAGAGAGAGAGGGAGAGAGAAGAGAGGGAGAGAGAGGGAGAGAGAGGGAGAGAGGGAGAGAGAGGGAGAGAGAGGGAGAGAGAGGGAGAGAGAGGGAGAGAGAGGGAGAGAAAGAGAGAGAAAGGGAGAGAGAGACGGAAAAGGGAGACACACACACACATACGCTGTCACTCATTCGGGAGCATCATTATGTCGTAAATTTTTGATATTTTATATCTCGATGGGATGACAATGACCCCCTCTTCTTCCAGCTCGTCATCATGAAATACCACTATGTTTAAATCGGAGTATACAGGTCGGATTGCAAGGTTCTTTCCCTTCAGGTCTCTTCCGCCTGTGGGGCATCACTTCTGCCGGGAGAAGCTTTAAGATCTCGGCTGGTCATCTGACATGAGTAGCAGTGTAGTGAATGTGAATGAAAGTGTGTGTATCTAAGGAGTGAGTATACGACATAGAAAAGGAAGGATATATTGCCCGCAGTCCGCTGCCCGTTTGTTAGAATATTGCTTCTAAATTCCGCTGGTATTGATACGAGAAACCTCGGAAAGCTATTGATCAGAACAGCCGGCCGCTAAAATTCTCTCCCAAAGAGCAGTTGAATTCGATCTAGCAATGTGGCTAGTTTCGATCTAGCAATGTAGTCGAAACTATTTGCACCGTCGGTACTCAAAGTCTAGGGGCTCCTGGTCAGAGGCACTGCAGTGACATCAGTTGGTGATTTAAGCCACCTAAGTTAGTGTCTACATGGAGGGCGTAGTTTTTCTTGCATGTGGTAATACCCTTACAACTTTGCAAGATCACAAATTCGATGTCACAGACGACTTAAGTATGTGTAATAATGCAAATGATTTTCAAAATTCCCAAGGAAATTCTTAACCACCTTAATATAGACCGTATTCTACGTGGTCGTCCAACTTTCTATATGAGTAGATCCTGTTAACCTCCTGCTCTGACAACGTGGGGCGATTGCCAATACGCGCTTCATATTTCGCACAGAAGCGCTGTCCAACCTATGACGAGAACCAGGCGCGCGGCGGGTGGGTTAGGAGAGGGAGTAGAGGAGGGGATTGTGGTCCACCACAACAAGGCCTGGCTTGTGTCCGCGTCGGGGCCAGCGATATTTTCCCTTCCTCCGGAGTTTGGGATAGCGCCTCATTGGGCCTCCGATGCGGCGTTAGCAGCTGCTGCCGAGAGGCACTCTTTCACGCAGCAGCCAGCAACTCTCAATGAACCGTATTGGAGTACGCTGCGCTCAAAAAATTGTGAGTCAATTGCAACCTACGTCGCATTTCGCACAGTCGCAACACGAAAATATATGATGTTTTCACACTATAAAAGCCCCCAAAAGCCTCGTGGCTAGAGTGCTGAGTTTAATTTTCTAATGACCGGGGACGATTACCAGTGCGAGAGTAGGCTGCCGCGGCTGAAGACAGTATCTATTTGGCCAGATCGATTTTCAAGGGTTGGGATTTTAATACTTATATTTTTGACCGCGGTGAATAAGCTGAGAAGTCAAAAAAAACTTAATTTTACAGGAGAGCAAAAAACAACTTTAAACTAATGCTGTAAATTAATAATAAAGGGGTTAATGATATTCAGACAAAACCTACATACAAATAGTTCCGTTTTAATATCACCTTTGTTTGAACATCATTGATCCTGGATTTACTTCTGTTAAAAATTGTTTTTTGCTCTGTTGTAAAAGTAAGGGTTTATGGCTTATCAGCTTATTCACCGGGATCAAAGATATACATCAACGTCCGCGCTGATAACTGAGCATACAATTGTGCTCACGAAAGTAAGAGATATTAAACAAATATTTACAGCAAACAAACAAAATAATTTGTGGAATTACATGAATAGATTACAAGAATTCTCATCTTAGTTAATACGCGTGAACTGCGTCAAAAGAAACGCTTATATCAACACGCTTCCCCAACTAATTCCCAGTATCCCCCACGCTTACATTACCTAGAATGCGCCAGCTACGATCGGCGACCTAATAGTTCTCGATAAGATCCATTCTCAAAAACACTGATCGTTCACTTAATCATATATATATATATATATATATATATATATATATATATATATATATATATATATATATATATGTGTGTGTGTGTGTGTGTGTGTGTGTGAAATTAAATGCGTTCTCAAAACGTGCGCTAGTGGTAGGCATAAATTAAACGATATTGTGTAATTTTAATATGTTCTGCAACTTTTCTCGCAATTATTTTTTCTGGAATGGTTGCTGCATTAGAGTTCTCGAGAAGCCACCACTCGTGCTAATTTGACTCCATACTAACCTGCAAAGGTAGAAGGTACGTACTGGATGCGTGTACTGTCCTACACACGCTCAGGTAAAAAGACGTCCCATTGAGAGAATTGCGTTAGTCGTATCTAAATGCTAGTCTGATGGAGCCTTAAAGCAACCCGAAGACGGTGGAATTAAGAGCCAAAAGCTTGGAACTGTCTTTGGAGTGAGTAAAAATCAATATTGTTACATAGTTAGTTAGCTAATGTCTTATTTTACGTGGCGAGACTCGGGCTATCAGGCCCGCTCTTCCGTCTGACCACGCAAATTTCTCTACGCTCCTTTCACCATCTAGCGGAGAAAGAAGGTATCATTTGGTATTGGGCGATGAAACAGGCGATTTGAATTGAGCTCAGAGTCTTCTTTTAGGCTTGAGGATATCTTACATGGATTAAATCTACTACATGGGACAGTCGGATTTACTTCCACTCCGAAGGAAGGCGTACGAAGGATTTTTTCCACCTTAAAAATCCACGGCTTCGATAGGGTTTGAATCCGCAAACTCGGATATACCTGCCCAGTACGCTAATCGTTATACCACCGAATTCGATTTTGCTTCCAAACTACGTGCATTCATTGCGACTTGTCGCTCGGGGCGGCTTGCCGCGTATCTCGAACACAATGTGTTCTGCGCCCGGGCGGATGTGTTTGATACGCTGAGCCTTACCCATATCCACGTCGATTTGTTTTGCCCATGTGCGAGCGGGCAATCTAGGCAACGATACACGAGTTAAATTTGCAAACCAGCAGTCAGGGTAGAGACTGACAATCTGCTAGATATTGGGTTCGGTACCATAGGATTATCAGTGAAGTAAAACACACAAGATGGTTTAACCCTGGAATTACAAAGCTGGGGTCACCTGTGACCCCCAAACGTGAAAGATATGGCTCGCTCTTTGGCCCGTTTGATAGGGTACTGCTCCGGCATTCGCCTGGTGTTGATCGGAGAAACCACGGAAAGCTACCGATGAGAGCAGCAGACCGCTAGAATTCTCCTCGAGACAGCGACTTAATTCGACTTGGCTATCTAGCTAGAGTCGAAAATCTCTTTCGTCGGGACTCGTACCCTAAGACTTCACAGTCAGTAGTACTGCAGAGACATCAATTGATGAGCTGAGCAACCTATGCTGGTACTCCCGTTATGTGTTTTGCAAATCTACAAAGCAAATTGGCGATGGATTGTAATACGATTACAGTACAGTGAATACAGTAATATGATTACCATTTTTCTCCTCCCTTACTATTGTAAGAAAAACTTTTCTTTTTGTTTACTTTTTAAATATTTTTATTCGAATAATTATTGGTTCTACTCACATATTTGAAAATTATCCATACCATCTACTTTTCAGAATATTATTCTGTGCAAAGGATCTTCAAAACCACGAACGCAAAGATAACTTAACTGAATAACAGCAACTACTAAATCGAATGAATTAAAGCTTTAAATATTGTTGAAACAATAGAAAATAGAAAAACAGGCCTATACTTTTAATTTTATACATAGTATTTCTAACTCTCGAATAAAGCAAAAACGAGTCTTTTAGAGAATCGTAGATGAATAAATCCTTATTTTTTATGGAAAATTTCACCAAAGAAAACAAAAAAGTTAATTAGCTTCCATATTAGTCGTTTACTTTCTAAATTTTGTTTGAAAGTTTTTGATAATACTACGTGTTTTGTTCCCTTATTAAAAATTTCATAGAATTTGAGAGTGAATAATGAAAAATAATATCGAGCTTTTTCCAACTATAATCGAAATGAATTAAAGAGATGTGAACTGTCAAAATGCGTAATTCTTGAAAAACTAAATTTTTAATGAAAATATTTTGAAAACATTGTTTATGAAAATATTTTAGGAACTAGTTTTGAAGTACCATATTCATTAAAAAAAATATCTACATCAGATAAGGGGGAGCATTTTGAAAAGAGTTTTTCCGTATCACACAGTAATGAAATATTATTTTAACAAACCTTGGCAAACGACAAAGAAATATACCGCGTATATAAGAGAGGAATAGTCCTCGTACTTGCCGTCAGATATGCAAAAAACTTGTTTTTTTGTAACAAAATCAGTACTTTTTTTATATAGAATTACAGTACATTCTCTACAGTACCTACATGAGAAAGTAATATAAATATTAGTAATTGGGAACATGTATTCAAATTTTGTAGTTATTTTCATAGTTTTGTTTATACAAAACAAAATGGGAGCATGACAGGAAACCACTAAATCAAAAGAAAACTTTGAATTTTCAGCTGACTAATGGAACAACATTGAAATGCATTGTACAGAACGAACACAACGGGTACCGAATGTGTTTTCCTTTCGACGCATTTTGTGATGACTTTTCATCAAAATTGCATTTCCTGAATGAAACATAAATAGCGAGTTAAAAACAAGTCGTCAAGGGTATTGTGTCGTTTGCAAATAGTTTTCTTTAATTGCTTTTTTTTACAAAAACATGACCGCAGTCTGAGAGAAATTTCATCCAAATAAATTGTTGAAGAAATAGAAGTTGTTAGGAAAACACACTTTCTAAAATGTTAGTGAGTACTTTCTCAGTTAATGATGGGATTCATAAATTTTTTAACGTTGCGAATATCATATCATTATATTTTCTAGTGTCTTGCTGCAATATCAACTATGACGCTGTAAAAACAATTTTGCTACTTGATCAGTAGATCAGAATACTATCAGATAAACAAAAACATGAACACAATTTATATAATTTATTCTTCACGTGTTCTCCTTTCTAGTCGTGAAAAATCTCATGTTAGTTTTATTATTATTACTAATTTGCCAAATTGACCAAATTTCATTTTGCACGGTAAATTAATTGAAAATATCAATTTTTGTCACTTTTAACATTTTTTTAAATGACCAAAAAATATTGACTATGTGACTTGACCAGATGATTACACAAAAATAGCGTCCTTATGGTAATAGATATACACTTGAAATAAACAACCGTTTAAGTGAACACTTAACGTTACCTATCATGTCCCCAATTACATTTTTTGGTCACGGTTATTTGCGCTACATAGTGCGTGATCATAGTGCCTGATTTTGGTTTGATTGAATAAAAAATAAATTGGTTTAATCTATATGAATGATGACCAATCCTGTCATGATTGCACTGGTAATTTATGCATTGTATTAAAACCGACCAGGTTTCTCCTGATTGTTTACAATCATTGTTCAATTAGTATTATATCTGTTGTATTTTTTATGCCTACATTACACTATGGGTTTTAAGTAGTTATGTTGTAAATGGTGTCAGTTACTTCATTAATTAATAATTATTATACGTCAATGAAGAATCTATGAATTAGTATGTACGTGCAAACAATTATCAGATCTGCTTGTTACCACATTGTCAAACAACTGTTTAGCACCTCCTGTATCCGTTGTGTAATAAATTAAACAAAATTATAAAATTAAGTAATACAACAAATTATTGGCCAGAAATACGTACAAACTGTGTACTATATAATATAATAATATTGTTTTCCTTTACATATATTATTACTTAATTATAATGCAATATAAATTTGTTGATAATATAAATACGTGAAGTAATGCCTCAATATTTCCTCAGTTTTGAGTTGTAATGTTATGTTGCTTTAATAAAACACCTGCTTGACCGGATGCACATGTCTGAGAGGCTGTATCGCAAGGTCCTGACCCTACAACTGAATTGTAGTAGAATTCTCATTCATTTGGTTTGGTGCCTTGGCCAGAGTTGGTCGTGGTGCGGGATGGACCCTTGCAATGCAGCAACTCCTTGAGAAGTTGGGGTTGGAATGTGGCCAAAATGCTGCTGAGAGATTGTAAATATCCATAATTTTTTAGTAAGTTAGTATGTACATCTTATATCATTTTGCCTCTGGTGTTGTGGATGGTGCCTGCCCAGTGGCCCATTCGTTTGGGTGCAGCTCCGACATTTGCCTAGTATTGCTAGTGGAAGCTGCGGAAAAGTACCAGTCAGAGCAGTCGGCCGCTAGAACTCTCCAAACTGCAGTTGAATTCGACCTATCTAGAGCTACTGTCGCTAATCCGCGACCGTCTGGACTCGAACCCTTGGACCTCGTAGTAAGAAAAGAGTGCAGAGACAGCAGGAATATTGATTCTAAGGATAATTCACTCAGGGTGGGGGTGGGGGAGATTTTGCGGCACCGAGCCAGCACAGACGTAAAACCAGAAGATTAAGTTTCGTTATCCATTGAACTAGAATGGATATGGGCCGCGAGTCCCTATGTTGCGATGGATAGTAAGAGCAATAACACGGTAGCTGTAACTGGACTAATACCTCAAACGATGAAGGGACATTCGTAAGCCCCGAAACGCATAACATAAAACGGGAACACGTACAACAGACGTATGGAGACGCAACCGGGAATAAAAACGTCCCAACGATTTGCGTAACCAGTCTTGATGGAATAATCGTTATCATGCCGGGGGGCTACTGATCCCAAGTTCGCGGGCTTAAACCCGGTCAATGTCGGGGGACTTTTGATGTGCCAAAAATCGACGGGATTCAAGAGGACGCTTCTCGGCATGTAAAACAGACACCACGAAAGGCACTTGGCCGATCCTGGCAAAATTAAACCCTCTAGTAAATTTGGCACCAATCAGACTTTTGATTTGAATTACCGGATACGATTGTGGATATTGTATCTAGCGCCAGCAAATCTCCTGCGCTTTGTGGTGTTCAAATCAAACGTCAACATTGGCGAACTAGCGCCCCTAAGGAAACCAATGGCAAACTATTCTAGGTATACTTACGCAGGACAAGTCTCTCAAGAAGGCGCTGGGGGCTTATGGAGAGCAGCCTACGCACAAATAAGTGTAAGGCAGTAAAAGAAGATGATTTGCGAAATGCAGGTCAAATGCAGCGGGCGCGTCTCGGCACGACACTCCTACGCGAAGCCCCAAGGCAGAGGAGCCCCGCAAGTGCCCCTCCCTCTTCTCCCTTCCCATTCACTTCCCCTCTCACACCCAGCGAAGCATCCACGGGCTCCGGGAGACTGCCGCCCTAAAATTGTAATTTACGGTGCAGGGGAGTAAAATGAGACTTTATTCGCCAGTGAAAAAGTTTAGCACTTGAGGCGATGAAGGAGCGAAATGCTAATTCACACGAATGAGTGAAATGTATTTACTTCCGAGTGTCGTGCATTACTTCGCCCATTAGCACTATGTAAAAGAAGGCAAGATATAAAACGTTTTTTTTAGTAGAGTGTAAAAGTTTTGAAATGTGGCAAGAACAACGAAAAAATTATTAGTTTGCGTTGTAGTAATGGAAAATAAACTACAAAAAGAGAAATTTAACGTGGATAGACAAAGTGTGTTCACATACGCCTGCGATATATGTTTCCTAAATGGTGGTGTGTTTGTACAGTTCTTTTCATATGTCCGCGAGAACACATCAACTCGCTTGTTAACTTAAGCCTGTTCAAGTAACATTTTCTGTCAACTGTCGTTATTTCAACCGGAATTTCAGAAATCTACATAGCTCTTAAAAGAAACTGATACGGAAATTCATAAAAATTAACTAAAAAGTTTGTTATTAAGATTTATTTAACTTAAAGCTGCCACATAATGAGCCATTTGTCAATTGGTATACTTCTTGCAAGAAAGAGCCAGTCAAAATTTTTTCAAAGATATATTGCGCTTTTCAGATCATATTTCTGTATGAAATTTTTAGTTACTCATTCTCTCTCTCTCTCTCTCTCTCTCTCTCTCTCTCTCTCTCTCTCATCTTTCCCTACCTATTTGTCTCTTTCTCTCCCTCTCTCTCATGCCATGTCAGTTCAAATGAAAGCTAAATAAATCCACGGTTGTTAAACATGGCCGCCTATTTAAAGTGTCACGGGAACCTCATTTCAACGTTCCAAAATTATTTCCAAGATCCGTCCCGGCACTCAGTACACGAGAGCAAGACAATGAAATGTATGTGTCTGTGCGAGTGGCAGTGACAGTGGCACTGGGGGCCATGTCTAGCCGCCCAATGCCTCCGTTGGTCAAAGCACAAGCTCTTCTTCAGAATCTTTGTTGGCATGAGCAGAAGGCTCAGTTTCAAAATTACGTAAAGTATCGGTGAAGGAATAGATCATTTCTCAACGTCAACGCAGCAATAAAAGATGAGGAGATGCGTGAGGCTGAAACTTTTCGTTGCGTTAGACTTGCGATATGCTTGAAAGTTACTTTTCCTTTAGAAAATTTCATCCCTTCTCTCATTAATCAACACATTTCTCAATATTACCTAATGCAACAGAAAATACTTTAGAACATGTTAGTTAGATACTTCTAAATTAACACTATTACTTTTTAGTAACATTTATAGTGTAGACACTGTTTTATAGAATAGAAGGCGTACATTTCTCCCAATTATCTCATTTTTGCGGTCACATACTAAGACAATAAAAATTGATTTTTTTACAATATCACAGACGACCAAACTTCTTTTCATGTAGAAATTTCCAGCGGAAGGGATTGCACTAGAACTTACTTGTTTGATAAAACATCGTAATTTTTTTATCGTGGACTTCTTTCATACATTTGAAACAATTAGAGTTCTAGTATTCTGTAACTAAAATGGAAAACTAAAAATTACTAAATACATGTTTTTTTATTTAAAATATTATTTCGTACTCGAAAGACACAGAATTTTTTAAATATTTTTTTTTATTTTAAGAATTGAATTTTAACACTGTGCCATAATTTGCAAATAAAGACCTGTTTCCAAAACGCCTTTTTGCTTGTTGCTTGTTGTAGGACGCTGGTTCTTCTAACGATAACATACATTTCTGCTGACTTATATTTCTTAACTAGTTTCTTCAAACCTTCCCATACAGATCCGTTTAAAATATAACAAGATACATGTTATATATCAAGAAATTATCTGACAACTTTTGTTGTTACGTGGACCTCCGTTTTGGTGATTATTTACATCACAGCTAAAATAGAAGAGTGTACAGTCTCATTTCCGTAATGTGTTCCATAATGTACAGCCAACAGTTCCATAATATGCATCGTACCCGAGCAAGCAAACTGCTTTCACTGGTGCACGACGAGGTTTCACAGGCAGGTGATCTCATCGCAGCGCGCTGGCGTGAACACCATTTTCCACACAGCAGCTGCATCTCATTTTTAAGAAGTATCGATCAGTATTTGCAAAGACTACATTAGGATAAATCTAAATTTTCCTATTCCACATCCGATTCAAGTTGAAGATGTACCGTACTCTGTTGAGAAATGTTTGCATTGCGAGCGTGGAAAGCATTTCTCCCGGTTTCTCCGGCGTTCGCATCCGACAGCGCCGATAGCGCCGACAGCGCAACAGAGCGCGCGTCACGGCGGCGCGGCGAACCCAGCCGCCCACGCGCCTATTTATACAGCGGCGGCGGTGGCGCCGACACTCCGCGATACAGCGCTGGCGGACCCGCCCCCGCCCCTCCCCGCCCCCGCGGCTGCTCGGTCGCGCCCGCCGCTGCCGCCCCCGTAACGTGGTAGCTGACACCCTCACTCCAGACTCTGCCTCAGACGCCGCCTCAGCTGCCACGCCCCCCTCTCCCCTGGTAGCGTTCGGTGCTCTGCCCCCGCTGCAGTTGCCGACACACATCAGCCGCGTAGGTCTCAGTCATGCTGTTGCCATGTTCGACCATTTCATCCCATGGTATTTGCTCACACCTGACTGCTCCTGACTCATCCTTCATCCCCGCCCTCCCCGTCTCCTTGACCCTCACCACCTTTCGCCACCCCTCACCATCCTTCGCCGCTCCTAACAATCCTTCGCTGCCCCTCACCGCCCCTCACCGCCCCTCATCGCCCCTCATCGCCCCTCATCGCCCCTCATCGCCCTCATCGCCCCTCATCGCCGCTCATCGCCCCTCATCCGCCCCTCATCACCCCTCATCGCCCCTCATCGCCCTCATCACCCCTCATCGCCCCTCATCGCCCCTCATCGGCCCTCACCGCCCCTCACCGCCCCTCACCGCCCCTCACCGTCTCTACCCTATCGTCCGCCTCATCAATGTCGCCACCCCCAACGGCCCCCTTCGCTGTCTCCCCCTGTCGCCGCCACAGATGCCTCATCACCCCGCCGTCTCCATCGCCCTTGCCCCGTGCACCATCTTTAAGGCCCTTGCCGCAGATTCCATTTTGGCGATCACCTCATCTCCATCCGACGAACGCGCTTTGTGCGGTCTGTTGCCACTCTCCCCGCGGTCGTCCCAAATATCAAAACATCCCAGACGACCCCGCCGATGCTAAAGCTCCTCCCTCAATCCCCACCGCCCCTACTGCCGCCGTTGTAGTGGCCGCTGCCGCAGTCGGGGTCCCGGAGACCCCAGCGGGTTGACCTCGTCCGCGTTGGCTTCCTCGCTCCTCGCTATGCAGATGTTTTGGCCCGATGCCCCTGCAGCCCTGCCCTGGCAGCTGCGCCCTAGCCAGCCATAGCTGATTCAAGACAGTAATTCAATCACTAGTCGCGCAATAAGATAATTTATTATTATTATTATTATTATTATTATTATTATTATTATTATTATTATTATTACTATTACTATTATTATTTAAATTTATTATTATTCATTACAAATGTCACTGAATATTTGAATTGCTACTAGTGCAAGACGATTATCAATAATATTGTAGTATTTTTATTGTAATATTGGTTTATTTAATTGTACTCTTGTATTGTATTAGGAAACAGTCGCTAATAACAACATTGTTGATGCAACTAAAAAAATATTCTCCTAAAAGTGAAAAAATGATTCTCAAGCCTGACTGAATTCTGTATAAGATTCTCGATTTCGTTACGTTTAAACAATTATTTTTATTGCACGCCGTTAATTATCTTGCCTTACCATTATTAAATTAAAAACATTTCTATAAGAATCATAACCTATTTTAGTCGAATCAACCATTTTTATTTTCTCGTAGTTTACATGATGCCCGCAGGAAGCCCACAGGATGCCCTCAGAATTTTAATTTTTCTCCAAAATTGCTCCAATTTATTTTTAAGATATAGCTTATAAAATGATTTGAAAACGCGGATAAAAACTTTTTCGTGTCAATTGTTTCCCTATTAGCGATATTCGCATGGTTAGTTTTGTTGCGTGTAGAAATAAAAGGGATTGGTACTCACGAGAGCCCGCGATTGAGAAACTGGAATCAAATAGCCCGCCAGATTTGAATGCGGAACATTAATCTGTGCGCTACTGCGGTTTATTTACAAAAACTCTGAAACAGAGTCGTCTATGTGTTTATTTTAGAAACAGCCGTCTACAGGTTACTTACTTTTCAATCTAGTTATACATACACCTACACCAACATGCACCACGCTATCACACATACCGGGAGACCGTTCGGGAGCTTAGAACTTGTCCCGGATGGGGCGGTGCCCCACTGGTGGGAGATACCTGACTGGGGAAAACCCCGTTAGCCGACGGTAGGTCGGAGTCTGATCTGGTCATCCACCGGGGGAAGACCACTGCCAACTCCAGAGCAAAAAACACGCACTACCCTTGCGGAACTAATGACCATCATAGTTGACGCGCCCGGAATCAATCAATAACTATCAAACCGGGAGCGGTAGCTCAGTGCATCAACTGATGTCACTGTAGCGCCTCTGACCGGGAGGTCCTAGGTTCGAGTCCTCACGGTGGCAGGATTTTCGACACTAACTTTTCACCTAGGTCGAAGTCAGTCGCTGGCTGGAGGAGAATTCTACCGGCCGGCTGCTCTGATCGGTAGTTTTCCGTGGTTTCCCCGATCAACACCAGGCGAATGCCGGAGCAGTACCCTACTAAACGGGCCACGGACCGCGCGCGATCTGTCCTTCCTCTTCCTTGTCCTATCCTCTCCCTTTACACACACACTAACACTAACATGCACTACACTACCACACATTCCGGGAGACCGGTCGGGAGCTTAGAGCTTGTCCCGGCAGGGGCGGTGTCCCACCGCTGGTGGGAGAGTCCTGGTTAGGGGGAAACCCCACTAGCCGACGGTAGGTCGGCGCCGGATCCCACCATACAGCGGGGGAAGATCACCGCCATCTCCCGAGAAAAAACATGCACTACTCTAACGGGAATAATGGCCAAAGCAGCTGACGCGCCCGGAAACACGAAAAAATCAATCAATCAATAACAATGAATCAATCCTTCACCCTACGGATGTATCTGCATCCGCTGCGTCAGAGAACGCTATCTCTCGCACATTGTCCCTCGCGTAATCCCTCCACCCCTGACATGACCTTGACCTCCCCTCACTCGCAGCCCCGTTCTCCGTCGACCCTGTTTCCGCCCATTCTGGCCACTGCCGATTCATCTGCTGTTGACTCCTCTCCTATTCGCAAATGTGAGAATTTTTTTAGAAACTGCTAAACACAAATAGTTACACGGAACTCGTGTGGAAAGCGATCTTTAATGGATGGTGAATCATGAAATTCTACGTGTTATGGTAGTTCGGTTGATTTATCGTATCAACACAATCATCAATTGCCAATTTGACTGACTTTGCTAGAGCGTTCCTAAGCCTTTGGGAGGCACTCGTCATTCAAAATTAAGACAATACATTCTTGAAAACAGCAACCGCAATATTATCAATGCATTTTTCTTCAAGTATTTCTACATTATTTATCATTAAATACGGTCACTCCACATGTTCCATTTATCCATAAGCTTTAGCTTTTTATTTCTATTGTTCAAACTGTCTAATGCGATCTCTCCTAGCAACTTTATGTTTTCCTCATTTTTTTCGATTCACTCATTTTGCAATGGAAGCCATGTGCAGTTTATACAATAATTTTCTGAACATATCGGACTCGATTATCAACTACCCTTGCATTAGAAATAAATAAAATTATAAACAAAATAATAAAATTGTCTTTATTAGTGGCGAGGCTGAGGTAATTAGACCTGATATTTCGCCTACACACACGAAATATTTACATTATTTCTTATACTATGAAGAAGATCGAGGGAGGCAGGAACTGTAGATATACTTCTGGGAGAGCAAACTAGGGACCATTCCGGCTTACGCCTTAAGCGATTGAGAAAACCCAGAAAACTTCAATCAGGATGGCGGCTGAAGGCCGAGGACATTGAAAAAAATTGAAAATATGAGAATACATACATTAATTAGAAAAAACAATGGTAATACAAAAATGGTGAAATTAAATAATAAACCCATACAATAAGAATAAAAATTGCATAATGATAAATAGTGACACAGTGGCTGCAACAGAGCGGTTATATAATCAGATTGATAATTATAAAAACAAAGATTACAATATTTTCAATTTCCATATGAGTTTCAATCACATAAACATTATAATGTAAACTGACAAGCGTAATAAAAAGTTTACAGATATCACAGACAAAAGAAATACAATTTACCCGACAATAAGTAAATAATAGACAAGCATTACACAATTTATAATAATTAAAAACAACCGTCAGTTTCTTGGTAATGAGTGTTTAAGTGACCGAATCAAAACTGTTAAATAGAAATTAAATTAAAAATATAGTTTTTGTAAAAGAGTTTTAAAGTTTAATGATTTCTCACAAATAGAAATTGTTCTAAAATTATTCTGAAATAAAGTAGACGCGCCCAAATATTCTGGTTGGCATTAATTATTCTTTTTTGGATTATATATATAAAAATAATAAATAATAATAAAATAATAAGAATCCATTAGGGCAATTGGACGTGTAGCATTCTGCTCTCGTGTGCTTCCAACAGTCGACGGAGATTATTATTCATGATCTTAATCAAACGATGACGCATCTTTCAAGAGAACTCTTCTTTATTACCACGAGAAAAAATTGAAATACGAACTAGCATCAGCCATCTCGTTCCCCGACGTTGAGAGGTCACATTCCAGCAACCACTTGACTTTTGTTTACAGTTCCACTTAACTTCACCTTCGCAAGGAACGTTCAAATGATATTGGACATTGAAAATGGTTCTTCCTATACCCTTAGAAACTTTGTTCCTTGGGCTGAAATCTACGTAGACTCTGAAATGCTTGGGAATTATGCTTTTGTGAATACACACATTCCGCAACACGGTGGTCAGAGATGTAGAATCACGAATTCTTTATAAAAACAATTTGATAATTTTATCGTTCAAGCGATTTAAAGGTTTATTGTAGATAGATTAACGGGGCTTGGTCAGTAGAAATAAAAAGAATCTTCATGGTCGTTTGCCGACGTTTCGGAAAATATATTTCCATCCTCAGGGCTGTATAATATGAGAAGGAAACAACACACAGTTGCAATAAGGCTACAAAAACGCGTGTCGGTACAATTACATATCTCGCTGCAGTTGAACACATTTACAAATTTTGTTGACAAGATTTACCTACCTTTCAACCACCAACAAAGTGTGAACATAATTAAATTACGTGCCGCAAGCACCTCAATCGTAGGCACCTCACAGGAAGTGAGGGACATACTACCATCAGCACCACACCAACACACACCATGATTGACACTGGTAGAAAGTTAGGCAGTGAGACAAGAATTAAATGTTGTGACTAAGTGAGATACAATATAGCTTCCGGAACGAGTCTATAGTAATAAAAATGAATTTATACTTTCTTGGTTAATTCTAATTGTTTTTACATGAAAATTTATCTATTAATTACCCATATTTATTTATTTATTTATTTGCCACTTTCTTTTTCCTTTGTTAATGCTAATGTAAGATAAATTTCTCCATATTGGGAAAAAACCAAAGTAAGGAACCGGATATGAACACAACAATAAAATTACAAAAAATTAAAAAAACTATTACAGACATATAAACATTGACGTTAATATGAATTAATCAATTGACATGAAATTACTACACAATAAAATTACATTTTTTCTATAAATAAATTTACATGCCAACAAATTAACACTGTTATAGATTAATATGAAATAATCAATATTGTGGAACTTAATAACCAATGAATTACCTTAATATGAAATAATAATATGAACACAATAATTACAATAATAACACTACTAAATACAATAATAATGTATACTGTATTATACATAAATATTTAAATGGGAGTTGGTCTTAATAGTATACTTTAAGTAAAATTCCAGATTATTTATCTGTTAGCATAAAATCTACGTTGCGAGGAGAAGGTAAATCACCAAACAAAAAGAATTAGTAAGGAATGGAAAGTACACAACAGAAGGCACTAGTATGAGCAAGAGATAGACACTGGTTGTGAAATTATGAAGGCAAAATTACTGACGAATGGTTGATTAGTAAAGACTGGCATTGGGAGATGTGATGAATTGTGTAGTATTGATGTCAAACAGTTATTTAGAATTAGATTTGTGGAAATCATTTTGTCTATTGGTAATAATGACATAAATATTTCCAAAACACTCTGTATCAGTTTTTTGTTGACAGTATTATGCTTTATAGGTTTACTAGTAAACATTTTGAGATATCAACTTTTAACTTACTGTTCAGCTACAACACGGCTAGTCTCGGTACTTATTAAATATCTAGGTCCAATTTTCTTTTCAGACTGAAAAATAAAACATACTACTTAATATTTTCATGACACCAGTTCTTTTGGGTGTATTACAGCAGTTAAGAGATAAAATAATACTTCTCGCATTTTTCTGTACCCTTTCGGTAAATACTTTCCATACGTTCTCGAAATCCTTTTACTCAGTCAAACCTTTTCATTATACTTAGAAGGAAGATCCTCTCCATTTTAAGGAATTGCTTATATACGATCTTCAAAATATGATGCGAAAACATCCTTCGGCGACATTTTCGCGTCGCCGGGCGGATTCTTTTCACAGGAGATTGATGAGGGGGCAGAAGGTAGATGAGAGGGTAAGAATAGCTCCAAAGTCTTCGCAAAGTAACTGGTCGAGCATCGGATTATTTCATCCAGCCCAAAATCCAAAGCTTCACACGGAAAAATCAACAAAAATTGTATAGTACAATTTAAAAAACACTGTTGTAGTCTTGATTTTTGTGGTGGTAATTTTTGGTAATATCTATTTAAAATAATTACCATTGTTATAAATATTTGCTGCTATTTTGTAGTCGAAGAACAAGTCTAGCAATCGTGCACACCATGGAAATTGTATAAAAATATTGCCAAGAAAATGAGAATTA
This sequence comes from Teleogryllus occipitalis, assembly GCA_011170035.1. Classification (NCBI taxonomy): domain Eukaryota; kingdom Metazoa; phylum Arthropoda; class Insecta; order Orthoptera; family Gryllidae; genus Teleogryllus; species Teleogryllus occipitalis. The sequence continues at coordinate 31,231 of BLKR01000465.1, read as the reverse complement.
TACTGTCTAAAGAAACACAAACACAAGCTACTATTTTCCTGAAAAGCTCTTTGCAGTAATCTCTGAAATTTTGATATACTCTTCGACTCACACTCAAACAAACGTTTCATTACCCCGGGAGTGCTCACAATGGATCTGTGAGATCCAAGCCACGACAATTTTGTGTCCCAGAACTTGATCGCGGCTTTGCGCTGTCATACAAGTTGGTTGCAATGGCGCCAGTGCATTGTGAGCTCCTGGCCTGAGCGGTAGTATCGTGGCATTATTTTCAGTCGTGTCTATGACAAATGTCTATTCAGAAAATGTAATAATTTGCTATATCTACAATCACTGTCACAGTTTCAGAAAGAAGATGTTTAGGAGACGTCTGTAGGGAAATGAAAAAATGCAAACCTCGCTAAATAGAAAAAAGACAAAGACTTTCTAAATATTTTTTTAAAAAGGAAATATATATATTTGTTTAGAACATGCCAAAATAATTTGAGGAAATTGTATTTAATATTATTTAAAAGGATAATACGTTTAATGATTTGTCAATTTTGTCAATTTTTGCCTTTCTCATCATAACTATTCAGACAACAATTCTTCAGAACAAGATTCATTAACAATTGCATTGAGATTCATTAACATTGCATATTCAAACTGCATTAGATGTGTATTTCATTAAATGGACCTTCAAATCATTCGTACTATTTTTGTACAAAACGTTGCAGCTGTATCTGAGAAATACATTGCTGGCACTGCTGTGAATCCATCTATTGCGGGCACTCCCGGGTTAATATATATTTTGGGACGATTACCAGTGATTAATGTTCTCAAAATGGGGTTACGCGAAGTGGACATTATACAAGGCCGGTTTCTGCAGATATCCCTTGAAACCACACCGCCTTTGATATGCTTGAACAGCGCTTTATCGGCAACGATACTAATGGCCACGGCATTCAAATTACATCTTAAGTATTCTACAATTGGTGCAGAAACTGCAGCCCCTTGACTCTTGTACTATCTAGGTACCACCGAAACAGATTCTGCAGGAAATGCGCGAAGGAAAACAGAATCCGAGGAGTACTAAGATAGAACAATCATGAATAATGACCTATAAGATATAATCTCCTTCAATACTTAATTATTACCAAGCCAGTGCACAATCCTTATAGCAATACCTGGAATAGGTGGATTTTTTTATTTATTTATTTATGGGTAGGTGATTATGAACGTATGAATTTTTAGTGAGAAATGATTAAATAAAAGATATAACAATCCCGAGAACACAAATAAATCCTCCCTTGAACCCTCTTTTGTCCATCGTAAATTCCTCACATATTGGCTAAAATTTGGGTCTTGGTTCCAGCTGAGAAAGTTCTGACCGTTACAGAACGACTAGCCCCAGATCTTACCTACTCTATTTTCTTTGGAAATATACTAGAAATATGAAGCATGCACAAGAAGCTGGCAGCAGTTCCTGACATTTGTGAAAACATTAGAAATCTTACTGCTACTATTCCGCAATGCCTTCAATTGCCTGCAATCCCGCAAAACCTGCAATTCCGCTAACTTACAATGCCTTCAATGGCACTAACGGCTCGTGCGAGTTATAGAACGTTTCTACTATAACCAAAATATATTCCTATTCATATCTATTTTCTTACAATTATTATGATTGTGCTTATACCGGGTGTCCCACGAACTTATAGACCACCCACATAACTTCTAAACGGTTCACGGTATCGACATGCACGTGTTCACGCAACAATGCGGAATCATGGGGCAAGTAATATTTCGTAGACGTATTGTTTGAAATATTTTTAGTTTTTGAGAAATTCAATCGTCTTTTAATGTTTAAATGACTATATATTTTTCTCATCAGCAGTGGGTAGATCATAAAATAGGAATCCAATGATGTATCGTATGTTAGTGTTTTGATAGAAATTTTGGTATAAAATTAGATTTCGACATGTGATTTTCAATTAAACGGACATTATTTCCTTTAGTAACCGTTGCAACTATTGTTGCGTCATTGCCGCAGCAATGAATAACAGACGTGAAACAGTGTGATATTAATATTTATTACAGATATCCTCCGACACCCGAATCTACTATTTACAATATCTACAGCCTATTTCTAAGAGGAACCTCACCTGGTCACCACAACCGCTTGCCAGATAAGATTTACTCCCGCGGTGTGATGCACCCTTCTCTCTAAATCACGACGAATTCACGCCGGCTCCAGACCCTTTGCCCCCGTAGCCTACCCGACGTGCCACGCGCCGCGCACCCTCACACGACATCCCACGCTGAGCTCGAGAATCAGAAGAAAGAGTAGTGTGCGAGTGCGCTTTTATACCCTCTGGGCCGGCTGACGGAACTGCGTCATCTCGCCGCTTCCGCCAGCCGCGTTTACCCGACAGCCGAACTTCGGGGTTCACAAATCTGGCCCCGTGGCAACGCAACGTCACGGCAGCCCTGGGGTTTTCTGCCTTTCGCCCTATGCGAGAGCCGGTTTCCCGTCCCGATATAGCCTCCCTTTGTTCAGGGAGGCGTCCCTTGCATGCTGCCCGCTGTCGCAGCCTACTTCCTTGTGCATGAAATGCACGTAGCCAATATTTATTGTATGTGGCGACTGTATGACGCCACACTATCGCCTTTGGGGAAGGTGGCCTTTGCTTTGCGGCGCCGAGCGTTGCCGCCGTCCGTAACAAGCTCGGCGCCTCGAAGACTACCTTCCCCAAAGGCGACAGTTGCCAGGGGAAATAATTTTCCGTTTAATTTAAAATCACGAGCCCACAAGTCTATTTTTGAACTAAAATTCCTAACAATATATTAACATATGATACGAGAGATATTCCCCGTTCGTTTACCAAGTGACGTGTAGATTATCCAAAATGCTACCTAGGAACCACAACACTAACACAAAGGGGACATTCTTTTTCAAACAGAACAGGTTTACGAACAGCCTCTCCGATTGAACTACAACAGCTTTCTGCGATATATTGGAGTGAAAAATAATGTCTCACAGGCGACAGCAAACCAATGGCTGCGAACGGAGGGCAGCGGAACGTAGAAGTCCATGTAGCTCCATAGTATTGAGCATATCAAAGACTTGCGGAGAGGAAGGGGGCTGTAAGATCAAAGTGCACGCGAGAGACCAGCAGGTCCCTCTCGCGCACGCGTCGTGATCCGCGAAGGGATAAGATCCCAAAGGGCAGCACGGGAGCAAATGCGGCAGAGAAGAAATAATAGAAGTCATCTCCATCAACGTAATGCTATATCCTTAATACTTAATATTAAGTTGACGGAGATGACTTTCATTATTCTTTCATATAATTACATAGTAATACCACGTCTGAATTTCCACAATTAATGTGACAGAGGGCTGTAAATTATATATGAGAAAGCTGTGCACTCAGCGCAGAAGTCTCGCTGGTGTTTTTATATATGTTGTAGGGTCAATTTACATTTGCATTGTTAAAGAACGAACTTAAATATTTATAATGCAATCGTAAAAAGCTTAAGAAAAGATTTGTTTTGTGTCTCCCGTGACTGTATGGACGACGTTAAATCACAGCGGAGTTATCGGCTACTTTTAAGTACAAGCAGAAAAAGAGCGTACATCCGCAGTATCTCGTGTACGACTGGATTTATTGATGGAGGCAACTCACGCCATTTTTTTTTTTTTTTGAGAAATACATAGGATTAATGTTGTGAACTATAATTTTTTCAAGTCATCACTGTTTAGAGGGAAAGAAATATGCGACGGGAAGTATTGCGTTTTTGCACCGCGCAGTGGCTGCAAGAATTCGAGTCAGACTGTCCACTGTGTGCCACTACATTTTCCCGCGTGCCATTCCCATTCACTAGACTAGAGCTGAGCGCCCGAACACCTTCCGTCTTCTACGGCGGCACGCTGAGGTCAGCGTGCCGCCGGCTTAGCTGACTTAAGGCATCACCTGACCGGCTTAGCTGACTTAAGGCATCAACCGATATTTTTAGTGAGTCTGAGCTGGAGGTTCTGGAGTTCGAGTCTTGACAGTGGCAGGATTTTCGACACTAGCTAGTAAGATAGTAGGTTTATTTCAGCCGTTGTCTGGAAGAGAATTCCGACCGACTGCACTGGTCGATAGCTTTATGTGGTTTCTTTAATCAAGACCAGGTGAGTGCCGAAGTAGTACTGTAACACACGGGCTACAAACACGCGCGATCTTTCCTTCCTCTTCCTTGTCCTATCCTCATCCCTTACTTAACCACATTTACACTTACATGCTCTACAATGCCGGGAGCTTAAAGCTTGTCCCGGCCGGGGCGGTGCCCCGGTGGTATAAGGGAACTTATTGGGAAAACCACCTAAACCAATAAGACGATGTGTAGGTCAGCACCAGGTCTCACCATCCATCGGAGGAAGAACCAACTTCCTTGGTGAAAACATGCACTACACGTACGCGACTAATAACCATAGCAGTTAACCCGCTCGAAAATATGAAGTAATCAATTGGTTGCCTGCAGATTTCATTGGCGCAAGGACACGCCAAGTCCACCGCTCACTTGACAAGCCCAGTTCGAGAGCACTGCTGACGGGGAGTGGGGGGTGGGGGTGGGCGACCGTGGGAGACGCGTTGACCGGCAGCGACTCTTATCCGGCCACGAAGGAAAGGTGAGCAGCTAGCAAAACAGCGCAATGGTTGAGACGTGGGAGGGGGGAGGACTATCGCTCGCTGATGCGCTAGAATTAGGCGATCGTCCGTTTCCTCGCGTGAGCGTTTGTGTTTGCTCTGCAGATTGCATGATCATCCGCTGACGGCGGCGGCGGCAGGATCGACGCATTCCCTTTGATGGCAGAAGCGGTGACACGGCTCTTGCAAGATTCACTACGCGGGACCTCTGTGGAACCTGGAGCGAGCCAGATGGCAAGAGAACAGGTTGTAACACCTTGCACGTGAAGCTAATGGCATTGCTACTGCATACACAGCTAAAACAGCAATGGCATTGTCACCAGCAAAACTCGGCAAAGTGCGCTCGGCACGGTAAATGTTGTTACATGAATTCATTTTTATTATACTTGAAAGATGTTAATATCGAAGAGAAAAGCAAGAAAATAAGTAAATGACACTTTTTTTTAACATCGTTTCCTCAAGAGGATTTTCTTCAAAAATTGATAATAAAGTTGGATGACAATTAAATCAGAAATCGTAAGTTGCGGCGTTTTAGAAAGAAAATAAGAAAAACTCCTTAAGTAGCACATCCTCATATTCCTCAGTATTCCTCATAAAACTGATTCATGTCCTTCCACAATCTTAAAGACGCAAAATACAGAAAAGTTTTTCGCTTTTCATTGGTTTTAATACACACATAACTGAAAGCAATATTTTTTCAATCTGGTGCAAAATCTAATTGGAATGTGAAATATATTCAAAGAGTACTAGGTCTCCTGAAGAAAATAACGTAATGAGATTAAATAAAATGAAATTAATTCTTCAGAAACAAGGGCTCGCCTATTCATCAAACATTTTCTTCAATGCCGAATATATCTACATCTTAAGTTTAAAAAAACAAAAAAGCACATACCTGCATGAAATTGTATTCAAAATTCTCAAAATTTGCACTTCAACGCTACCAAGAATTTGTACTTCAACAGGTTGATATAACGGTTAGCAATGACGGGTGGAGTGAATAGACATATACATGCATAGATAAATAGATATATTTAATATACTTAGAGTTTAACACCCAGGGATAGATTTTTAAAAACTAATGCATTGTACACGTACATAAAATTTACATTATATATTAAAACACACCAACTTAAGAAAGAACCATACAATGCAAACCCAATTACTGCTTCATTATATTACATACACACGAAACATTCATACATACATGCATGCAACATTACTTACATACTTTGAAAATACTACCTTACATTAATAACATACATTTGCGCTATGAAAACACTCTTAGCTACACGTACATACATGCAAATACCCATGTGCGGCCCCTCCACACTTCCACATACTCACACACTCATTCACGCACACTTTCATTATCCAAATGCCATTCATACTAGAACAAGTAGAGCCCTGAACTATAGCCTCCCCACGAAGTCACGAACTTGCACTGACGTTTCCCATGACGCAACGTACGTTTCAGCACACACACGGACACACATGCATTCACCACACGCAATCGCTTCATTTATACACGTTTTCAATAAACACATGTTTACCTATAATCATGACTCACATTCAAATAAGTTTGTAAAAAAAAAATATCGACAAATACCTAAAACAAAAATACATTTATATTTAATATTACTATTATTTCCCTAAATGAATTTACTCTTTTCGCGGCTAGTAACAACTGCTTCTACAGATAAACTGTGCCATTTTCTATTTTTCAATTTACAAATGAGAATATCCCCGTATCACATCGCGGCGTCCATATCCGAAATATGTTATCACCTCTGGTATCATCCCATTGGAAAAATACGACGGTTTGTGTAGCCTACTCCGAATTTCGTTCCACGCACGGAATCATACTTTCATCTTATGTACAGAGGTTGGATAATTTATTTATTTTATTTTTTATTTTACGTCAAAAAAAACAGTTAAAAACTGCGTATGACGTGCTATGGGGAAAAGTGAATTGTGTGCACATTTTCAAAATTCTGTGATCCCTACACTAAGTCATATACTACTTAAATTTTGAATTTTTGAAAGGGAGAAAAAAAACAAAAACTCCCATGTAATAAAATCTATTTTCAAGGATAAACAAGCAATAAATTTTGAATTTTGAAAGGGAGAAAAAACAAACAAAAAAACTCCCATGTAAAAAATCTATTTTCAAGGGTAAATAAGCAATAAATTTTGAATTTTGAAAGGGAGAAAAAAAACAAAAAAACTCCCATGTAAAAAAACTCCCATGTAATAAAATCTATTTTCAAAGATAAATAAGCAATAAATTTTGGTTCTTATTACTTCCTGCCGCGACAACATGGAAACGATAATTTGAATAATTGTATTTCCCACTGAATTCTAGAAGACGTGCACAGAAAATGAAGTTACATTTATGTCCAGAAGCAAAACAAGGGGCCATCTCAGCATTTGCTCAATGGATCAGGGAAACTGGACGAAAAACCTGATCGAGATGGGGGTCATTGACCCGGAAGCTGTAGTACAATAGTTGTTACAGGTCGTTTATACTTATTTATACAGTCCAAATGATAAATAATGCATTATGTATCATTGTTAAAATTAATGTTACTTTTCTTGGGATGCTCAGTATAGTCTCTAATTGTATAGAAACAGTTATACAACAGAAACGATTTCACTTGGGATTTAAACTTTTCTATTGAATTTAATCGTTTAATGTCATCTGGCAAAGTGTTGTAAAATAATGTACATGTATTGTATGTCAATTTTTTGTAATGAGCTGTTGATACTGTCACCTGATGAATATGATTTGTACGTCGAGTGTTATAGTAATAGACTTCGGCATTTTCTGAAAAAATATTCCCGCCCTTGAGCAAGTCATTTTCTACAAAAGCCACTGATTCGTAAATAAAAAGACACGGTAATGGTAGAATTCCTAGATTAATGAAGAGAGGCTTACATGAATCACGTGGGTGGGATTTGGTTATTATTCGTACAATTCGTTTTTGTAATCTAAAAGTCTGGGAGCTATAAGATGTATTTCCCCAGAATATTATGCCATATCTCAGGCGGGAATGAACATTCGCGAAGTATACACAACGAGCAGTATGAAGGCTGACTGAATTTGCAAGAATTCTGAACGCGTAGCATAATGAACTTAATTTTGTGTTCAATTCATTTAAATGGACGTTCCATTTAAGGTTTGACTGAATTGAGAGACCTAAAAATTTTGTTGCCTTAACATCAGTCAATGGTACACTGTTCATTTTCAATGGAGCACAGAATTGTTTATTTGATATGGAAAACTGCATTAACCCATTTAGACCCGCTGTTCCCATACGGGAACAGTAGTTTTCAATGCTCTAAATACCAGGAAAAACAACAGTTTCCTATTGTTGCGTCACGGAACGATAGCATCGTATCTGTTTATATCTCCGAGCGATTATATTTCTCGGTTCGTTCATTCTGGATGCAATTGTTTGTGAGAAAGCAGTAGCGTATGCACGTTGCAATGGCTTCAACGAAAAGGTATGTATTTTATGTACGTATTTCATCGTGTGTATAAATTATTCTGTAGCTATTAGTATCTCGAGAGATCATTTTACAATCCTTTAAATTATGATTGTTGTAAGTGTTCACATTGCAGAATTATAAACATGCAAATTATAATGTTCCCGTATGGGAACAGCGGGACTGAATGACAGGGTATAAACTTTCTTTCTTAGGTTGACTGTAAACGAGATTGCAGATCTTCTGGCGGATGAAAACGATGTTCTGGAAGGTGATATAGTAATTGTACCACCCGAAGGCGATATTTCTGAAGAAGATAGTGGAGAAGAAGATGAAACTGAACTGGATCGTTTGTCCGGAAAACAACTTTTATCTCATGCGGAAGGAAATGTAAAGAAAATTATATCAGGTGAGGTGGTGAAAGATGTTGTTTCAAACACAGTTTCAAATTTGAAAGTAAGTGACTCAGAAAATCTGAAAAGAAAAGAAAATTAAGAAATTGGATAAATGAAGATAAAGAGGAAACTACTCTCACAGAATGGGAAATTCCTGATTGGATTTTGAATTTTGACGAGGATCCTGTAAAGCTTTTTGAGATATTTTACAGTAATGATATAATTCAAATGATTTGTGATTATTCCAACTTGTATGCCCGTCAGAAAGGTGAAAACAATCTCAATCTTCAACAAGATGAAATCAAGGTATTTTTGGGAGTTTTACTTGTTAGTGGTTATTCTCAAGTACACAGAATGAGAATGTACTGGGAACAGAGGCCAGACAGTTATAACAAAGCTATATCTGATGCAATTTCTAGAAATAGATTCATGAAAATTATGAAATATCTACATGTGTGTGATAATCAAAATTTAGATAGATCGAATCGCTTTGCAAAGATAACGCCTCTTTGGGAGATGTTGAACAAGAAATGGTTGCAGTACTTTCCAGGTGACATAAATTTGTGTGTAGACGAGTCAATGATTCCGTACTTCGGTCGTCATGGGGCAAAACAGCACATCCACGGGAAGCCGATCCGTTTCGGTTATAAAGCATGGTGTTTGTGTACCCGATTAGGTTACCTTATCCAGGCAAATTTGTATCAGGGAGCAGCTACTGGTAACACATACCCCGACGTTGGAGTAGGAGGATCTGTGGTTTTATCACTCACAGAAAATCTTCCAGAAAATAAGTATAACTTGTACTTTGATAACTTTTTTACCTCCATAAATTTGTTGGAGAAACTGAAAGAGCGAGGATGGAACGGTACAGGTACAATACGCGCAAACAGAACTGAAAATGCGCCACTAATGGATCCAAAAGACGTCCTAAAAAGAGAAAGAGGATTTTACTGCCTTGTCACAGATACATCATCAAAAGCAACTCTTGTAAGGTACAATGATAACAATGTTGTAACTGTTGCTTCAACACAGTGGGGTGCTGCACCTGTTGGGAAAGCTAGAAGATACAGTGCTAAGCACAAAAGGCATATAATGATTGACCAGCCCGCTGGGGTAATTTATTATAATATAAACATGGGAGATGTTGATCGTTTAGATCAAAATGTCTCAAAAATGAGAGTAAATATAAGAGGCAAAAAATGGTACTGGCAGTTGTTCGCTTTTCCATTGAATGCGTCTGTACAAAATGCATGGCATCTTTATAGATTGTGCACGAAGGGCTCGAAAGTACAAATGGATCAGCTTGAGTTCACACGAACAATTGCTCTCACCTACCTTCAAAAATACTCACAGCGTCTGACTCCAGGAAAATCACCTCGTTTGGTACGAAGTGTAGAAAAGAGAGTAACAAACCAAACACGATATGACAACGAAGGTCATTTCATTTCCAAAGGAGAGAGACAGTCTCGTTGTGGACAATGCAAGAAAAATTCTCGAATGAAGTGTATCAAATGTAATATATCTCTGCATGCTGACTGTTTTGTATTATTTCATCAAAAATAAAATTATCTATCTTCAAAACTAAGTTAAATCATTAAATTTATGTGGACTTTCAAAAAAAAATTTGTATTCTTCACCCACCCTTTCAGTCCCGCTGTTCCCATATGGGAACACTCCAAAACACAAATTCTAAGAAAAAATTTATTGAAGTTTCAATCAAAATGTCTTAATTTAACTGTAAATAAGCAATTAAAATGTGATTTATACATTTTTTTTCACAAATAGAAATGTGGGTCTAAAAGGGTTAAAGCCGTTTTCTTTTCGTTTACTATTAATTTGTTATTTCGGAACCAATTTGAAACATCTGATATTGTACTATTTACGTTTCTTTATTGCAAAGGATGTTCGTATCATCCGCAAAGAGAACCGTTCTTCCGTTCGAATCGTCGAGGGCATATCGTTTACGAAAGTAGGAACAGAATACGAGGAACTAAGTAAGAGAATGCGTAAATGTTCCATCAAGTAAGTATTTCAACTTAAAATTTGAAACATAACCAATCTAGAGCAATACCACGAATTCCATATGAAGGTAATTTGGAAAGTAAAATGTCATGATCAATGACGTCAAAAGCTTTTGAGAGATCTAAAAATAATCCAATAGGTGCCTCGTTTTGATCCAATGATGAGGCGACATCTTTAAGAAAAGAAAATATAGCTGTTTCCGTTGATTTTGATTTTCTAAATCCATGTTGGCAATCTGAAAGCGCGTCGTGTTTAGTGAGAAAGGTTTCCATTCGTACGTAAAAAAGTCTCTCTAATATTTTTGAAAAAACTGATAGAAGAGAAATGGGCCGATAATTTTGAATTTCATTTTTGTTGCCTTTTTTGAAAAGCGGCTTAATTTTAGTTGTTTTGAAAATATCTGAAACGTTCCAGTGCATAAAGATGCATTAAATATGTGAGTTAACGGGTGTATAATGGCATACGCACAAGTCTTTAACAAAGAAGGAATTCATCTAAACCGGACGAATATTTATTTTTTAGTTTACCGATTATTTTGAGAATTTCATAGGAAGAAGTTTCGGAAACGAACATTGTGTCTAAAATTTTGGGTGAACTGTCTGTTTTTGAATTTTGTGGCTGAAGACTCTTAGTGAGATCGGCAGCAATTCTCGAAAAGTATTGGTTAAAGAGATTAGCCACTGTTGCCGGATCGTTCACATTTATATCGTTATATTTTAAAACAACATTCTCTACGGGTTTTCTAGTTGATTTGGTAGTATTGTTTATTATATTCCACATTGCTTTTGTTTTATTATTTGAGTTCAAAATATCCTGATCGTTTTTCATGATTTTAGCCTGCCTTATGACTTTTCGTAACAATGTTTTGTATTTTTTAAAGTAGATAAGGAAATCTTGAGATACGTCATGACGTTTAGAAATAAAGTAGAGAGTACGTTTATTTTTACACGATGTTCTAATTCCTTTTGTGATCCAAGTATTACTTTTTCGTGAAATGTTTAATTTTCTCTTTTTAATAGGAAAGCATGCGTTAAAGAGAAATGAAAGCTTTGAGAAAAATAAATTATATTTTTCATTTGTGTGAATAGCGTTATAAACTGCCTCCCATGATTCTTTCAGCAAGTAGTCCGTAAATAACTTTATGTTAACTGTAGTAAATGCTCTGCACATGCGTGTTTTATTTATTGTGTCAGTATTCATGTTATTAGTAATTGTAAGAATTTGTGCATCGTGGTCACTGTAACCTAGATTATTCGTTATTATTTCATATCTAGTTGTGGTTTTGTTAATTATAATTTGATCTATTGCTGTTTGTGATTTAAGAGTATTCCGTGTAGGTACGTTCACTGTAATATCTAAATTAAAAGAATGAATTAAATTGAGAAACTGCTCTTTTTCGTGGGATTCGCTCAGAAAATCAATATTGAAATCTCCACATACAACAATGGATTTAAAAGAGAGATTACTAATTTTGTTCAGAGTTATCTCTAGATTTTCTACGAAATTGAAATAATCTAAAGCTTGCTTTGTTGGAGGTCTGTAGATGCAAAGTAAAATAATTTTGAGCGTAGTAAGATGTACAACTGTTATTTCAAAAACTTTTTCAACTGCATATAAATTGAATTCTGACAAGAATATGAACACTTGAAGAAATAATATGAACACTTGATCTACAAAAAAATATTATCTATTAATAAAGTTTTGGGCCACTGTGTTATTTTAGAACAGTTGAAATTCGTCACGGAGTAGATTTGTAGTGTCTCAAAAGTTTCTAACGGAATGATCTCCCATTCTTGGGTCAAAACATCCGCAAATTTCTTCAAGTATATTGGAGGAGGAAAACTGCTCCTCACTCTCATCTTTAAAACGCCTCACACCGGTCCAATAATGTTGAGGTCTGGCGATTTTGCTGGCCAGGGAAGCTGTTTGATAATATTCTGACCCTCCGCAAATCACGCCTGAACATCGTTTGTTGTGTGTATTGGTGCATTATCATCTTAAAATATATCAGTGCAAGGCAAAAATATAATTGTAAGCAATTTATTGTTGAGAATGTCGAGAAATTCATTCACAGTAATCCGACCAATCAGGGTAATGAAAGGACTGGCTGAATAGCACGACATAGCCTTCCAAACCGTAACGGAACCTCCTTGATACTTGACTGACGGAAGCTCGTAGGCCGGATCATAGGCTTGTTTTGGGGTTATCCGAACATAAATCCGACCTTTTGAAGAAAACAATGTAAACGACAGACAATTCCACATTCTTCTAGTCATGAAGTGTCCAAGTTTTATGATCGTGGCACCACTACTTTTGCAACATTGGCGTCCGCTAAAAAAGTTTCGTAATTGTTGTCCATCCTTGATTGTTAGCTTTGTGAAGCTCCCAGCGTACTGTTTTTGTGGAAACAGTATAATTCAAGTGTAATATATCATATTACATGTTTGTTTTGTATTGGGTATTATTTGTATGGGGTTTTTACTTCATGGGAGAACGCTTCGTCTGTGAAGTGTGTGAAAACTTACATGTGTGGGACATGTGTTGGCTTGCGTAGATGGACAGATGAAGGGGGCTTCAACTTTGGAATTGGGAAGTCGAGAGAAGACACTTTGAAGTCATGAGAGATGTATTTTGGAGACCAACGATTTGCCCTCTTTCAAAGTCGAGATCGCAGGTTTCACCGATCGCTTGTGTTCACCGTCGCAGACAAAAGCCTATAATACATATCAATATAACTTCCAAAACGTGGCATGTTAACTGTGCAATGCAGCCGAGACGCAGAGTTTATACGTCCGCAATGACGCTAACATTCAAAAAGATGTTGTATATTGCATGATGCTTTTTGTCCAACTCTTCTAATGCGCTAAGCCTAGCCACCTTCCTGCGATTTGAAAGTGGTATTTAATTCGTTATGAGAGGGTCGGTTACCTGAGAATTTTTGTTTCCTCGCGAATTTGGCCTAATCGGAAGGGATGGAAGAATACTGCCACTTACTCTAAAGTAGGGCGCAGAAGGGAACCGTAGATCAGCGTTTTAACATTAGAGTCAGGAAGTTTAAAAATTTATTTTACGTAAAATAGGCAAGCAAAAAGATATTTTTTTACTAAAGTATGTATGCAAGAATGTCTTTATTCTGGCTGAAATATGAGTGCAAAAAGGCACTAAGCAATGAAAAATCACAATTTTCAATGAATTAGTTGACGTGCCAGAATGGCCAGACTTACTCGTACCAAATTTTTCTAATTTACTTCGTATGCTCTGGTTTTAAGGTTTGCTCAAGTTTCTAGCCGGATGCCTTCTATCGTCACCCAAAGTACTTTTTTTAAAATTTTCTGAACTTTTTCCTTTCCTAATAGTATGACCGAAATATGACTTCAAAAATATTAAAGAAGAATAAAAGCTCGCCCTAAATGGAAATTTTTATTAAAATATTTGGAGCTGTTTTAAAAAACGGCATTACTGTAAATGCCAAATTTGAAGCTCTCTTTCACAAGAATCTATTGAGTTTCCAAAATTTCATTCAAAGTCATTTGAAGCACATCTACTCACACATTTAATAATGTAAACAAATCAATGGAAATAAGCATATTAATGGCGTAAGAGATATTTTAAAAGAATACAATTTTTGTAATTTTTGAAAAAAATAAAAGAAAGCACCAAAACGAACTTTACGTCATATTAAACAGTGCAATTAGCACTAACCATTGGAAAAGTTTGAAGAAACAATTTGGAGCCATTTGTGAGAAAATGGCGTTTGAGCGTTTCTGAAAATACGGGATTTTGTGCTCATTTTCGCAGAAAACTGTCGAATTTTTGAGAATCTTTATTTGACATTATTTAAAGTGCATGTACGTTTAAGTGCAAGAACGTAAAGAAATCGCTTGTAATATAAGTATTACCGACATACGCATATACGGGAGTAATACACCTAACATAGAGAAAGTTATGTAATGCTGCGGAAAATACACTTCGAGATTTCAACGGAAATACTGTAATGATTCGCGATCATTAAAAAAAATCTCAGTATTCCAGAGAGCAAAAACTTTCAGTAAAATGTGATAATTTGTATTCAAGGAGACAGAAGACCGCAGCGCCGCGCACGAACATTTTTTCTAAATTAATCAAATGCGCGAAAGAAAATCAAAATTAACATTAACACCCAGTAAAGCATAATATTTGGAATTGTTAGAAATGGAACCATTAAAATTGGGCAAGCGGTTCACGAGATTTCGAAATAACTGTAATCATACATCTTCAATCAAAAGGCATGGACATGGAGGCCATTGTTACTATAGTAAAGTTAATGGCAAATGTGATTTTTAGCAAATATCAGGAAAACGCTTGAAGGAATCGAACTGGAACTGTGGCGAACGACAGAACAAAAATTATGAATAATTTAGAAAGTTATTACAATTTTGGGAAACGCCTAGGAGACGAGAGGCCTACGAGACGAACGTAAAACAAGTGACGCATCGTACTGACGTCACGACGTGAATAAACTAAAATGATGAGATTGACAAAACAAGACATTGAAATGAAGAGCCAAGATAGTAATAATTAGCAGAAAAATAATAGACAATATTAGAAACCGGTAGCGAGGCGAAAAAAACAATAATAAACGGGAATTTAAGAAATATTATGTGATCTTGTTTGTGGATACGGGCGAGCGATCGGCGGTTGTTCGAGACAATCTATATAGAGGGCGGGCAACAATGCTACATGGACACGTAGACAGACACGCAGACAGATAGACAGAGAGGCAGAAGCTGTGACGAGAAGGAGTAAAACGTTCATTGTTGTGCGAGTTTGTAGAATGTTTTGAAACATTTTTGTTTACGTTTTTTTACGTGGACAAAATCAAGGTAGTGATAAAGCGAGTGAATTCGGGATTAGGAACAATAACCTATAAATAGACGCAACGCGAAGACGGATTTTAGTTACGCGATTGCAGTGTTAGGCAACGGACGCGGACATGTTATGTTACAATTTTTATAACACGGAGTGTATCAGATTTCGGACAGTGATCAAAATATAAATAGAACAGTTTTGTTTAATTCGTGTAAGTCAACAATATTTCTGCACCGCGGGAATTTTAAAGTTTGTATTTCTTTGATATTCGCGAAATCGAGAATATTCTTTCGCCGTGAGAACTTTAATATGGTTGAAACGTCGAGTGTACTGGAGATCGCTTCGCAGTGTGTGTTCAGTAATGGAATTTGATGGAAAATATGGTTTGGAGCAAATTGAAGTTGCAGAGCATTATTGCGGTACACGGGGAGCGTACCAGACGGCGATGCGTGACGTGCGCCGCGTGTTCCAACATTGGCCATCATAAAGGGAAGTGACACATGTACATTTGTTTGTTCATTTTTTTGTTTATCTGCAAGCATCTGTCGAAGACCAAGTTGTGTCTCTAATTATAAGATGATAAGGTTAAAATTTCTTACGACAGAATGCGCATTCCGTGTGGATGAGTAGTCAGATTGCATTATAATATTCAGTTTGAATGATTGTTATTTATTTGTAGGGTTTTTTAATATTGAGTGTATTGTTGATTGTTTGTGTTATATTTTTGTGTGCCGTCACAGGGCCTTGTTTTCCTCCATGTGTGTGATGTGTTGACATATTCAAAGAAAACACGTAAAAGAGAAAGTAAATAAATAATGAACACATCCAGGTTTATCAATAGCCTCTATCTAATGTGTTGTAATTGTAGTATTTAGATGCCGACCCATGCACATGCACATACGTACATCGTTTGTAGTCCTGTATAGGGCAATCACGCAGTCACGCCCAGGGAAATTTCAAGAATTGTACAAATTTAGCTACTTGACGGGCAAATATAAAAACTAAGGTAGGTTTGAAGAGAGGTATTATTATATTGGCAGCCCAACATAAGGCAGGTAGTAGAAGAGATTAGGAGAATAGAGTAAAGAGAGAGAAAGAGAGCGGTACATTACAATACACATTTTGAGGTCCCCTGATCCGGAAAAAGTGTTTTTTTTTAAACGTGCGTCCGTCCGTCGTATGTGAACAAACTTAGCGCCTAAAACACGTATGATCTCTTCCAAGTTGAAGAAACCCCTGTCCATCTGACTCTAGTTGAAGCTTTGGAATATTGAAAAATATTCTTTAAAAATTGGGGGTATGTTACATCAACCCTCCAGGCCATTTTCAAAATTTTCTCGAAAACAGCTCCAAATTTTTTCTTTAAAATAGTTTTTAAAAACAGAGTAAAATTCACTTATAAAAGTGGCATATGTCCGTCGGTTGGTATATATTTCGTCGGTTGACTAAATGTTCGAAAATTGCAGTTTGAATTTTTTCCGGCGTCTTCCTACAACTGTAACATTGAAGATAGATATTTTTTCTGCCAATGAAATGTGTTGTCCATAAATATCTCTTTCATTAAGGTCATGTAGATTCTTTTGAAAATTTTAGTAGTTTTTGTGCAATAATGCATGCAAAATTGCAATTTTAAAAAATAACAAAAACAATATTTTCTCATAAACGACTCCACATTTTTTCTTCGACATTTTGGTAGGGATAGTATGAAATGCACTATATTTGATGACATAAACACCATATTGATTTATTCTTTTTTCTTTCAAAAATTACAAAAATGTAATTTTTTACTTGTCTCTCGCGTCGAAAATATTTACACTAGACGTAATGTATTCACTTTAGTAGATTTATGAATATATGTGCTTTAAATAATGTCAAATATATTTTCTCAAAAACTCAACACTTTTCTGTAAAAATGAGCTCTACATTTCGCATTTTTAGAAACGCTCAAACGCCATTTTCTAAATAATGACTCCAAAAGTTTTCTTAAACTTTTTCCAATGGACTGTTTCTAATGGCACTGTTTAATATGACGTAATGTTGATTTTGGTGTATTCTTTTGTTTTTTCAAAAATTAAACAAATGTAATGTTTTTGAAATATCTCTCACGACACTATTTACATCAATCGGTATACATTATTGCATTTGCTAGTGGAAGTTCTTCTAATGACTTCAAATTACGTTTATCAAAAATTCAATAAATTTCTGTGAAAAAGAGCTTTAAATTTCGCATTTATAGTAATGCTTAATCGTCATTTTTTTTAAAAAACGGCTTCAAATTTTTCAATGAAAATTGCTATTTGGGACGATATTATAGCCTTCTTTAATATTCTTAAAATATAATTTAGGTTCTACTATTTGCAAACCGAAAAGTTGCGAAATTTTCAAAAAAGTTTTCTTTGGGGGCGCAACAGATGGAAGCAGGCAAGAAGAAGGGAGAAGACTGTACAGTACCAGTCCAAACTAAGGAAATTAGAAAACTTTACTACGATAAAATCTGTGCCATTCTGTAGCATCTCTAGTTTAGTTTATTATGACGAGGGCAAAAATACGATTCCAATGATATAATACATATTGTCATGTGTTCTATAAGCATTTTTTAGTAATTTTGATTATATTGCGACTCGTATTTAACGTAATTTTTAACTGTCCACCAACCAAGGTCGCGCTGCGCTCTCCCTGCTAGCATGTGCTCGGAGCGTTACAACATCCGTCAAACATGTCCCAAAAAATACTAAAAAATGCTTATCTAACATGTATATATAATTAATATCATGTTGATAATTTGTATATCATTGGATTCGTCTTTTTAGGCTTGTCATGACAGATTAAAAATAAGAATAGTTCCATTTAAAAAAAAAAAAACAATTTTACTCAAAATATCGTAAAATACATATGATAAAATAGAAATGAATACATGTGTTAATTAGCCCCTTTTCCCTCATGCACTTCCGTAAAAACTGCATAGTAAGAACGTGAACCGTTCAAAAACAGTCGGAGGTCCTAAAGTTACGTGACCCCCTCTGTATATTACATAGTACACGCTACTGCTAATATTAATACACGAATACACTACTGTTAATGCACGAATATACAAGTACACACTTTTGTTGCACTTTACCATAACCTATAACATTATAATTGACAAGTTTCAAAACGTAGGTTTAATATAATTTAAATAAATAACAGAGTTTAAATAAATTTGTCCATATTTATTTCTTCTAAAACTTTGAACATAATTATATCAATATTGATACAACACGTTTTGTCACATCCCAAAACTTCACAGTAATGTCATGTTCTCCCTCGTGTAATAGTAACCTGCTGCTTGTTTGATGAGGCCAACGCCTTCGCCTTCGTGCCAGCTTGCTCGTCTGCTCGTGCAGACGGGGAGCGAGTGCGCCCAGCTGCCCAGATGCTGCCCGCCGTCATGTCGCGTCGCGTCGCGTCGCGCCTCGGCGCGTCGCGGCGGCGCCGTCGCCTGTTTTTGCGCATGCGTCATGCCAGGATGTTTGCCGAAAAGAAGGCAAGTCGGGCTACTGGTTCAATCGGCTCAGTGGCGCACCAGAAACGTTCTTCTGATATGCGGTATTGGAATGTCGTTGCACAACGGTTGTCAACCCTGGTTTTACGTCTCTCGGGGCTCATTCCATTCCTGTCATTTCATGTGGAATTTTAACTAAATACATAGATCGAATCCACCTACTATCTGGAGGAAAATTCTAGCGGCCAGCTGCTCCGATCGGTAGTTGTCCACTGTTTCTCAGACAATTACCAGGCAAATGTCATAGCAGTGCCCTATCAAATGGGCCTCCTTTTTTATTGATTAGTGATTTTGGGCCTGTCAACTTCTATGATCATTAGTCCCGTAACTGTAGAACGTGTTTTTCCTCGTTAATTATCGGCGACGTTTCTCCGTTGGATGGTGAAATCCGGCGCCGGCCTACCTTCGATTAGCGGGTTTTCCACAACCAGGTATCTCCCGCCAGCAGAGCATCGCCCCAATCGGAACAAGTTCTAAGCTCCCGATTGGTCTCCCGGCATGTGTCTTAGTGTAGTGCATGTTAATGTAAGTGTGTGTGTGTGTGTAAGGGGTGAGGATAGGACATGGAAGAGAATGGAAAGATCGCGCGCGGCCCGAGGCCCGTTTCTTAGGGTACGGACTGCAGCATTGGCCTGGTATTGATCTGTGAAATCACGAAAAACTACCGAGAGGAGCACCCGGCCGTTAGAATTCTCCTCCAGACAGCGGCTGAATTCGACCTAGATATCTAGCCCGTGTGGAAAATCCTTCCACTCTCCGGATTTGAACCTAGGACTTCCCGGCCACAGGCACTCTAGGGACATCCCTTGATACCCTGAGTCACCTCGCCCGGTATGGGCCTCGAACCGCGAACGATCCTTCCTTTCTTATCCCTGTCTTATTCACACACCTTTCACACATACACACAGGTGCCTAAAAGCTTATTCCTGTTGGAGGAATGGATGCCCTGCTGAAGGAGACTCCTGGAGAGGGAAGCCCCAAAAGTCGGAGTGTAGGTCAGCGTTAGAGCTCTCGTTCCAGAGGGAAGAAACACTGCCACCTCCAGGGATAAAACATGCACTACTCATACAGCTCTAATGACCATTTCAGTTGATGCGGTCAGAACCACTAATCAATTATAAACCATATGTGTAAATTTCAGGCAGATTCACTAGATGTTCTCTTCTTTTTACTTTCTTGTATACGTACCCCTCTCCTCAGAAAAAATGTCGTTCAAAATTCTATCTTCCACACTGCGCCGACAAACTTGGACACCCCTCGGCCTGGGGGAGGGCAGGGGAGGGACGCGTTGACCAATCGCTAGCAGGTAGAACCACAGTTGTCTGTGATTGGTGCAACATCCCAAGGGGCAGAAATAACGCTGTCTCAGGGGGAGGGGGCTAGTTCGTTTACGTACGAGACGGAAATATCGTCATATTTCCCTGCCGAAGGAGGTAGTTTGCCTGCGCGTACGCCACGACGAAAAAAATATTTCTAAGCGGGGTTTTCCGTCCAGAATGATTGTCTATAGACCAGTAAATATTTATCATTTTAGCAACAATTATTCTAACTTTTAGTAATCGATTTGTAACTCCTGACAAACTGCTATTTTGAGATATTCATTTCAGGCGCAATTTGCGGAGCCTTCCCGGCCGTTCTAACGCACATTTCGAATTTGTTTATAAAATTATAAATTGTTGCAAAATTGTTAATTCGCTGTTTTTGGTTCTGGGACATCGGGAGACTCTCCCCACTTTAGATTTGCAAAATTTGGAAATTGTTTATAAATTTGCAATTGTTGCAATTTTTTATTGTCTAATCTGAATGGCGTTTAAATGTGATGCAAAATTCCGGAATCCGTTCGGTGCTATTATATCTCGTTCTCGAGATATATGTAATTGTTTATAAGAAATTAACATCTTAGTAGACCCCATTTGTTTGCGCTTAATTCATTCGCGCTAGCAGAATAGCGTGGGATGGGCATACTGAAAAAACAGTTCTCCAATGCCGCGCTTTTGCCTGCCACATACGCTTAAAATGCACTTGCTTGTAAACAAATTCTGCGGCCAATTTCATTATGCTAAATTCGTATTTTTACGGCGAGTATGAGCATAACTTTTATTTGGTTTTTATATTCTCTTTTAAGTCCTACAATTTGCAAGTCGATATATTTATCAAATAGGAAAGAAATTGATTATAAAAAAATATTTTTCAAGGTGCATTACGCCCAAACAATTGTTTCTGTTTTTCTATCAAAGGGATGTTGAGCAACCGAATAACTGTATTATTAATTTTTTTAAGTCCCCTGTTAACACCGAGAGTCAGAAACTATTTGTTCCTCTTGTTTAACCATTACCATTAAAAAATAGGGAAACATATTGCTTAGCTGTTTGCTATAAACTGCACTGGATTGGTTGAAGGTAGTGTTAAGGTTTCCAAATACAGAAATATTAAATTTTGTGTTTTGAAAGATCACATGAGTAGAATCACACATGACAATATTTACACAAGTATAGAAATTTCTAAATAAACGTATATAAACTTTAAGTTTATATTTTCAATTCAATTTATCATTCCTTTCTAAAACCGTTAATTTGATGATTTCATTGTATAATATTCAAATCAGAGCTTTATGTGCTAAATCTACGCATTGTTAATACATATTTTTAAACAACATTAATATATTTAATATACATTTAAAAGGTTTTTAGATTGGCGAACGTTTCAATGAAATTTCATGAATTCCTAAATGCTTGAAAATAAATACTTGTAAAATTAAATAATTGTAGCGTGTAAAAATATAACAAACTCACGTATTTGGTAAAACGAGTTGATATTACTAAAAGAAAGCAAAACAGATGTTATAACAATTCAAAGAGATTTAGCGTTTGTTTACAGTTTAGTAAATATCAATGCTCTAGCATTTCCCAGTGAAAATACATAGAACGAACTTGGTGGTCAAGTGATATGACCTTCCCAACACAGACTACATTTCAGTATCGTCAGAGTTCGAAGGTGGTTTGTTGGCCGCCATTCTACGAATCTATCAAAACCTTGAATTTTGCACGACCATCTGTACAGCGAGAACGTAGCGGTTTATTAAACGGAAACGGGCCATTCGAGGTATCTAATGTGCACTCTTTGAAAACGTTTAACCATTATAAACTATCCCTAAGAAAAATATCAAATAAACAATGTTAAAGGTCACCAGCTTAACATTGCCTTTACTATTTGAATGTTTTCAACATCCCCAAAACCAACAGAAAACCCATGTTTTTACAGGTTATTATAAAACCAATTCAATAAATATAAGCATTTATTCACGTTATTATTTTTAAAACACTCAAATATCTACGATGTTATTTGATTCATGTCTTCATCGAAGATCTGAGATTAAAAAACTGATAAGCAGAGAAAATTAAAGTAATTTTGAGTGATTGATGAAGTTGAATGATCAAACGAAAAACAATGTTTCTTGCTTCATATAATGCTATCGTGTTTAACACACATGTAATTACATGTGATACCTATATTTAAACATCCAAACTAATGAAAATTTTCAAAATTAAAATCATCAATAAAACGTTGATCCATCAGTAAGGATTATATTATTAAATACTTTTTTGAGATTCATGTGCTCCTGTGTGAATAACGTAGTAAACGTGATTCGCGTGATCCAGTTTCTCAGAATAATACAAAACCTGCTAGACACATACACTAAACATAATAGTTGTCAAATAGTTATTTACGACATGAGTATCATAAGATATCTTATTACAATACGAAATTGGAGAATTATCAAACAAGACTCTTTAGCCGAAATTGTTAACCAATTGAATATTGTAATATAATGTTACCATTTGAATATCATAGAAAGTAAGACGCAATTTGTCAAAATTCATGTGAACTATAATTTTTCTTTAAATTTTACTCCTTATCCTGCGAAAGATGTGTGACAGTACTTATGTTAACAGTATACTGCCATGGGTTTAATTAATTAGTTTTCAGTACGCAAATTATTGTTTTTGGTTTTAAAGAAGCATGGATATACAGAGTATCGGGGAAGGAAACGTCGAAAGTTTGAAAAAAACTGTTTAAACAATTTTAATCATACTTTGTCTAATAAACTACATATATATTTTGAATGGCTGAGCTGCAATAAACACGCAGATGTTGGTTTGAAAATATGATTTCTACGCAAAACTTTGCATTCTAGAATCATGTAAACAGACCAGAAACATGTAACATGTTTATTATTAACAATATAAATTAATATATTAGTTCAGAAAAAAATTAACCAAGAAATAAAAAAAGCTGTCGAACTGTGAAAATTGGGTGCTTTTATATTTCTAGGTTAATTTTTCTTTCTGATCCAATGTATTAATTTATTTTGTTAATCATAAACAATTTAGATATTAATGAAGTGTTTATATGCTTCTACAACGCAAATTGTTGCCTAGAAAACATATATCCAAACCAACTTTTGAATGTTTATTGCGGCTTAGCCATTTGGAATATCCGTGTAGTTTATTAGACAAAATAAGCTTAAAATTGTATTAACAGCTATTTTTCGAAGATTCGACATTTCTTCCCCGAATATCCTGTATATAAAAGGCTTGATTTCTGTTGGTACGCGACGGAACAGCGTTCCGGTTCTTTGGAAATAATTATGAAATTATATTATATATAAATAGCTATTACTTTTATATTAATAATTAATTTGAGGCGCGTTTCGGGGCCTAAGATTTTAAAAATAAAGGATATATGTATCATAATAACTCTTATGACGACACTGTTCTCAGTTACGTCAAGTTTTAATTTAGAGAATCAAAGTGAATGGTCTAAGTTAATGACCATATAGCAAACACTCAGAATGTAACAATATTTGTGAGGAAAAAAATCAAAACTAAAATGCCTAATTTTTCCAGTCAAAAACTTTACCACCGTGATATAAATCTTTTGATGTTACTTCGTTATTTTTATGACACGATATTTTTGAAAATAGTTTATCATTAAGAAAGAATTAATATTCTTTTCTGCGTTAAAATAATGCAATAATATTAATCGTGTCATGATATATACAGCCTCAAATTTGTGGGGCTAATATGATACAACTTAAGAGGCTAATGTAATACGGGTGTCGGGGCTATTTTGATACACTAAAAATTAACACGCAGACAAATGGAAGGTATTTTTTTATGTTTAATATTACATCAAAGGCGCTAAAATTCCGATTTGATGTTGATAAACTATCCAAGTGTTTATCTGAGAAAGAAAGACCAGGCGACAATTCATATAGATTTCCTCGTTCTCCTCCCTACCCAGTACATGGTGATTCACTTATGATTATCAATTGGCGGAAGCTTCTGCTGTTTCAGTGCAGTTACTGAAAAAACAGTAGCCCTCCAAAGAATAAGGAAGCGGTTAGACCCAATAGCAGCAATCATTACTAGTGAAGAGTGGATCATTACTAGGAAAGAGTGGAGTGTTTAATTTACATTAATTTAATATCTCTTTTTAAAAAGAGATTTCATGAAACAAAAATCTCTAGCGTTAATATTTGTTTTCGAACGTACGCCACTTTTAAACATCTTGTGCTTCGAGGAATAGATTTACAGAAAAATTGGAGCTCTTTTTGAGGAAATTATGTAAATATGATGGGGTTTGGTGTAAAGTACCTTCAAAATTAAAGGATTCGTTTCAAATTCGAAGATTCGTAATATTAGCCAGATCGTTCAAGGAATATCCATTTTGGTGAAAATCGTGTTTACTTTAGGCTCTAGAATTACTCACACGAAGACGGATTCACAAAGAGGTTTTTGGAAAATCACTTTTTCGGGTTCAAAAAACAAGCGTTTTGACAGCCTTGTGTATAGAAAATAAAAGAACAATACCAACAATCCACTTTTTTCGAACTAGCTACTTACAAAACGTGTTTTCTGTGACAATTTCGACACTTCCTCCTACAGCATTACGTAACTCTCTTTACACGTGCAGGTAAAAATATTCCAGCGTTACTGGGATTTGAACTCGGATCCCTGTGGTCCGTAGGTCTGGCTCGACCGCACTGTGCTATCACAGATATTTCTCAACACGCTATCCAAGCACACTTATTACGAAAAGGATAGTTACGTGATATTCATTGCACTTAGATTTTTTATTAGAGGAATGTTCTACATGTTTAAAAGGTATCAAATTCGCAATAAGAGTTCAAACGATTACAACCCACGCAACTACATAGCTCATTTTACTTAGAAATATTTTCAACCAGAAGCTGTGGTCTTTAGAACCCTCTGTGGAAGTCGTTCCCGGTCTTATCTTTCGGCGACTATGGCCAAGGTTGAATTACGTCACAGACGAAAGTTGCGATAACGCTAGAGCTCAACACGGGCGGGCATGCAGACGTGCTGAAGCCAGAATCGCAATAGGGGCATATTTATACGTGATTCTTAAAGACATTAACACACTAAAATAAGTAGTGGCGCCTCAAAACACATGCTTTATGTGATATTTATAATGGATACGAATGATTATAACTATACAACTAACCGCAAAATTGTTTCTACCCGCAAAAATTATTCGCCGTGGATGAGATTCGATCATACGTGCCTAAGCTTCTCCAACAGAGCGCTTACCTGCTATACCACAGAAACTCTTATAGCTTTTGTCTCCCACAAAGATGGTTTTAAAGTGTCATGTATCACAGATTTGACTAAAAAAGGAAGTGCGGCGTTTAGATGCTTGTGTTAACTACAGACGGACAAACAGACGTTTTGTCGTAAATAGATTTTTTAGTAACAAGGACCCACAAAACATGGATTGTGTCTACAAACGTATTGACGTAATGCACTATATACAAGAATAAAATTTATCTACTTTTGTCGTGACCAGTGATCGGAATTTAGAGGTTTTTGTCGAAAAATCCCCGTCTCCCGGCGCATGATTACAATACTTTTTCTTCTTACCACATAATTACCAGAAAGGAAGAAAAAATTGTTTTTCATTGTTTCTATTCAACGAAAATTTTCAATCAATTCCAAAGGTGAAATAATCAGTAAATATTAAAAAGAGATTTATTAACAATATGAAATGAATTACAATAAGAAAGGAATCGTCTGTTCTTTACTTGGTATTCTTAACAAATCTATAGGAAAATCATAATAAAGGCATTATTTCAACAACATTCGAATATTATTGTTGAGAATCTGTGGGGAAACTGTTAATGCCGGGTCCTGGTAACGTAAAAAGGGTTAAGTAATGTTGTGAAATGTGAAAAAAGATCCTTTAACTCGTGTTGCCCGAAACCAATGTTTTGTGGGTCGTTGATACAGAAAAATCGAACGACGACGAAAAGCCTGTATGTTCGTATGTCTGTTGATGTCTGTTCGTCTGTCTGTCTGTAATTTTCAAAAAAAATTATATGACCTTATTGAAAGAATTATTTATGGACAACAAATTTCATTTGAAAAAAAAATCTGTGTTCAATTTTAGAGTTGTAGGAAAATGCCGAAAAAATTCAAACTTTTCCAATTTTCGAAAATTCAGAGTTTACAGTGGACATGGGACGTATGTCGCCTTTATAAGTGTATTTTACTCTATTCTTAGAAGAAATTTAAACAGACTGACGTTTTGCTTTCAATTGGTGTTTCGGCATCAAAGACCCACAAAACAGGAATTATGGTTACATCACGTGTTAGAGATTTTTCTCTTAATTTAGTAACTGGATTTATCCACTCCTTTGTTTTCAGGGCCCGGCAATACATTTTTTCTGCCGAAAATTCGCCGTTTTTTTCGCGGAGCATTACATAACTTTCTCTATACTACGTATATTATTCCGTATGTATGTGCGTATACGAGAAAGTAAAAAGTTACGTAATTCTACAGAGGAAATCGGCTAATTTTTGACACAAAAAACTGTATTTTCCGGGCCCTGGTGTCAAAAAAAGTGGATAAATTCAGTTGATAAATATAGAATAAAATCCCTTTAGCATGTGGTGTAGCCAGAAGCCAGGTTTGGTGGGTAGTAAATACAAAAAAAAAAACGATTAATTGTAAAACGTATTTTCTTCTGTGAACAATGCTAGCGGCTAAACTGTTCAGGCAATTTTCTCCAAAGTTGATATTCCGCAAGCGATCTGGCTGATGTCGAGCCCTCCTGAATTTCAAATCAATATTTTACTTTTGGATGGTACTCTACAAGAAGCCCCTGAAACATTTTCAAAAATTAAAAAAAATGGCATGAACTTTTCTGGTTAAAATTTATTGCCGGATAGCGTAATGGACGCTATAAGACGATGGCGGAGATGATTTTCGTTCATATACTGAATTTTTCCAAAAATGCAAGAAAACAATTTTTTTTTGCCGTTTTCCTACAACTTGAGTATTGAAGATAGTTTGTTTCCTTAATGAAATGTGTTCATCAAAAACAGATCTTCAAATATTCATTTCAAATAATCAGTCCTTTAATAAAGATCACGTACAATTGTTTAAAAATATAAGTACTTTAGATAATTTTACAATTTTTGAAATAGCAAATTTGAATTTCCCCCGCTTCGTTTGACGAGCTGTCATTCTGAATTTCTTTTGAATTCTGATGATTGTCGGGACGGACAAGGCGCTATTACGACGCTGTATTTTTCATTTAATGTCAAAAACAGTTAAAAATTGTGTGTAATGTACTGTAGGGAGAAATGTATTCTGTGAACGTTTTCTTAAATTTTGGTATCCTCGTGCCCTAACTCATATACAAGACGAATTCTGAGTACAGAAAGAAACTAGCGTTTATTCTTCAAATCGCACGAGCGTTTGCTCTTCCAGTTGCATTGATTTAATTGAAATTACCTCAATGAGGTTTTCTCTCTTAATAATAGTATTTAAATATAACATGAAAGGAAAAAAGAAAATACCGGAATTTTGAAGGAACATTTATTACAAAAATTTGATATTTTGTTCTTATAATATTCAACTATGGATATTTGAGATGTGTTTCCGAGATGTTCATTGTTGGCGACATGAATGGGAAAGATATAACATACGGCGGCTTTGGCCGGTATTACACTGTAAAAGTTATATGACATATCTTTGATAAAGAACTTTGTGGCAGTCTTTGAACTTTGATGACCAAACTTTGACAAAGAAATTTGATGAGCGTATTACATTTCGTCCAAATTTTATGTAGGTTTGCTCGCCATTTACAATCAATTACGCACAAATAGTTGTGTTTTGCTACTTTATGTTTTATTATAACTAATCTATGTTTAATGCTAATGTAGCAAAAGTAAATAAGAAAACGTTTGAGGGTGAGGCTTTAGAACAACGCCATGGTGAGGGTATGGGTCGCACATTGTGAAGCAATGATTAAAGACCTTCGAAATGAAGAAATGTTTGAGTATGGATGAGGAAACATTCAATTTTCTTTGTCGTTCTTCCTTCTTTCGAAATTCAGTCCTCTGATAGGGAAGTTTAAAAAAATTATCTTCCTGAACTGGGCATTTTCCAAACACCATATTTTCCACTTCCCGGGAAAATGTGTCAAACAAACGTTAATTCGTTTGGTTTTACTTTTGTAGTTCGGATGGACAGTATTATAAAACATTCTAATTACTCGCACTCAGCAATTATGACTTTGGTTGAAGCAATACCCCTATATCGGACGCCATGTTACCAAATATGATAAAACTTGGAAGCCGGAGACTACATTTTATCCAAGAAATTTTATAAAAGAAATCTTTTATAAAATATGGGCTATTACACTGTCATATTTCTTTTATAAAATATCTTTGACAAAGATCTTTTACAGTGTAATACCGACCGTTATTTACTTAACGTTAATGTTAGAATATCTCTACGTTCAATAAAATGTTGTAATCAAGTTTAAAGTCGAGAAGTATATATATATATATATATATATATATATATATATATATATATATACACGCAGATATGCATTAGGTAATACGTATTTATAATAGTATTCATTCATTTACTTTCCAAATTATTTGACCTTTTTCAATAACTAAAGTAGTAAATTAAAATAGATTTTGAAATAGAGTTCGCAGCGAAAATGAAATGTTTTAGCGGGCTTACTGCTTTCCGGGGCATCTATAACTGTTTAATTTCTTAATTATTTATGAAGAGACTAATTATGATTTGTTTGGTTGTACTTATAGGTCATCATTGAAAAGAAAATATAATATTTAAGAATGATTTTAGAATATCTTGAGATCGGGCAAAAATAATTTTATGTATTCGAAACACGAATTAGTGGTTCATAAACATGACTTATTAGAACATTTAATCACAGCAATGCTAACTGAAAAAACAATTTTAACAGGAATTGATAAGCAAATATGTGTCCAATTTTGGTAGCGTCAATTGTTGCTGCCCACAGCATCCATTGTTGCGCTCATTGCCGACGCTTCTGAGGTTGACACTCTCTTGACCTGCCTGTCCCAGTTGGGACTCTACAGCCATGTGTTAGTGGTGTGGGATTTTTCTTCTCCTAGTTTTGCCTCCACTTCCCTGTACTCAGACGGGGATTGGTAAACTAGGAAAAATAACATAAGGGTTAATTCATTTTATGTTGGACAGGCTATTTTATTAGGCCTTTAGGAAGACGGAAATGGGGGTGGAAAAAAGGATTAAATGTTTTTATTGATTTTTTACTTTCTCGCACTTACTGTCGTAAGAAGAAAAGGTATTGTAATCGTGCACCAGAATACGGCGAATTTTCGGCTTAAAAACCGTCCCATCCTGGTAACGAAAAGTGAATAAATTTATTTGCTAAATTAAGGGGGAAATCCTTTAACGCGTTGTGTAGCCAGAATTCATGTTTTGTGGATCGTTGTTACCGAAAAATTGAATGACGGCAAAACGTTTGTCTATCAGTCTTTCGTCTGCGAACAACGCTAGGGGTTAAATTGTTCAACCGATCTTGTCCAAAATTGATAATACCCAATCGATCTTGTTGATATCACGGTCCCATTAATTCGAAACCTATATTTTAATTTTGGGAGGTACTTTACATAAAGCCCCAGAGATATTTTCAAAATTTTCTCAAAAGCGGCGTCATCGGTTTTGATTAATTTTTTCTCCATAATCTCAAGAACGTTTAAGAGAATGGGGTAGATCTCATGTTGGCGTCTGTCTGTCCGTCTGTAGTTAACACAAGCATCTAAACGCCGCACGTTCTTTTTTAGTCAAATCTGTGATACATGACAGTTTAAAACCATCTTTGTGAGAGACAAAAGTTATAGGAGTTTCTGTGGTATAGCAGGTAAGCGCACTGTTGGAGAAGCTTAGGCACGTAAGATCGAATCTCATCCACGGCGAATAATTTTTGCGGGTAGAAACAATTTTGCAGTTAATTGTATAGTTATAATCATTCGTATCCATTATAAATATCACATAAAACATGTGTTTTGAGGCGCCACTACTTATTTTAGTGTGTTAATGTCTTTAAGAATCACGTATAAATATGCCCCTATTGCGATTCTGGCTTCAGCACGTCTGCATGCCCGCCCGTGTTGAGCTCTAGCGTTATCGCAACTTTCGTCTGTGACGTAATTCAACCTTGGCCATAGTCGCCGAAAGATAAGACCGGGAACGACTTCCACAGAGGGTTCTAAAGACCACAGCTTCTGGTTGAAAATATTTCTAAGTAAAATGAGCTATGTAGTTGCGTGGGTTGTAATCGTTTGAACTCTTATTGCGAATTTGATACCTTTTAAACATGAAGAACATTCCTCTAATAAAAAATCTAAGTGCAATGAATATCACGTAACTATTCTTTCCTAATAAGTGTGCTTGGATAGCGTGTTGAGAAATATCTGTGATAGCACAGTGCGGTCAAGCCAGACCTACGGACCACAGGGATCCGAGTTCAAATCCCAGTAACGCTGGAATATTTTTACCTGCACGTGTAAAGAGAGTTACGTAATGCTGTAGGAGGAAGTGTCGAAATTGTCACAGAAAACACGTTTTGTAAGTAGCTAGTTCAAAAAACGTGGATTGTTGGTATTGTTCTTTTATTTTCTATACACAAGCCTGTCAAAACGCTCGTTTTTTGAACCCGAAAAAGTGATTTTCCAAAAAACCTCTTTGTGAATCCGTCTTCGTGTGAGTAATTCTAGAGCCTAAAGTAAACACGATTTTCACCAAAATGGATATTCCTTGAACGATCTGGCTAATATTATGAATCTTCGAATTTGAAACGAATCTTTTAATTTTGAAGGTACTTTACACCAAACCCCATCATATTTATATAATTTCCTCAAAAAGAGCTCCAATTTTTC